>OW679201.1:46107420-46359298 GCA_940337035.1 Agriotes lineatus | reverse complement strand
GTTTGCAGCGAGAATTCTCAGCTATAGTTATTGAAAACCCAATTAGTGTGATTTGAGTCGAAACTCTGACATTTTGTTAATTATTTGTGGGGCAAAATTGATTTCGAAGCTGGTTTCATACGGGGAATCAAGCTAGTGACGTGGGCGTCTCATAGAACCACCAAGTCGAGCTAACTTCGGAGTTTTTTTATGCAGGAGTTTAAGTTAGCGACGTGGGCGTTCCATAGAACCACCAGGTCGAGCCAACCTCGAGATTTGTATGCAGGAATTTAAGTTAGTGACGTGGGCATTTCATAGAACCACCAAGTTGAGCTAACTTCGGAGTTTTTATGCAGGAATTTAAGTTAGCGACGTGGGCGTTCCATAGAACCACCAGGTCGAGCCAACCTCAGTATTTTTATGCAGGAATTTAAGTTAGTGACGTGGGCATTTCATAGAACCACCAAGTTGAGCTAACTTCGGAGTTTTTATGCAGGAATTTAAGTTAGCGACGTGGGCGTTCCATAGAACCACCAGGTCGAGCCAACTTCGGAATTGATCCTCCGAGTAATACTGGAGAGGATACCGGTTTCAGGTTAAGAATAGAAATAAGAATCTCTTCGGACCGGACGAGAAACAGGAAGGAGGGATCGGGATCTGGATTCGGAATCTGGAAAAATATCTAAGGAAGTCCCTCTAAATGAGCTCTGCAACTGCTTTTATATGGCTTGGAAAATTCCTAGGTGGGGAGAGCGGCGCACGGTTCACTTTTGTGCGTCTTTCGTTATCTCTGGGTGCGGCCTGGTCCCACGCTTGTTATCTCCCTGGACATTGACACACCGTGACGTGCGATAACGCTTAGATGAGCGATGTATAAATTTGAATATATTATTTAATATTTGTTCAACCAAATTTATACGGATGCTAGCGTTGCAACACTTCCAATCAAAAGTATTGCAATCCTTAGTTAACGCCCCTTGGTACGTTCCGAATGAGACAATACGTCGGGACCTAGGTATTACAACAATTACCGAAGAAATACAAAAGTGCAGCGTTCGTTACCGGGATCGGCTTAGTGCTCACCCAAATATACTCACGGAGTGCCTTATGGATAGCGAAGGTGAAGAACCTAGGCTCTACTACTACTACTTCATCTGATCCTTCTTTTACCCAGTGGGTGTCGAGGGTTGGGTGGGTCTTCCTTGCAGAATAGCTTCCTCTCCTTTGCTGTTGCCAGAGCGTGTCTCCAGCTGCTTCGTTTTGTCTCCACTATTTTTGTTATCACTCCGTTCCATGCTTTCTTAGGCCTCCCTCTTGTTCGCTTCTTGTCTGAGCCCATTTCCCAAAGTTCTTTTACTTTCGTGTCTGGTGGCATTCTTACCATGTGTCCGAACCATCTGAGTTGTTGTTTTTCTATTTTTATTTGTGCTATGGGCTCACCTATATCATCCACAATTGCAAATCTAGTTTTAGAAGATATTGAGACAGAGATTTTGAAACAGAATCCTAATTTCCTTTTTATCAAAGATATGTCGATGACATAATCATGGCAACAGATCTAATTAATAAATTAATTTTTTTAAATACATTTAACAATATACATCCTAGACTTAAATTCACTATTGAAAATGAAAATACAAAACATTCCATAAATTTCTTAGATCTAACATTATACAGGCAATCCAACGGAAAAATTCTTACCAATTGGTATAGAAAAAATATAAAATCAAATAGATATCTAAATTTCAATTCCATAACTAATTTAAAATACAAAAAAAGTGTCATAAACAGTTTAGTAGACCGAGCAATTAAACTCTCGTCTAAACAATTTCATAATCAAAATTTAAAATTAATAACTAACATCCTTATAAATAACAATTATCCACTTAAATTCATAAATAAACAAATCAATTTTCGATTACAAAAAATAAAAAACAAACTAAATAGTTCGTGTAACTTACAACCTAACTTTTTTGGTTCTGATTTTAATATTCCTGACTCAGTATCTCAAAACAAATATATATCAATACCTTATATACCTAATATCTCGGAAAAAATAGAAAGAGAATTAAAGAAATATAACATCAATACAGCTTATAAAAATCACAATACAATAGGAAAGCTTGTATACACAAACCTCAAAGACAAAACACCTATCAACATGCAATCTGATTTAGTTTATCAAATTGACTGTAATAACTGTACTTCTACATACATAGGCGAAACAAAACAACTTTTGAAAAACCGCTTATACCAACATAAATACTCAATTAAAAAAAACTTAATTTCACCCTCCAATAAAACTGCACTCACAGATCACACTATAGAAACTTTCCATAACTTCAATTTTTCAACACCTAAAATATTACTTAAAGAGGCTAACACTCGTAAAAGAAAGTGCTTAGAAATGATTGAAATTAAAAAAAGCCCAAATGCTATCAATTATAAAACTGACATTGAAAATCTAAGTACTATTTACCATAACTTATTTAAATAACTCCCTATTTATTTTTCATCATATTTTTAATTGAGTAAAATGGTTCGAATTTTTCTTTTCCAATTTTGTAGTTGCCCCTAAAATTATTTAATTATTTCATCTTTTCAAAAAATTTTCCGAAATACGGACCTGACCTTAAGCTAAATATGCGTACGCATACATTTGACATATTGTATTTTTTCTCATTCTGGCAGCTTGCTTCTTCAAAACAAGATGTCCTTTACTTTTAATTAAAAGTTTATTGTTTAATTACATTATCTATTATATAGTTAATGTTTAACCTCAATCAATAATGATTGTTTAATACTTCACTTATTTCCATTTAGACGCCGTATACTTGCAATGTGGCTTTAATTAGTCATTTGCAAATTTTATTATCAATTATTATAAACTTTTATGGAAGCCATTTTGGTAAGCCTTGACAAATTTTTCTATGTGTTCACTTAATCTAATTTCTAACCTTTGTATTTTAGTTATATCACTTGTCAATAATTTCTGATGAAGCCATCTAAAGTGGCGAAACGTAAAATATTTTATCAACTTTTACATGTATGACATTTGGACCTTAAGGAACAATCATATTTTTTATACCTACTACAATAAACTTTTTGGCTATCTATCTCCACAACTTTATTATTTATTTGTAGATACCTGTTCTATCTGTAAACCGTTTCTAATTTCGTCTTTTCTGATTTTGTCTAATCTTGTAACTCCAGCCACTTTTTTTAGGAATTTCATTTCACAGGCTTGTATCTTGCTTATTTGGCTATTAGATAGAACCCAGGATTCGCAGCCGTGAATTAGTATTGGCACGAAAACTGAATTAAACACTTTTATTTTAGTTTTCTTGGACACTTCCTTCTTTGTTATGAACGGACGATTTAAAGCGCTGAGGAGTCTGGTTGCTGCACTTATTCTATTGTTTACTTTGCCTTCCAAGCTGCCTTGTTCTTCTATTATTGCTCCCAAGTATTTAAGCTTGTTTGTTTGTATTAGTCTTTTATTTTCAATCTGAACCTCGATCTCCTCCGGATCTCTCGCTATCACCATTACTTCCGTTTTGCTGGTATTTATTTCCATTTTAAATTTTTCTGTGGCATCCTTTCAAGCAAGCTAGGATGCTTTTCTGAAGCTCTGTTTTTTTATTTGCGAACAGTATTAGGTCGTCTGCGTACATTGGTTTTTTAACTTTCACTGCTTTTAGATTTCGCACCCCCACTATTGCTCCTTTTACCTTGTCGTCCACTTGTTTTGAGATTTCGTCCATTATAGAGATAAAAAGCAGTGGGCTAAGTATACCTCCCTGTCCAACTCCTCTGTTGGTTATGAATTCCTCTGAACATATTCCATTTACTCGCACTAGGTTTTTAGTTTCAGCGTAGATGCTTTTGATCGCCTCGAACAGATTGTGGTCAGTTCTGCGTTTTCTGAGCGTTTTCCATATTTCATCTCTATCTACACTATCAAACGCCTTTGGCAAGTCTATTGCGCAGACATAGACTTTTCCATTATGTTCTAATATTTTTTCTTGGATTTGTCTCAAGCTGAAAGTCCAATCGTGCGTGCCGCGTCCGGGTCTGAATCCTGCCTGGCTGTCGCCTATTGTGGCTTCTATATTTGTTCTAAGTCTCTTCTCTAGTATTCGTTCATATATTTTTCCCACTACACTCAGTAAGGATATTCCGCGGTAGTAATCGCACTTGGAACTGTCACCTTTTTTGTGTATTGGAACTATGACAGCCAGTTTCCAGTCTTTGGGTACTGTCTTTGTTCTCCATGCTGCGTTGATTACTTTGTGTAACAGAGTGATACCCTTTTTCTCCATATATTTTATCATTTCTGGCTTTATGTCGTCTTTGCCTGCTGCTTTTCCGATGTTGAGTTTTTGAATTGCCTCTTCTATTTCTGTCAGCTGTATCTTCTCTGTTCCTTGGTGTTCGTTTTAGATATAAACCATCTGATCTGCCCACCCATTTCATATGAAATACGATGTTCTGTCAATTCTGTTCATGTTACTCTTGTTTATGTACAAAATCAAAATTGTTATGTTTTCTATAAGAGAATTTCAATGGAATATTTTCAACATGCCTAGTTTATAATTAAAGTCCATTTTTTTTCTATAATAATTTTCAAGGTCAACTTTCTAGGGGGTAAGTTGCATTCCTGCAGGGTCCCTAGTTTTAATAATGTTGGTACATAGATTTTTAGTTCTTCTCTTCCACTAAAAAAAAATTGTCATTTTGACAGATATGTCATAATTTAATATCGCTTGCTTCATTTTTGCATTTAAAATATTTCTTGTTTTCTTTTTTTATCCGATTTTATTGATGATGATGATGATGATTCCATGTTAAAAAAAGAAATTTGTCAAGAGTTCAAATTAAGAAACTTTCAAGTTCAGAATTGACACATAACCATAATTTTGAAAAAGTTCTACCAACACGAGGGGTATAAAAATTTCTTAACGTTTTAATCACATATCTACTAACATTGTAACACTTTGACAGTTATTATAGAAAAAAAACGTACTTTACTTACAAGTTAAAAATATTTACTGAATGTCACTATGTGACAGATTGTAAAGGTTATCAATAAACTAAAAACAAAAGATTTGGACAAAAAATTATTTTATCTACTTGATGTCGCAATAGGGTTATTATAACACCGATAACAGTGCTACAATGGAGTCCATTATAACACTGTTGTTGGTAACTATTTGTTTTATAAGATTGGTGACATTTGCTTTCACATGCTCATAACACCACAAACGTCAGATGTCGAATACATAACCACAATCTCTGAACTGTATTTATTAAGTTTATTGTAATCAAATATAACTTAAACTGAAGGTACTTTTTAACGAATTAATTGAACACAATTATTGTTCTAGGTAAGGCACAAATGTGAGAACAGCAAAATTGATACTTCGTCCAATAGATGGCGACTGTCAAATTTCACTTGACAATGTTGCCATCATTACGCTCAAAAAATCTCTAGATTCCAATACAATATTTTTTAATCCGAAATTTAAAATTTCTGTAAAATCAGCAACTCAAAGTAGATAAAACAGTATATTATACTATTGTGGCATCGTGTCCTCTACGGGATCCACATGTCTCGGCGAAGTGCTAATTTTTGTTCAAACTTTTTAAAGACTGTACAATAATAAGATAGATGAGAAATAATTGCTCGTTTTTATTTAGATTCAAATAGAAGAGCAAGAAGGCCAGAATGAAGAAGTAGATGACGATCTGGAGGGATTGTTAGCTGCCCAAAATCGAGCAGAATATGAAATTGATGACGGTGATGAAATAGACTTGATTGCAGCATCAGAAAGACCGACCTACATAACCTCCATACAGCAACTTCAAATTAACATGAATTATCTCATGTCGGAGATCAACAAGCTAGGTGAAGAAATCAACGAGCAAGCGGTATTTAATAAGAAGTGGGAGTTGGAAAGACAACTTGTAGAGCTTCAGGATAATTATCATTATTTTTTGGTAAGTTTCTTAAATGAACACCATAGGAAAGTTAATTTTTTTCTCCTTGCAATGATATATGGTCTTAATTGAAATATTTCCTAAAAAGGAAATTAACGAAAAAAGTCTAAGTGCCGTGTAAACAGTATTGTTGCAACAAACAGGAATACGTTATTGAAGTGTCAATTTTAAGTATTTTCTTCCAATCGCAAAAGTGGATTTTCGACTATAGATTTAATATTGTTATCAATGTTTGTCCATGTTTTATAAATTGTCATATTTGAGGGATTGAATGCGACTTTGATTCATCTTCAAAAGCACTAGAATAACACCAAATTACTCATTTATATTAATTTCAATGAAGAAGAATTACGTCCACAGATACGCTTAGGGGAAGGAAGACGCCTAGAGGAAGGAAGAAATGGACGAGTACTGAGAAAACCAGGTGACACCAATTTGAGACAGCCACACAATATGGCTCCAGGCGACCGTTGGAAGCTCTACTTCTACTGGTTGGAACTGTACCAAAGATCTTTAAGGTACAAGTTAGAAGAACTGCAAATGGATCATCGTGAGAAATACAGACGTTACATGGAAATGAAAGACATTGATGATACCCAAGTTATGAAGCAAATGTTGGTCGTGGGAATGACCACCACAGGAGCTGCCCGCCTACAAACGACTTTGCAGGCACTGCGCTGCCGCATCGTTATAGTGGAAGAAGCAGCCGAAGTCCTCGAGTCGCACATCACTGTCTCGCTCACGAGCCATTGCGAGCATCTCATTTTGATTGGGGACCACCAACAGCTGAGGCCATCTACAGCTAACTACCATAT
Organism: Agriotes lineatus; assembly: GCA_940337035.1. Taxonomy (NCBI): domain Eukaryota; kingdom Metazoa; phylum Arthropoda; class Insecta; order Coleoptera; family Elateridae; genus Agriotes; species Agriotes lineatus. Next base: position 46,352,504 of record OW679201.1, on the reverse strand, counting down.
GGAAACACGCTTCAACCTAGGCATCAGTCTATTTGAGCGAATGGTCCAAAACAATATCCAGCGCCACGTGCTTGGAGTGCAGCACAGAATGCGCCCGGAAATTGCCAAACTTATCGTGCCCACCATCTATCCGGTCTTGGAAAATCACCCGTCTGTTCAGAACTTCCCCCCCGTTTGGGGAATTGATCCCTGCTTGTATTTCATCGACCACGATCATAAGGAGGAGGAAGCTGGGGATACCACCAAGCTCAATATGCATGAAGTAGAGTTTCTGATCAACCTGGCTCGTTACCTGGTCCAAAACGGATATAAACCTGAAGATATAACAATCTTGGCGGCTTATTCGGGCCAAATGTTTGCTTTGTGGAGGCAGCGCAAAAGGTTTGAGACCCTGCTACACGATGTCCGTATTACCATCTTGGACAATTATCAAGGAGAAGAGAGCAAGATTATTTTGTTATCGCTTGTTCGCAACAATGATGCAAATAGCATTGGATTTTTAAAGATCGAAAACAGAGTGTGTGTTGCGTTGTCCCGAGCAAAAGAAGGATTCTACATCATGGGCAATATGGATATGTTGTGCCGCAATAGTGAGGTGGGTTGCTGTAACTCCTACCCCTTTTTAAAATTTACGGCTCTTTTGTTGCAGATTTGGCCGAAAATTAAAGAATCATTGGAGTCACAGGGATTTTTAGGAAAAACGCTTGCTTTACGCTGCCAAATTCATCCTGAACAGGTGACCAGGGTACAGTCACCTCAGGATTTCAAAAATGTTCCTGAAGGCGGCTGTAATAAAGTATGTGGGGTCGAAATGAATTGCGGCCATAAATGTGCTAGAATTTGTCACATCATGGATCGAGTACACGATACAACTACATGTAAAGCTCCTTGTTCCAAGTACGTACCTTTATAATTGTAGTTAGAGCTGAAAATTTATCTAGGGGAACTACTTTTGTTATATTTATTATGAAAATTGTTAGATCTTTTTATGTATTGTCTTTACATGTATATACCTGAGGACCAAAGTGTCTTTGATCCCTTCGATTTCGTCTCTGGAAATAAACTTCACTAGCGGGATCACAAACGATACACTTTTATCCCTTGGTATAGATTAGATTAGATTTCACGACTGCCTTTTGCTGGCATGCGCACATCAGCCCTTTGGGCTTTTTGTACTGTCGGGAGTTTTCAAGTTAGCAAGCCGACATCCGTATCTTTTACTAGACTTGCAATGTCCCCTACTAGCTTGCGGTTGTCAATAGAGTTAAGGCTCCAATCGAGTTGGTGTCTTTTACGCTCTAATGCTGGGCATTCAAAGAGGATATGATAGGCTGTTTCATCATCCTCTTGGCATAGTCTGCAAACAGGTTCATCTCTATAGACCCTTGGTATATAATATACTATTAAGAAATGCTACAGAAATTGTTTAAACAAAGCGTATGGGGAATGTGTAGCATAAATTTTAGCATCAAAGTATCTTATAAACTATTGCACATAAATATATACATCCTGCGTATGAAATGTGTAAAAAAGAATGAAGAAATTTTTAGTGAAAGAATTATCTGCATTGGTTAATTGTTGTAAAAAATATAATTTATTATTCATTGCGTGATTTGGTTGAAACGCACCTTGCTTCGGCACGAAACTTAATACATACCCGGCGTGAAGGTTAAGCCAGCTGCAACGCAATGATATGAGAAGGGCTCTGTAGAGTTGCAAGAAATTGGTCAACGTTTGGATCGCATTCGCAGGCGCTGTGGTTCAAATCCCACCCGTGACGATTTTTTTAATTTGAAAATTGATGTAATTCGCATTCAAGTGTTTTCGTTTATTGTTTCTGTATTATTTGGAATGTAAAAACAGATTTACACCTAGTGTCCTTGGATTTTTAAAATTATTTAGTGTCACAACGTCCACTTGCGAGGGAAGTTCTGAGTAAAGCCTTTTACAGATTTTTTTCACATTTTACTCTATTGTTCTTCCCATTTAATCTCTCTCTTTTTATTGCTTTTTTCATTTCTTTCGTCCATGTTTTTCTTGGTCTTCCTTTCTAACTTTTTTGTTATTCTTGTTTTATTTATGTTCCTTGTATTTTCCCCTCGAACTGTATTCTTAGTCTTTTTTCTATTATTCTTACAAATAGTTTTGCCACTACGCTTAATAGAGTGGTTCTCTTGTTGTTTTGGCAGTTTTTTGTATCTCCTTTTGTAAATATTGGGTATATTTTGTGAACTTGCTAATCTTCTGGTCTCTTCTGTATTCAACGCACTCTTACATATTTCTCGAGTAAGGTTTGGTGTCGCTTTTAATATTTCTATTGTGATAGTATCATGCCCTGGTACTGCTGTTATTTTTGCTTTTTGAATGCTTCTTTCATCTCTTTCTTAATAATTTCCTTTATCTGCTCTTGCTGTATTTTGTGTCGTTTTTCTCTTTTCCCTCTTTGCCTTTTTGTTTGTTGTGTCTTCATCCTTTTCTTTGAAGTATTGCATGCAGCATTCCTTTGTGATTATTCTGCCTTTCTCATCTTTAACATTACTCGGCATTTGTTTTATTTTTGTATTATGTGTTTCATAATATTCCATAAAACAGATATTGGTTATCCTTGTATGGACTTCTACTTTTATCTCAAAAATGTCTTATGTTATTGCTTTTCTTCGTTCATGCGTCTTTTCTCATGTCCCCTTTCTAAAATATATTCTTCATATTTCGTTTCATTTTTCTCTTTGCTGCTTTTATTGTTGTATTCCTCCAGCGGTTTCTTTTTCTTCTCTTGTTTTTTGATGTCTCACAACTCTCCTCCACTGCTGTTAATATTGTTTGTTTGAAACTTCTGCATATGTTCTTTATTCTTCCAATTAAGTTTATTTGGCTGATTCTTTTGTTTATTCGTACTTGAACTGTGGTTTTATTTGTATGTTCTTTAACTTCTCGTAGATATCTATCTTACTTTCTGTTTCTTTTTTAAAATTTTCTTACGTTGTCTCCGCTTTGCCCCTTAAAATTATTGTAGCCACATGTGGCTACTAACTTGAAAGTAATCAATTATAGATTTCTCATTTGTATTACTCACTATGAGTGTTTTTCCTATGTGTAAATTGTGTGTTTCCCATCACTAACTTGTTTTTTAGACAAGAGTTCAATTATCAAAATCATTTTACTTGTAAAAATATTTTACAAAAGTATTTTGTTTTGGCAATGTCACAAGACAAACTTTGGGAATTTGTCAAAGTTAGTTTGTCGAAAACAAAAAATCTTGAGTAAAACATTTTCCCAGCAAAATTATGAGCCCGAAATACATTTTCTGCACTATTTCTCAAATATTGGTTTATTTTGACATTTATACTGATGCACAATGACAGTTTAAATGACGTTTTTGAAATATCACCTTGATTAATGCAACATATTTAGTGGTTATGATATGTTTTAACGGACTTTTCCACTGTCTAAGGTGTATATCACACAACATTTCGGGAGTTTTGATCTACTCCCGTCTTCAGGTGTTCCTGAGAAGGACTGATATTGTACGTTTTTCTACGTAAACTCGTGCCTCCCCCGAGGTTTGAACCTGGGACCGCTGATCGCTGTGATTACTAGTCTGCCACTAGGCTACTAGTGCAGTTATATAACCTTCTCAGGACTAACCAGGAACACCTGAAGACGGGAGTAGATCAAAACTCCTGAAACGTTGTGTGATATACACCCTAGACAGTGGAAAAAGTCCGATAAAACATATCATAATAGACCACTGCCAAAAAAATGACAGTCAGAGAACAATATTTAGTGGTTGCCATTGAAATGCGGCTTTTTACCTAGCCCTATACTCTACTGTACTATTAATTTGTATTGCCCTGGGTGCGCTAGCTAAATTAGTCGTAGAGGTATAAGACTATTAGTATCATCAGTGCGGCTAAGGGAAAGCTAATATTGTTTTAAGTTGGCTCGTCACCTGGAATGCTGAACTTAGACGTGCAAACACTACCAGCAATAAAAACCCAACAGTTTACATAAAAAGATATATAATCTGTAAGTAAAACACAAACACAAGAAAATACATATTAAAAAAAAACATAATAAAAGGGTTGTATGCTACATGTATGAAAACACCTTAAATAGGCCGCTCAGTTCAGCTATCAACACAAAGTCAAATGCCACTAGCACGAAATGGAATTGAATTCTGCGCACAGATAAACTCGGCGAAGCTGTCTATTCTTGAAATGCGCTCGTACTAGAAGCGCTGTAATACGAGGTAGCGTGTGCACGTTCAAACCGAGAGCGCCCGCTGCTTCAACAAATGACATAACCGCAAGGTTCTGGTTACATGGGATTCCCCGTGCTGCCAAACAGTGTCTATTCTGGTTCCAGTAACGACTATAGCTCCGCCAAGCTTAAAAAATTGAAAATAGGCGTGTAGGGAGCCGAGATAGTTTTTAACAATTTTAAGCTGTACATTTGAATAATTTTAAATATTTTTAACAATTTATTATTACAATCTGTGGCCTCTGAGTAAATGCTCATCAGAAGTATTACAACTAATTTTAAAAAAAGCTATTGAAATTAGGTAACGGTAGGCGGTAACTATTTGATCTTTTGTAATACCAAGAGCATATTAACAGACACTTAACTATATAGAGAAGTTGACTAATTAATTGTATAGTCTACATAGTCATTAGTCACTGTCAGTAGCACTTTCCACTGTATGGACAGTGAGGATTAAGGTTTCATTGGTTTCAACACTGATACAAGGCATTGTCCATTATAACTATGCCATTTGTAGGCAAATTGGGTAGGTATAAGTTGCTGTTATAGCCACTGCAAAAAATTTGTGTGATTCATGTCATAATGATATCATCCGATTTACTTTTTGACTTCAAAATCAATCATCCATTTTCTATGAAGTTATTTCAACCATCTGCATGAACTATTAGTACCTCTGACCACTTCTCTCACTTCAATACACACCACGTTCATCTTCAGATTGCCAACACTATATGATGTATAAATATAGGTTTCATCTAAATAAGTAATGGGGTTCTTCTGGTGTCCTAGCTTTTCATTCTTCTTCAACGTCCTCAAGTACCGAGAACGCTATGCCACGGTTCGTTTCATTAATAACGTCCTCCATCATAACATTTTTATATTTAAATCCAAATAACAATGACTATTTTCGTAAAGTTTATTTTCTCCTTCAGCTTCTCTAATAACTATTTTAAAGTAGGAACTGTGTAAACTTCATGCACAGTGCGCCTTATAACACGCTGATCAAAATCATCTAAAACAATTTGATTTGCAGGTCTTGTTCTTCTTTTCTTCTTTGGAGACCGTAGCAAACGGTTTCTAGCTGCTTGACTTGCTTTCCGAATACCTTTTATAACAGTTATGGATTTGCTGTAGCTGTAATGGCTAATTCTTTAGCTTTGTTCAGTGGGAATGTCCATCAACTACATTGTCTTTGGGTATCGAAGAATTTGATAACCTTTCGAATAACATTTCCTGCTTCAGAATGAATAAGCTTCCTCGATTTGCCACTCATTTATATCTAATTACGATTTCTAAAGCATGCAAAAAATATTAAGACATAGGTTACCTCAAAAAAACGATCACATTTTCTTACGAAGAGTTAGAATTATCGTAATTTGAACTGAACTACAGTTTAGCACTACGTTTCGCTAAGAAAACGTAGAAAAGCCAAGTAAAGTTCACAACTAGAAGATAACATAACGCATAAAATACCATCGCAGACAATGTGAGGTTATTATTACCAAAAAAAAAAAAAACGAAATAGAAGATAAAGCAATAAAATAGTAACATCAACAAGAACTATAAAGAAAATAACATCAACGCTGACAAGTGTATAACAACAATAACTCTCAAAAATCAATTAAGAACGCGTGTAAATTTCGAAGTGTCAGTTGGAATCGGAATAATCAACTTGCTGTAGTGAATATACGTTTCAACTAACTCTCTCTCTCTCTCCTGAAACTCGATTTTATTCTCCATAAATTCTAGTTCCTTTCCAACTTATTTTTTCTATCTGTGTCTGCTTTATATCTCTTCCATTCATATTTCATCGTTCTCAACTTTCTCTTTAGTAACTTAATTTCTTCAGCTTGCTTTATATACATCGTGTGTTCCAAAAAAAAAAACTCATTCGCAGCATGCCATGATCAAATTGAAGTTTGCCGTAACTTGAGATATACCCATTGATGCAAATGAACTACCAAGTCAAGAGAACTAAATTACATCTTGACCTTGAATTATTTTCCTAAAAATATACAAAATACTTAACAAACGCCATTTTTATTGACCGTTATGATTATTAGACTCGTTGTTGCTGTGTACATGCCATCTAATTTTTGTTTTTGCTTGATACAGTTAAATTTAATGCAGTGTAAACGTTTGCCTGTCACAGTGACAGATTTGTTCATGAACAAACTGCAATCTGACATTCACCTACAGACTGAAGTTAAGACATGACTAGATTTTCTATCTTTCTTTCCAAGGCCTATCCTAAATGAGTTTTTTTTTGGAACACACTAGAGGCCTTGCAAGCCCATGGGTTGGTTGACTACTTTTAGCTATTCTCTTCTATCCTCTACTCTCTTTTTCCATCTCTTGATATTTAACCTCTTCAGTTCCTCTTCCACTTCAGTTTTCCATCTTGCTCTTGGCCTTCCCCTTCTTCTCGATCCTCCCATTTCACTTGTCATCACTTTTATTGGTGTCCGCTGCTCTTGCATTCTTGACACATGCCCCAGCCACCTTAACTTCTGCGCTTTTACTATTCCCACTATGTCTGGGTCCTCGTATAACAGTCATATTTCTTCGTTTGTTCTTCTTTCCCTTCTACCTTCTTGCTCCCCAAAAGTATTTGCAACGCTTTTCTCTCCCACACACCAGATCTTTTGGTCCACTTTTGTTAAAGTCCAGACTTCGCTCGCGTACCCGGCCACCGGTCTTATTACTGTTTTGTATATTCACAACTTTGACACTCGCGATATTTGCTTGCTTTTTAATAACTCATTTAAAGAATATACACAGTTACTTGCTGTCATTAGCCTTGCCCCTATTTCCTCACTGCTTCCTGGTGTTTTTGAAATTATTACACCTAGGTATGTAAAGTTTTCTACCTCTTCAAACCTATAGCTTTTGTCTTCGCCAGCCTGTAACTCCAGGTGTCTGTTTTGCTTGAACTTCTTGTCTTCCCGTACCATGTACTTCGTCTTCTTTTCATTAATGCTCCATTCTTAAAGCTGCCCGTTCCAACCTAGACATCACCTGTTGCAGCTCTTCTTTTGCTCCTGGTTAGTAGAGTGATGTCATCCGCAAAGGCCAAGCATTGATGCTTTGTGTGATATATTAGACCCGATCTATTAATGCTGCTGTCTCTAATTATTTTTTCCAAAGCATTGTTAAATAGTGCAGCCAAGAGTGGGTCGCCCTGTCTCAGTTCTGTTCTGACTTCAAAATTCCTTCCACTCTTATCCTGCTCTCAGTTCTTTCGAACATCATCCTTACTAACCTCACTAATTTGTTGGGTGTGGCTAGTTCTTTCATTGCTTTGAATAGCATTTGCCTGTTAATACTGTCGTAGGTTTGTCTAAAATCGATAAACAAGACATGCGTTTTCACTTTGTGTTAGTGGCTTTCCGCTGGTATTTCTTTTAGCACAAATATCTGTTTCACTACTAATCTTGCCTTCCTGAATCCACTTTGATATTCACCGATTATGTCTTCTGTCCTGGTTGTTAATTGCTCTTTGATGCAGGTTGTCAGTATCTTATATGCTATATTCAGCATCGCTATCCCTCGATAATTTTCACACTCTGTTTTTGGGCCTTTCTTGTATATGGGGCAAACTTGCTGATAATTCGCGAGTTCGATCAGCGAACTCGCAACGACCTGCACTTGTTAACAATCTCGGTGCGAATCTGTTGATCCGCGCTATTCGAACCAATGCTGATTTGCTTATAGGCCTATTATTCCCGCGAATTAAAAGGCACTGTCGACACATTTTGTCACGTATTCGCAGCGCGTTACACTCTATAGTTATTACCTACGTATACATACAAGAGCACTTACTGTCAGGCTTCATTGCTAATTAGCATATAATGAAAGGCTGTAAAATAAGCAAATACAGGTGACACGAATTGACCCGTTTTATAGTACACTACGTTTGCTTGGTAACCTCTTCGTGTTGCTTTAAGCCCTTGGTAAAAGTTTCTAATTTCCTTCTTTTTATAGTCTTCTTCTCAATGACCGTTAATTTTTGTCTTTGTTTTTTCTCTCTGCACAGAATTTATAACTTCTTCTTTGTTCATTGTATTTGAACCATCTGATAAGAACAAGATTATTTAGCATCTTCATTCTTGCTTTTGTTCTTTTGTATAGCCCTCTTTCGCATTCTTTGTCAAACCAATCCTTTGTTTTGGTTCTTGTTTTTTTTTTCTATTTGTTTTTCTGCATTTGCTATTATTTCCTATTGTTTTTCGACACCTCCCTGTGCAGTTGACCTGAGGTTATTCATTATTCTTTCTGCATATTTTTTCTGTTCTCTTTCTTGTTGTAATCTGTCCAACCTCCTTCTTGCGTGCTTTTTATTTTCTCCTTCTGTTCTAATTGGGATCGTTTGCCTCATTTTTGCTTCTACCATTAGGTGATCAGTGTCTGCAACTGGGCCTCAATATGTTCTGACATTTGTAATGGTCTTTTCTCCCCTGTTTTCTACTACTATATGATCTATTTGGTATACACTTCTGCCATCCGGTCAAACCCAGGTGCCTTTATGAATGTCCTTGTGTTCAAAGCTTTATATACTTCGTGTTAATTGAATTGTTTCGATAATTTTTTTAAATTCCCGAGCCACTTCTGACTTTTCCTGTATTCTTTTCTTTCCTCTTGGAATACTTGCCAATTTGCACTGTATGCTCTATCTACTTAATCTTTCATTGTTCTTAAAAAATGTTTTTTAGTTTTTTATGCACCTGCCAAATTAATCGGAAAAGATTATTTCGAAAACTTGAGGATTTTAAATGATTGAAATTATCCTGGATGGTCTCAAAACTTAATTAGAATTTCAAAATAAAGGTGAACACTTTGAAATATAGTACTGTCCAATAGTCTTAAAATGATCAACAATTCTAAGCGACCTTGGAAATATGTATTAAAAAAAATTCTTGAGAATTCCAAAGCACTGACAATTGGTCTCGGGAAAAATAGCATATATAACTCGCTTGAAAGTGTCGTACGCTTGTGTTTTAAGACACGCAGCTGCAATACGCTTTGCCTCGTTTCTCAAATATACTCGCACGATATTTGCCACTTTCACAGCTTGTTATGTAGTATACTATAATACATACAAATATTACAGAATACTTTGCACAAATAACCATCAGTGTCCCAAGATGTGTTACGAGGAATGTGGACAATGTCAGGTTCTAATGAAGACAACTCTGCAGTGTGGCCACGAACACCTTGTTCCATGTTACATGGATCCAAACGATTACAACTGTAAAACCCCTGTGCGAGCTGTGCTACCATGCGGGCATGTAGTAGAAAACAAGCCATGCCATAACAAGACAGAGACATATCGATGCCCTTTCCCCTGTGACACACGTGTGGAGCCGTGCGGCCATGCATGCTTCCGCAGTTGCCACGTGAGGGATGACCCTGACCACCTACAAGTGAGTTACTAGACTGTGCTGTACAAGCGTAAGTATCTTGTTTTTTCCAGTATAAATGCTACAAACCATGTGCCAAAGCCCTAAAGGGATGCTCAACTGGAGAGCACATGTGCCCAAAAACCTGTTCTGAAGAATGTCCTCTTTGTGAGGTTGCGTTGCTGAAAAGCCGGAGTGTCTGTACTCATCATTTCCATGTGCCATGTCATGCTGACGTGGACGTAATGGAATGTCATAAACCGTGCACTAAGGATTTGGCTTGTGGTCATAGATGTAAAAAGAAGTGTTATGAACCATGTGGAAATTGTCAAGTGAAGGTAAGTTTCATATTTTTTATATACTTCATGTTTTGTGTAATATTGTGGGAAACCTTGAATGTTTATGCAAAATTCTAGTAAGTACTGTGACTATATGACCGTAGCAGTCAGTGTCTAAGGTACTGCATGTGTAGTTGTTGTCCATAAGACACACCTACAGCATTGAATGTTTATTTAATAGTAATCGTCGTTATCTTTGTTATAAAGAGAGATTGTATGAAGACTTTTTTTAATATCGAAATTGTTTAGGTCCTCTTTAGGAACCCCAAACTAGTTTAGCTTTCTTTTTCTCATTTATTAAAGTCTGGTTCTTGTTTTAGCGTTTTTCTTATGTACTTGTTTTTGTAAGCAAGTACTCATATGCTGTGAATCAGTTCGAGTTGTTCTTTGCATCTCATGCTATTTAATATTCTTCTCTCTGTTTGCTGTTGGTTAATGATCACATATTTATATTTCAATTTTTTTTATATTTTCAAATGTCTATTATTGTTCGCATTTTTCTTTGGGAGTCTCTTACCAGTATTATATTATTGGCATATAATAATCCCTCCAGTTTTATTGGTAGATACAGATATAGATGTCAATATTCTATAGTTGATTGTAAGTGTCTTGTTCTATTTTTTGTATTTTAAATTATTTTATTCATTATTATTACTAGAATGAATAGTAGAGGGTTAAAAGTGTCGGCTTGTTTAAGGCTGGCGTTTTAAATAAGAAACAACCCACAATTGCTCAGCTCTTTTTATTGTATTGCGAGATGCTGCTATCTACACTAGTAAAGACAAACTAGAATTTTCCATTGTAAAAATGTCTACGTCACCTATTCAACTAAACGTTTCTGTTCAGCTATTAATTATTACATATAGAAAAAGAGCTAAAAATCCGCTCTCTAATAATAACCATCCACTGTCACTCGTATTCGTGATTTACCATATTTTAAATTTCGCATTTGCAAAGTTTAAATTTTTCCGCCATTCGTGCCCATTGCATGTTATCATTGACTATAAACAGATTAAGCCTTGCAACTCAATGTAATAAAATGGCCGCATGGGATTCTAAGTTCATAACGAAAATCCAAAGGGAGGGCGCACAATTCCCCTCTTACTTTCCGTTCGGGTTTGTTGTGGTAGATAATATTGTAGTTATTGCAAAATGCGACCCAATGAAATGAATCGTTGAGTTATTGTACTGCACCGCCGCTCAGAGTCGGGCGTTCACCGACAAAAAGTATCAGGTTTCACAGGCCTCACAAAATCAGCTATATTAGTTTTGTCAGCATTATACAGGTTACAGATTCTAGATTGAAGCGTGGTGAAAATGGGAACTAATGTTAGAATCTAGTAATTTCCAAGTTTCGTATTGGTGACATTTTTGACATCTATCATATTGACATTAAATTGTTAACCTTATTTAAGCTGAATGACACAATAAATCAGAGGCGTACTCAACATTGTGGTGTGGCGCATTTCATAACAGAATTAACAACACACACACACAAATAGCAACAATAACAATAGAAATAACAAAATAACAGAATTAACAAAATCCACAGCAACAGCAATTTTCACACTTTAAAACACAAAGAATCTGTCGTATGACGTTAGTCACTGTGCAAACGAAATCCCTCTACTCACCGCTACTGATTACTTGTCATTTAAAATATAACCAAACTTTGTATGTTTGACAACTTTCCACATATTGCCAATTCATCAAATATGATCACAGCACCTTGAGAGTCAATCTAGTTTCTGTAACCTGTAGTATATCGAGTGATCAAGTAAATGTCAGCTCTAGTTTACTGTAGTTTCATAATTGCGTACATAATTTCGAAAAATTTTTGCATTATTTTTTGACTTAGGTAATTCCAAAAAGCCACCCCTATCTACATCATTTATCATTATTTTCAAATCAGATACACTGGAGCTAGAGTTCGTTTGATATCAATTTGATATTCAGCAAAAAAATCGAGGCACTGCTAAATAAATATGACAGCTAGACGATTATTTTAAAGGCGGCACATTCCATGCAAAATGAACGGTGTATTTTGTTTTCTTTGTCAGCGATCGTCTTTGTCGCCCCACCACACGTGCAAGACTACTATAGGAAATTCAATTCAAGTTATAAACAAGTTATACTGTACAATTTTAATTTATTTTTAGTTAATAACATCTCGAGTAAAATCTGTGGAACATCGTAAAATGAAGCATTCATTTCACTATAGCCTGCCTTATTGAGATGACAAAATTCAAAGTTTATTTTTAGAATTATTATAATATTCTTTTTGAATTATATTTTTGTGAATTCTGTTAATCATAATTTTAATAAAAAGAGAAATGAGATAATGTTTGAGTTTCGCAGGTTAAATTTCTAAAATCTTTCATAATTGTTATACATTCTTTTTGTATATTTACAGTTACACTGTTACATAAATTTATAATTTTCATAAAATGTGGGAAATTGTTTTATCAAAATACTTATAAAAGCATTAAATTCATTAGATGGTGGTTTTAAATATTTTATGTGAGTCACATTATAATCTTTAGCGAAAATAAATGCTTCATTTTCTTCTAATGGCTCCTCTGAACATTTTAAAAGTACATCTGCACAATAATTACATTTAAATTTGTTTAGTACATAATTTGCTAAATACCCAGCCACGTAAGTATTTGTACATGTTTGTAACGAAGCTGGGAAATCGTCTAAAACTACATCTTGCACTTGACTGTCTTCATCTTCCAAGCACTCATTTTCTAAGACATTACGAGACCCTTTAAACATAATAATTTGTATATAAATATTTTCAGTACAAGTACAGAGAATACTATACCTTCTAAATCTGTTGTTACTAAGGCATTGTTTACGACTTCTACATCACCACTAAAATCTAAACAACATCAAAATATACCGAAAATTTTAATAATTAAGGTTCACCCACCTGGTACGTATGAAGATTCTATAGCATTTTTTAAATTGCTCAATTCTAAGTGCTCCATGTCTTCATCGACTTCGCAATTGCTTGCGTTGATGTCTTTTTGAAGCCTTATGAATATATTGTGTTGCATCGAAATTCTGAATTGCTGAACAGTTGGAAATGGATTATATCCGCCTCTGCTACGAATTACAGAAAAAGAGTTTTCAATAGGGTCCTGATTTAAATGTGAAGTAAGTTTTTCAAATCCTCCCAAAGTGATAGTATTCCAGTAATTGTCCAAATAAATCCATCAATGCAGTAGACATTAGACTTTATTTTCGAATTCTGCGACGTAAGTTTTATATTTTGAAATAACTCTTTACCTCCTTTTAGAATATTTTCAGGGTTGTTATTAAATACTGATAACGGACGTTTATTTTTGTTGCGATCTAGGAAGTGTGTGCTATTTAGTGCATCAAAAATGTTATTCATATTTGCAATGAATTTCGCAGTATCTGTAGCAGAATCGTTAGTAATCTGGTTTAATTTCACTGTAGTTTGTAAAGTCGTCGACATTGTGTGACTGAAAATCTGTGTAGCCTATTTAACTCGCATCTTTTGGAATGCATTCGGGTTTAAATGTACATCAGAAATTTTGTTGAGAGCTCTAGTTGTGTTACTTTTCTTATCTATCTCATAGACCTGCCTAATATCGTGCCACGAGATTTTTTATTTCCCACAAAAAAATTAATCTTTGGATTCATAAGATTGTTTCTAACAGATTTTGTTAAATGTGGTACATCATAAAGGGCATAAATTTTAGAGTTATTGACAAAAAAAATATGGACGTTCCTTGTTGCTTCCCAAAAGTGCAAATGCGCCTCTATTATTAGACCCTTGATCGCAAACAATTGCCCTTGGCTTTATAGAAATAGATAACAGTTTTTCTATAACTTCTTCAACTATTTGCTTCAGTTTCTCCTTTAATATTGGGCCGGCACTAAGGTAGTAACAAATTGGAAATTTCCATTTATAATAAAGTCCCTGCAGGTAGAACACAAGTGCAGAATTCGCTATTTTATTACATTTTCCCAATTTTTTACACAAGTCCTCATATCCCTCAATTTCGTCTAAACTCCAATTAATTTTTAAATCTTTTTTTAACGATATTTCGTCCATTAACAGAACAACTTCTTTTTCTTTCTCAGTCATACTTTTAGCCTTTTCCGATAACTGTTCTATTAACTTTGTATCTAGCCCTGTTTTTAAATTTGCAATTTTTAGCCAATTGTAAATAGCCTTTTCAGATGGTAATATAAATTTTAAATTATTTCTTAGAAATTTGTAAGCGGATGGAGATTTGTAAAAAATACTAAGAGCTAATTGGCTACAATGGCTACAAAAGCGTCGATATTTTAAATACAATTTTACAAGGCAAACGAATCTTTTACTATTTATAAAATAGCTTACAATAATGACTTAACATTTGTCTTTGAAATGCAGTCTTGTTTATGTTCGCACGACACATATAACTGGATAATAAGTGTTTTCTATGTAGCAATCTGTCCCTATTATTTCAGCATATGCCAAACGCCAACCTTAATACACTCTTATCCACAACTCACAATATAGAGGCATAATTATACTGATATTAGTTGTATTATGTAGGCCATAAATCCCTAGACTTTTATAGCCATAAAACCATATGGTTTTATTTTATTTAAAACACTGTCAAACTATGTAAAATTTGAGATTTGTAGGTTAAATTTTACGTCAATCTATGACAAATAACACACAAAACCTAACCTTCAATTTGATATACAGATTGTCCGAAATCCGTTTTGAACATGGGAAATTAATAAGTGCGACAAGGAAGACATAAACAAAATTAGTAGCAAGACAAAGATAGAATGTAATCATGGCTAGGTAAATTTTTAAACTATAATTAAGTCAATAAAACAAACAAACACTTCTGTCAAATATTTTATCTGTCATTAAGATTATAAAGTGAAGTTTAAATATACTATTGTTTACTATTCACATAATTATTTTAATTATTTAAACCTCACTTTTTACTCTTAATGACAGATAAAATATTTGACAGAAGTGTTTGTTTCATTGACTTAATTTTAGTTTAAAAATTTACCTAGCCATGATTACATTCCATCTTTGTCCTGCCACTCATTTTGTTTAAGTCTTCCTTATCGCACTCATTAATTTCCTATGTTCAAAACGGATTTCGGACAATCTCTCATACTTTAATTATATTCACCACTTTCGTAATTTTGCCCGGCTAATATTTTTGTTCTATCTTTATAATTAATTATGACTACCTCAATAGGGTTAGGTCGCTACATCCAAAATTAAACTGCTACTTTGCTAATAAGGATCATCTAAAGTCGATTAAACAATTATTTGTCCGCACTCTGTGTGCTCGCCATTTTACTGACCGGAATTTCCTAGCATGATATTTCTACCTGATGGGACTTTGACTATTTCAAGATGGTGCCCTGGTCTCGAAAATAAGTAAACAAGTTCTGTGTTCTTTTTAAATTATTGATGTTCACGCAGTAACTGCTGTTGCTATGCGATAAAAATTGAAAGTAAGTAAACCATGTCACAAAACAAAACACTTCTACTGACGCTACTACCAGAAGTTAAATGCAAATCGACACCACTCGAACAGAATCCCAAAAAGACTTTAGCTGGCAAAATCTGACCTTTAGATGGCTTCTAAGATTATCGTAGGGTACTTGCTGCCTCGCTGGAAGTCCCACGATGCTCTGGACAGGATGTCGTTACCAGCCCGCAATTAGCAAGCCACAAATCGGCTCTAGTTTCCACCTTGATGTCGGCTGCAACTCGATAGCCTTTTGGACCGCTTCCACTGAAGCTGGGGGCTCCATTACAGGGCTGTGGTGCACTGCACGTACACTGCTCGCTTATGCACCTTGTACACACACTACAAAACTGACTGGACCTCCTTAAAATTACTTCAAAATACCCTGGCTTGCACTTGACCAATTGATGTCTTGTTCTACCTGTTGCGGAAGCTCAATACAATACAATATTTTATTTATTACATATGACGAGGGTGTAAATTTCTAGATCGAGGCCGTATTTTTTTTATATATCTCATCTTAGAATGTCATGTGCTATTCAGATGTATCATAAAAATATTGGTTTCCATTAAAGAAACATAGATAATGTTACAACTTGAACACAAGAAACAATTTGAAAGTGATTATGGAAAAAGATGTGCAAAAAATTAAATGTTCAGCATCATTCTCGATTTGTATATTACTAGAGGTTCAAACAGATGAAAAAAGTTTAAGGAGCCTGGCCTGAAATAATAGATGCACTCATGCCTTGGAAAGTATCATGGGGTCTACAGAATACGCTTCTCTATTTACCTTACACATTTTCTGGGGTTTAATAAATTCAATTTTTGATTACAGGTCGACAAAGTACTACCGCAATGCCAGCACACAGTTAAAGCAAAATGTTGTGAGCAGCCAGATCGGAAGAACTGCAGAGGCAAATGTCCCCTTCCACTAAGCTGCGGCCACATTTGCCAAGCTAAATGTAATGAGCCATGCACCACGAAATGTCGGGAGCTGGTTGACCATGCCAAGAAGGTCGACTGTGGACACAAGTTCAAAATCGAATGCCACTTGCGCAGTTCAGGTACCAATATTTAGTTGCCATTCGTGGATTTTTGTATAATTGAATGTTTTCCTTGATTCATGTAGACATTTTCATTCTTCCTGTTGCATTAGAGAAAGCTGCTGATAATTTTAGATTCTTCAGTTACCATTTGGACCAGTCATTCCTTAAATAAATTTTATTTGTTGTGTTACAGCAATCGAGGTTCAAATTATTGCGAGGTTAAAGGGTGATCAAGCAAAATTCATTTTTAACCTCGGTAACATCTCACATTGAGTGTAACATTTCAAATTATATTAAAAAAATTTGCATTTAAGACATTTTCATCGCTCTAAATACCTACCTCCCTTTGAAGGTGATATCTACTCAAATGACTGCTGGGAGTAATAAAAAAAACGATCTAACAAAACTGTGTGGTTTGATAAACAAGAGTTACCTATACTTTGAAATTGACTTTTGGATATTACGTGTATTGAAATTATTATTTTTAAAAAATTTATATAAAAAGGACAAATAAGGCATGACAGGTAGTTGCAATCAGGAAGATAGTAAGATTATGCAATGTAGGAGTTAAGAAAGGAAGCAATACAGAATTGCAAGCAAAGAAAGAAGATATTAGATACAATAATACAAAGAAATAGATAGATAAAAGAACTAGAGACACAGAATAAACACCGAACGGACTCGGAAGCGACACTCGCGGCGGCGCCTGATGTTTGAGTAGCCGATTTCGGCTATTCAAGGTTAGCAGGTTAGGTTTTGCGTCAGTTTTGACACAAACTGACGCAAAACCTAACCTGCTAACCTTGAATTTGACATAGACTTACAGTGCCACCAACATATTATTCTTGATCCACTCTCTTTCAATATGGCGGCCATAGCTGAAGTCGGCTACTCGGCGCCGTCACGAGTGTTGCTTCTGAGTCCGTTAGGTGTTTATTCTGTGCTAGAGAATTAAAAATAAAAATGTAAAAATAAATTATAAAGCAGAAAAAATTAACAAAATAGGGGAAGAACATTTTTACAAACTGCTAAATGGTCAAACTTAAAACGCAGAAGAAATAACTGAGGAATTAGATATAAGAGATGAACGAAACATATGAACCAGATCAAGCAGAAGTTGTGGAAATTATAATTAAAACTAGAATTTAAAAAGCCCCGGAAAGTGATGAAATAGTAGAGGGAATGCTAAAAAATGGGGGGAAGAAACTACACGTGTGGATATTTAATACATACATACATAATCGTGAGCCTTTCTACCGTGAAGTGTAAGGCTTAAGAGGATATTTAATACTAATTATAAATATATCAAGAAAGGAAGATAAGAGGCATACTACTGGTATATAACAAAGGGAAAAATTGTAATAACTACCAATGTACATAAATCAAACAAGTAGAACCACAAAATGTTCAAACCTCTCTAGAGTGGCTGAGGCAGTGACTCGGGGGGTATTTCTAAGCTTGACCACCAGATGGCAAAACGAGTCCCTTGTGGTAAAATAGTGGCACCATCTGTTGTTAATATCGGGAAGAACCCCCCCCCCCCCCCCCCCCGAAGACCGTTCAAGGTCATACACACCAATATTTTGTGTCTACTAGTTTGATTTATATACGCTGTAACTACAGAGGAATCGCCCTACTTAATACCATATTTAAAATACCGTCATAAGCCAATAGAAGTATTTATTCAAAAAGAGAAATAAATGACTATCAAGATGGCTTTCGACGTGGCAGATAACAACTGACGCATTACATGTTCAAAATGAAATTTTACGAAAAATATTAATTGAGTATCGAAGTGTATTTGTTGCTTATTGATTTTAAGCGGGCTTTTGGTAGGCTTATCAGAAAAAACTTGGTACAACAAATGTTCAAATTAAAAATCTCTCTCAAGTTAGTGAGATTAAAACAAATGACCGTCACAGACTCAGAAGCGGTAGAACTGAAAGTTGGATATCGGGTAGCTTTAATACGACAAGGAGATGCACAGTTTTATTTAACATTTTGCCAGAAAGTGTAGTGCAGAGTATTAAAAATGGTGCAACTAGAGACTTATGCAGATGATTTAGTGATAGCGAGTAGATAAAAAAAACAACTGGGAGAAACATTTTGATAATTTGATGGAGTAAAAAGGAGCAGTGACCTAGGAACACAAATAAAAAACACAAATCAGAAAAGTGAGGAAATAAGAGCGAGGATTCAAGTGGGTTATAAAGCATTTTACACAAACAAAAGATTATTAAAAGCCGAACTACCAAGTTCAAAATACATAGAATTTTAATACTACCAATAGCAAAATATGCAGCCGCCAAACAATAAAACTAAGAAAAAAATATGAAGATTTGACATTATTTGACATTAAGAGCTGAAGTACATTAGTTGTTTTTGTCAGGGTTATGTAGATAATTTTTTTAATTCCCTATGTGTACATTCCGCCCAAAGACGCGGACTTCATGTCCAAAAATTAACTTCTAAACCCAAAATCCGCCAACAGCGAGGGGCACCAATAGACTCGAAAGGCATACTAACTCCCCCATCGGATTATAGAACGCGAAACTGCATAAGCTGCTTGCTTCACTGCACATTTCAGAAGAAGACCATCACCAAAACTGTTGTCTTACGATTTTTGACGAACGCAAAGCGAATGGCGACACTAAAAGGTCCGTTCACACAGTACCAAGTGCTAAGAGAGCATTTACACTGTAACAACGTATGTAACTGTAAAATTTGAAATATAACTATTGGAGACTTGTCACTATTTGACATTAAAAGCTGAAGTACATCAGTTGTTTTTGTCAAGGCTAGGTAGATAATTTTTTTAATTTCTCTTGTATATACATGGAGGTACAACATAAATAGCTTATAACAACAGTAATAGTCAGTAACAAAAATATGGAGAAATATTCTGTAGACAAGTCAAAGAAGCTCTTTACTGGACAGTCATTTTGCAAACAGTACTACTAACACAAATATAATACAATAACACAACTACCTACTAACAAACATAATAACATAATGCAATATCATATGTGGATATATCAGCTTAAAGCTGCCTTTCTACTAGTAATAATAATAATAATAATGGGCAGCAAATTTAAATATTGATTTTAGTACAGAAAATATTATTTCTTGCATAGTTTTATTAGATCTTTGATAGTTTGTATGAAATGTATAGGTATACTGTTTTAAATATATTTTTTGTTCCTTTTTATGAAGAACCTGCTTTTACGAATGGAACAGGAAAAATGCTCCAAAATTCATTTAGCTTCATTTAGTAGAACATTTTCAAGACTTGATATGTAAGAATCCAAAATAATTCAATTATTTTCAGAGTTGAGCAGCAATAGCCACGAACTGCTCAAGTTCTGCACAGAACCATGCGGGGCCGTGCTGGAATGCACTCACAAGTGCTCAGGAAACTGCGGCGGATGTGCCCAGGGACGCATACATGAAAGCTGCAGTGAGAAGTGTGGGGTCCCGCTAATTTGTGGCCACGAATGCCCCATCCCATGCCGTGAAACATGCCCCCCGTGCACCCGCAACTGCACATACAGGTGCAAGCACAGTGTTTGCAGGAAGAAATGCGGAGAACCTTGCACAAAATGCAAGGAGCTCTGTGCAAGACGATGCAAACACATCCGCTGCAACAAGAAGTGCGGCGATTTGTGCTCGGTACCCCCGTGTACAGAGCCTTGCAAGAAGCTGCTGAAGTGTGGTCACCCGTGTGTTGGCTTTTGTGGTGACCCATGCCCTCAGTTATGTAGAATTTGCGATCATGAAAAGCTGACTGAGGTGTTTTTTGGAGGTGAGGATGAAGATGATGCCAGGTTCGTTTTGTTGGAGGAATGCGGGCATGTCATCGAAAGCGACGGGATGGATCAGTGGTTGCAGCAGCATGGCGATGAGATTAACTACCAGTCCTGTCCCAAATGCAAGACGCCCCTTGCTTTTACACAACGCTACAGTGACTACATTAAAACAGCCCTTAAGGATGTAATTGCAGTGAAGCAGAAGTATTTTGGCAGTAAACCGGAGACAGAACGGAAACGCAAAGAACTAAGTGATAGGTTGGACAAGTTGGAAAAGAACTGCCTACAGTTAAGAACTTGTAAGTATTTTGCAGTTACAGTAATATGATAGTAGAAAATTAGTAAAGTGCGTTAGAAAAAAACCGTTATCAAGTGGCCTTGTGTCAAATAGTAACTTATGGATTGCGTATGCACACAACCTCACTTTGACAGCTGACAACTCAAGTGACTCAGCACACTGAATTCTGGGTAGAGCGATGTAATAATTTGCATATAAACACATAACCTCAATTTGACAAATGACAACTCAAGTGACTCAGCACACTGAATTCTGGGTAGAGCGATGTAATAATCACCGACATGCAGTCGTAAGACAAGATCTAGTTCAAAGCACTCTCGATAACGATTTTTTTTTAACGCACAGCATTCACTTTCTTTTTAGACGAAAGTAGACGATATTAGGGAGACAGTTGTGTTGGTGTGAACAAACTTTTCGTGATATAAATTTGGTGTTTCGGTAAAAATCACTTCAATTATTTTAAGATAATGGTTTACTCTTTGCCAGTTGTCTGCAATTCCTGAATCTTCTGAAAAGCGAATGTTTTATGAGCTCTGTAACATAAATGTGTATGTTGTCAAAAGTATTTTGATCACAATATTTAATTAACATAATTTGAAAAACAGCTGAATATTTCAGCAATATTAGTTGTTGAAAATAACGTATGTCCCAAAAGTTTTCGGAAAATTTTCAAAATAGACCTACAGTAAATAACGTCCCATACAGTTGTCGTTAGAAACAAATTGTATCAAATTGATTGACGTTTAATATAACATGTCAGTTTTGTAATAAACGCAGTTAGAAGGTTATGTTGTTAACATGCAAAATATATAAAAATTATACAAAATTTTTAACCATTACTTTTTTTCCGAAAACTTTTGGGACATACGTTAACATAACTGATCCGTTTAGTTCACCAAGATGTCATGAATGGGTTACTATAACTGAAGTGCTTCTCATGAATTACAAAATGTCAGTGCCATTTTAACCTTACTAACTAAACATTCGATACACTGGTAAAAATATTCACAGTCAAAGCCTGTTCAGAATCACAAATGGAGTGAACGCCCAAAAGCTTTTCAGTTCTTTGCATTAACATTCTACACAAGCTGACGCAGAAATCATCCTGATAGGTTATGTTGTTCTCGAGATACAATGTTTACATCCATCCGGCGGGACATTTTTGCTAAATTTAATTTTCCAACTTTCCTTTAACGTTAAACCGGTTGCTGTCTTCACAACAGTTGTGTAATTTCATGAGACCTTTCACATAATTCTGGTTATAATTGATATTTAATTATACATTACTAAAATGTAATTTTAGACGAATTGTAGTTAATTATTCTAATAGCTTCTGGAGGGTGATCCAACACCCACATCAACCCCCATAGTTGTTGTTTAGTGTGGCTTGTGTTAACTTCCATAATTTTATTTCAGATGCTCCATTGTTAGCAAAAATTTTAGCAGATTTCAAACTTTCCTTTGGGCCTACTCGATACAACAGGCGGCAAGCTCTGAGCATGCTACTTGCTCGAACATACACATCCAAAATCCAGATTGTCGAGGACATCGTCAACACTTTTAACGATGCAAAGTTAATAGACCCCAATGCTGTTAGAAGGGCAGCCAAGTACGCCAACTTCTTGTTCCAGTTCCTGTTGCGCCAAGAGCAAAGAATCACAAACCAGGAAATCACAGACTTGCAAAGAGAGCTGAAGCGGTTTTCACGCATCGTCCAACTAATGCAAATCCGAAACTCCCCCAAGTTTGTTCCAACTATTGCTGGGAAACCCCAAATGCAAACGAAGTATGAACAAATTAAGCAGCTCCTCTTTGCTGTGCACGTCTACACCGATCACTCGCATGCCAGCCTCAAAGAGAAGCTCATCGACTTGAGTAAGGACGTCGACGCTGGTCTCACTATAACCGACAAAGAGAGGCAGGAAATTGTACGTGCAATGGGAATGGGTAAGGGCCATTGGTTCAAATGTCCAAACAGACATTTGTATTGTATTGGGGAATGCGGTGGCGCTATGCAAGTCAGCAAGTGCTATGAGTGTGGTGTAGCGATCGGTGGTACTAGCCATAGGCTGCTACCAGGTAACGAACATTCAAGTGTAATGGATGGTTCTGCGCATGCTGCTTGGTCGGAGACTGCCAACGATATGTTTAATTTTGAGGAGTTTAGAAATCAGCTAATTTGAGTTGCTAATGTTTTGGGGAGCATTCAGACTTAACTTTTATTAATAATCATTCTTTATGTAAAGTTTATTCAAAGAAAGCTTAAAAAGTGATAAGTAGGTTGTTTATTGTTTTGTTTTGAAGACACATTTGTTTTTAATATTTGTAAACTTAGAATTCCTGAAGGATTATACTTTGTTTCCGTAGAAGTTCTTAGCAAACCATTTGAATTATGTGTTGCAGAGTTTTTATCATATATGATGTTCACGATCTTTTCTCAACAGAGCAGGCTATGTTAGGGTGCAATTTTTGTTGGTACCGTTTAGTAATAAATAGCTATGACAGAAATAGGTTATGTCATATTCAATTTCAGGTTATGATTTTGAAAGAGCTTCACTGTTGCCATTTAATTGCTCTTCTATATAATCAAATCCCGGCAAATCGTTGATGTTTCTTTTCAAATTCTTTATTACGTTTTCAGAATTTACTAGGATCACTTCTTGTGTTTCCAATTCTGAAAATAGTTCTGGAAATATACTAAAATTATTTTTTTTATAAAAGTTTACTGAGGTTTACAAACACTGCTGTTCATTTAGTATTTTCTAATCTATTTTAAAGTTTTAAAATACATTTATTAGTAAAGACATGTTGTAACAACGATTTTTTATATAAAATTTGAATATGCTTCACAGTACAAATTTGTTCTAACGTTTAAAATGAAAAATTATTATAATTATACGTTTCTGTATTTAATTTTCGGTAAAATCTGATTTATTAAGCTTCTTCTTCTTCTTCCTCTTAATTTAGGCTGAGAGCCTGTTATTTCCACACATTGAATGCGGTTTTATAATCCATCTTAAGCCGCGGCCGGGGTAGGTGGCTAGCCTAACCCCTTGAATTAGGGAAGAATGCCCTCACAGGGGTCACGACCACCAAAGATGTTCGTATGATGGCTGGAGAGCGTTCGATGTTCCCATATGTTTTGCCCAGTCTTCCGAAATTAGTTTTGCACAATGATTACAATAATTTTGCCACATGTCGGGGGTACATTTTGATAGAGCTTCACGCCATAAATTCGAAACCCTATCTTTAGATGAAGGCTGGGAATTTATGTGCTTATTATAGAAGCCTTTACATTGCCCCCAAGCCATTTCAATCGGGTTAAACTGACAATGGTACGGGGGCAACCTAAGAACTTCATAACCGTGCTCTATCAAAGTTTCGTCGGTCAGGTAACGTTTTTGTTTGTCTGCTAATAAGGGTTTCACTAATTCCCACAACCCCTTTTTTGTTAATTTCGATTCAAATTGTACCCCTTGTTTAACCAGCCATTCCTGCATTTGCCCTTTCTTACTAGAAAATGTGGGTGGTTTGTCCAACTGCACCGAATGATATGGTGCATTGTCCATCACCACCACACATTTACCTTGCAGCTTGGCCAATGCAGGAATGAGCTGATTAACCACCCATTTTTGAAAAATTTCTCCATTCATTGTTTTATGATAGTCTCTATCATTGTTAGCAGAGTCAAGTAGCAAATCACATCCCTCCAAAAAACCAAATTTTGTTCCCGCGTGCAAAACCGTAAAACGTTTCCCCTCACTTTTAATTTTGGCTGGGTTACTTTTCAAATCTGTTTCATGTAACCATTGACGAATCGAAGACCCATTCTGGTAGATCCACGTTTCGTCAAGGTACACGAAGACCACGTTTTCACTAGAATTTTGAAACTGCAAATATCTTTGTAGAAATTTAATTTTGGCTGCAACGACATGTTTCGATTCACATAAAATTTTGCGTCCATCGACTTTTTTATGTTTGTAACCCATTGATTTGATAATTTTGAATAAAGTAGTTCTCCCCCCTGTAAATTCCAAATTTGCGTTCGCTTCCGCTAATAATGTATCTAAAGTAAAATGTTCATTTTTCGAAGTATAATGCCAAATCAGTCGCTGCAAATCTTCTCTAAAAATATAATTTGTGAATTTGTCAGTTTTTGATCGTTTTCCAGAAATAGAAGTTTTCAAATTGTCAGGCCCTCCTTTCAAAATTGCTCTTACCATCCAATCCGAAACCTAAATAAGTCGCGATTAACAAAAAATGCAAAATCACATATTAAATATTTACCCCAAAAATATCAGTGATTCTGTTTATAATTTGCTTTTTCTCCAAGTTCGTGTCCTTCTCGTAGCTATCATAAGTCTTCTTTATAGCTGCTTTTATGGTTGCGTGTATGATTTTTGGCATTTTGAATAATATTGCAAAATAACGTAATTGCAACAACGGCAAAATATTTGACTTGAAATAATTTGAAGTTTACGTCTTGTCAAGTTTGACTTTTATCAAAAAGACCTGCGAGCAACCTAATAAAAACATATCATAGCCTGCTCTGTTGAGAAAAGATCGTGAACGTCATATATGTTGATTAATAATTAAAATCGATTGTAACATTACTATTGTTAGTTAAGTTGTTTTACTGTTAATTATAAGATTGTATCATAAAGTTATGTGAAATAAAATTTCTATATTTATACAGGGTGATTAACGAAAAAGTGCAAACCTACCATTTCAAAAATGGGCAACCCAAATTACATACACAAGGTACTGTGATAAATGTTTTTCTTATAGCATTATGAATCAGAGATGCCTGCTTTATATGCTAATCAGTTTACTGACTTTAAAGTTCGTTCAAATCAAACAAAGTTTCATAATATGTATTCGAATGCAGAAAATACAGACACAACCTCAATCTTTGGCGGCTGTGCCGCCCAAAGGTGCTCAACTGATAACATCTTTTAGAAGCTGAATGCAGAACTCAGGGAAAATCGAACACCACTGAAAAGAGATGATAGCAACAACTAAATTAAATGTTTTGACTATAATAATAATAATAACAAACGTCTTTATTCTTTTCATTTCTTGTACGTAAATATAATGAGAGAGGAAAAAAAAAGAAGAGAAAAGAAAAGAATCACATGGTGAAGTTCAGTAGTGTAGGTACTTCACCATACACCCTGCTCTACCACTTAAACCTTACCACTTACCAGTATATATTTCATTTATACATTAAGTTCCTAAACCTATAAATTAAATTACAAGATATTATATTATTCAATGAGGCTGATCATAATAATTACTCACTATTTATAATACAAAAGACAAATTTTTAAATTAGTGGTTATGGTTAAAAAACTATACAGGAAAAACGCTGTAGGGTTGAAAGTAGCACACTGCTTCAGTAATAACTAAATTTGACGCGAGAATAAAATTTCAAATAGATGACGTTTAAAAGCTACTGGAGTTAACGTTTTCAATGAGTTGGGTAGTGAATTATATATCTTCGAGACATTAGACGAGAACGAGCGTTCATACAGAGCAGTTGTGTGCGCCGGCGGAGTGATTGTTCTTTTATTTCTGGTTGATATTATGAACGTCCGTTCGAAATGAAATTTTTGCCATAAGATATGGAGGAGTTTTAAATAAAACAATTTTATGAGATAAACACACAGACCATAAGTAGAACCGATTTTGCATATTCAACCAACCAATCTGAGCAAGCTTGTGAGATGCACGTTGAAATCTGCGAATACCAGACACATACCTTAGACGGGAGTTTTGAACTTTCTGAATTCTGTTCTTGTCGATAAAACTTAGACAGGGGCTATATAATGGACTACAAAAAGTAAATTGAGACAAGACTAATGATTCACAGAGTAAAGTTTTAGTTTTAGTTGAAAAATAATGTCTAATTTCCTTAAATTAGCGTAAGCTTTTTGAATGTTTTTGAAGATGTGATTTGAGAACCTAGTAAAAGAATTGACCAGCATCAACCCTAAATTTTTTACACTGTCTATTTGAGGAACTATGGTGTTGTTAATTATAATTTCGATGTTTTGTATATTATTGCAGAGGTGCTTTCTGCCAAACACCATTATTTGTGATTTTGATGGATTTAGAAATAAATTGTGCTTCAGCAATAAATTGAAAATTTTGTAGATCCATGTTTATCTTCGTCACGCTGTTTAGGACATCAGAGGGAAAAAAAGGATAATATATTTGTGTGTCATCAGCATACGCATGATAGTCGCAGAATTCAATACAGTTACTGAAACTGGATGTGTAAATATAAAATAGCAAAGGTCCAAGGATAGACCCTTGGGGAACGCCAGATAATAAAGGGGAAAAATTAGATTTTTTCTCTTGTAATTTAACACACTGAAACCTGCCCGAAAGATAATCAGTCAGAAGATCAATTGCATTTTGTTTAAGTCCAATGAAATGCACTATAGCACATAGTATGCGATGGTCGATTGTGTCAAACGCCTTAGTGAAGTCTAACAGGACTAAGATAGAAAGCTTACCTTGATCAGTTGAACGTAATATGTCATCTGTAACTTTTAGCAGAGCAGTAATGCAACTGTAGTAAGGTCTGAAACCTGATTGGAGAGAAGGTAAAATATTGTGACTAGATAAGTAACCTCTTAGCTGATTGTTTATTACATTTTCAAGTACTTTAGACAACACAGGAAGTATGCTAATTGGACGTAAGTGTTTCAGATCGGTATGCTGTTTAATTTTAGCGACAGGGATAATATAAGTTTGTTTCCAACAATCTGGCAATTTGTTTTGAAGTAGGCAACTATTGATTATGTGAGTTAAGAATTGTGTGATAAAAGGACAGCAGAATTTTGTCATTTCTAGACTAATGTCATCTGATCCAGGACCGCGCCAGCATCAATGGCCGCCTGTGTGCATAGCCAAATTTGCCGCCCCAAAATTTATATTTTTGTTGTAAAATATAAATTTTATGTAGTACATACCTAGTTTAACTGTAACAAATCAAATTAATTTAAGTGAAAAACAGAAATTTTAAAAACGTTTTATTAACAATAAAATTTACAAAAAAAATAGTGGAATAAAATTAATAAAAAAACAACAAAATTTTAGAAAATTATAAAAAAGCAACTTTCCTAGCTTTTTTCTCCGCAAATTCTTTAATTATTAATTCTAAATCGATGGAATCCATCGTGTCGCTTTCTATTGCTATTATAGACAGATTATTTAATCTGTTTTGTGACATTGTGGATCGCATATAATTTTTAATAATTTTTAGTTTAGAGAAAGATCTCTCACCAGACGCAACTGAAACTGGTAACGTGAGTAATATTCTAAGAGCTATTGACATATTTGGAAATGTTGCTATGAGCTGATTTTCAAAAATATATTCAAGAATGGACTGGGGCTCTAACTGATGCTTTTCAGCTGAAGTAGGTTTAAGATGTAATTTTAAAGATTTTATCTCTTCAAATAATTCTATTCCATCTACATCTGATTTCTTTCTAGAATCATCAGTTAGATGAAGATGTAAATCTTTACAACATTGTAATAGCTCGTTTTCCGTTAAATCAAACATATTATAGAGAAATCCAAACATAGTATCATATCTTGTTATTCCCTCAAATCTGTCTCTTAAAGACGATAAAGTTTGATCTAATATATTAAAATAAACGTTAACTTTATAATAATTTTTTGGATCAATAATTGGTTCATCACTGTGTTCATAATCAAATTGTCTGGGTTTTCTTCGTGGTCTAACAGACTGAACAGCAGGGAAATTAGGTTCAATACCGAGTTCATCCGCAAGTGTATTAGCGTCAGTAAGAACATTATTGAATTCTTCATCTGATCGAAGAGCTAAGAAAAAATCTAACAAATTTTTAAAATTCTCTAAGCAAGTTTTTATATTTATAGTAGGATTTTGCATCATCGTGCTCAAAACATTAATTTTGATTAAAATATTGTACCAAATAATTGTTGAGCACAAAAATTTATAACTCTGAATTTTTAATGCCAAAGATTTGGCTTGATGTGAAGCACTGTGGTCTTGTACGGATAAACGATCTTCAATTACTTCTACCAATGCATCATATATTTGCCCAATTTGGTAACGCAGGGGCTTCACAGCGTCTATTCTACTAGACCACCGTGTATCACTAAGTGGTTTTAAATTTAAATTTGTTGTGTGTTTTTTCAGAATTGACCATCTTTTTACCGACGCAGAAAAAAAAACAAATAATTCTTGAACTATATCAAAATAACCAGAAGTCTCAAAAGAAACTTTAGCAGCATCGTTTACTACTAAATTTAATGTATGGGCTGTGCACGGCACAAAAAACGCTCGCGGATATTTCTAAAAATTTTTTTGCAAACCATTATGTTTGCCGCACATATTTGCCCCATTATCGTACCCTTGGCCACGCATGTCGTAAATATTTAAATTCAACTTTGAAAGTAAATTTATTAAAAATTCACTTAAACCCACTCCAGTTGAATCATTAATAGGACAAAATTCTATAAAATACTCGCGTATTTCAATTTTTTTTTGAGGACTCATTCAATATTGTAAATCTAAAAATTATAGTCATTTGTTCGATATGACTAATATCCGGTGTACAGTCAAGAATGATAGAATAGTATTTACATTTTCTAATTATATCCAAAATATAATTTCTAATTTTGTTACCAATGACATCTATTATTTCATTCTGAATTTTGTCCCCTAAATAATTTACCATTCGTGTTTCATCTTTTTGTGACTTTTGAGTCCGAAGCACATGTTCTGACATAACAGAATAAAATTTTGAGATCATCTCAACAGCTTTTAAAAAATTACCGTTATTGCTTTCAAATAATTTATTAGATTGCCCGCGTAAAGCAAGACACTGTCGTGACAAATATTGTATTATTAAAATTATTCTCAATCACAGTATGCCAGTGCCTTGCTTCTGCATTCAACAAACGTAGTTGCGTCTGGTTTACAGTTTGTTCTTTTGATAACAATTTTATAAGTTCTAACTGATTTTTAACATTTCATTGTATCACTTTTTTCGTGCCTTGAAATCAATAGTGACAAATGCTGCCAGTCAGAAACACCTTCCTTTTGCGAAAAATTGTTTTTAATTTTGCCAAATATTGTACAACAAAAGCAATAAACTGCATTATTTTTTATTGAATAAACTAACCACGGTCTATTAATTTCTTCTCCATTTGGAAGAGAACGGTAGAAATATTTTTTCGAAAACCTTCAACCATTTTCATTAGTTGGGAAATTAAATTGCGTTACCTGAACAGGCCCTCTTTCTACTAAAATTTTTGTTAATGTTGTTGATATTATCTCAGGCCACTCTCCAGGATCATCTGAGGTTGCTGTGTCCTGCTGCGACTGCTGTGAATCTGATGAGCAGCCAAATTTCTTTAGTTCAGAAAGCCTTGATGAGGATGACGTGCTGGCTTCTTCAGCGTCACCAACTTCTCTTCTCTCTGGTTTTGGAGACTCCGAGTCAGACGAAGTCACCTTCTCTTCCTCAGATTCGGAATCTTCCCTCATAATTTCCATTTCGCTTTCTTGGACGCACGGCTCATTAAGTGGCCCGAAAAGAGAACTAGAGCTTGATTCTAATGCTTCCGCTGACACATTTTCTGGCTTCAAATATTTTTCTAAAGTATTGGCCAGTTTTTTCTTTTCTTCTTTTTTTTGTAGACTTTGTTTTCGATACTGAAAACCCGACAGCCTTTTCGTTTTTCTGTTCTAGAAAAATTATAACAATTTTATTACTTAATACAATTTAAGAATATGTAGGTAACTATCTGTGTATTGATTGATATATGATTGATATGTATGTAGGTACTTACAATATTTATAACTTTTCTTCAACTTTCTTCAAAACACAATCACTAACAAAATTAATTTTCTCTACTCGATCTTCTCTGCAGCCAATTCAAAAATTAAATGACCAAATAATTATCATTGCACCCATATTACCACAGCATTAATGTAAGCATCATATAATATTATATTTCTTAAAATCAGCTTTAAACAATTAGGTACTTACCGACAAAAGAGATCACCGACACCCCGATCAAAAATAATATAAATACCTAGTACTTCATAAATACGATATGTTTCACAGTCAATAAAAGCCGCCAGCCGCCAGTTTTCTGAAAAGTCACGTTTTGTTGCTTCTGATAAATATCCGGCTTTTTTGTAATCATTGCATAAAGATGCATGGAAAGCGTTCCTTCAAGTTGGCCTCGTTTAACAATTAGCCGCCACGGAATAAAAACTAACTTCGAGAATTTACATAAACAATAATCCATGTAACCATATTATCAGGTGTTCATTTACACAATAAACATTTTTTATACCTATATAGGTACATATTTTTGAACTTCTAAAATTTGTAAAGTAAAAAAAATTCATTTTTTTTTTTTTTTTTTGTAATTTGTATATAATTTTTAAACCTTTTTGGCCGCCCGTGTGCGGTGCACACATTGCACACTGGCTTGGCGCGGCCCTGATCTGATCCGATAGATTTTGACTGTATTTTATTAAGAATAGATGTTATCTTTTTTGTTGAATTTATAATAATCAATTAATTCAGTGCTAAGTTGTATCAGTTTTTGGTATACTATCAAAGAGCATATAACGTGAAGAGGTTCAACCTTATGACAATAATCGTAAGTGTGTAATATGGGTTGCATAAGCAAATATTTCGTGAGAAAGTGCCAACAATTCGTTGAGACAAGGAACTCTTCTACCTATCCTTGTTTATTTAATCTTTGCTAATGGTGTCTTAACTGCTTTCAGAGAAAATATTTAACATTGTTGCAACATAGTGGCTTCCTCCTATGCGGCAATGAGCTTGGAACCGCAAGCTTCATTTTCAGGATTACGTAAATTATGATTTCAAATATGACATATACTGGTCAATTACGATTCGAATTTGGCGCTTAGGAATCAAAATGATTAGGTCGGGAACGGCAAAAGCTACTTATTATTTTTTTAACTGAAATAACTTAAGGAATTTTTGCACTAGTCAAATACTTATATGAAATGTCGGCGTTGACATCGGCATTTAGAATGTCACTAAAATAATATTTTGCAGAGTTTTAATGCTTCCTCTACAGGGTGATTTTTAAGTTGATTCTTTCCGTTTGCCAGTAAATAACACTAAGCCAAAGTTTAGTTTTTACTTTGAAACTTTAACATCCTGTACCTCCGTTAGTTTTAATATTTCTCAAAAGTACTAAATGAAAAAATGCTTATTTTTTTAGCCTTATATCCTGGTAGACGGAAAGAATCAACTTTAAAATCACCGTGTAATGAAGTTAACAAAATATGTTTATTAAAAAAATAAAGACTTAGAGAAATAGACAAAATGAAAAACACTGCATTAAAATGTGACAGTTTATTTAATCAATAATACAAAAATTATTCCTAGAAACTAACGATGTATATGACAGTTAAAGCTTTAGCTATTTTTTAAGTCTTTAGACAAATTAAAATAATCCATGTTGTTTCCTAAAATTTGTCAGGTATTTTCCGCCCTACCTTGATTAGCTAGTTACTTTGGTAAGCATACGTCTGGATACAATTATCTCAAGAAAGGAATCCAAATACAGTACAAAATACATATTAATTAGTGAACTACCTACCATTAAAATATTTCTGAATTATTGTAATTCCTATCTATCTGACGTCATTCCTCTACTCCAAACGCCGATGCAAATTTCTATCAAGTGTTATCTTAACGTACGAAAAGATTTAAAAAACGAAAGATCCATATGAAAAACGAGTTTTTTTTTACTAAAACGTAAGAAAAGATTTACGGTACAAAAGATCCATATGAAAAACAGTTTTCTTTTACTAAAACGTAGGAAAAGATTTAAAAAACAAAAGATCCACATGAAAAGAGTTTTTTTTACTAAAACATAAAAAAGATTTAAAAAGCGACAGATCCATATGAAAAGAGTTTTTTTAAACTAAAACGTAAGAAAAGGTTTAAGATACAAAAGATTCATATGAAAACCAGTTTTTTTTAACTAAAACGTAGGAAAAGATTTAAAAACAAAAGATCTATATGAAAAAAGAGTTTTTTTAACTAAAACGTAAGAAAGATTTAAAAAACAAAAGATCCATATGAAAAAAGAGTTTTGTTTTACTCAAACTTAAGAAAAGATTTAAAAAACGAATGATTCATATGAAAAAGTAGTTTTTTTAAACTCAAACGTAAGAAAATATTGAAAAAAACAAAGAATCCATATGAAAACGGAGGTCTTTTACAAGGAAACGTAAGAAAAGATTTAAAAAACAAAATTAAAAAAGAAGTTTTTTACAGGAAAACGTAAGAAAAGATTTAAAAAACGAATTATGGTTACGAACAAAAGAGAGAAAATAGAAAAAGGTTTAAAGTCAGGGATTCAAGTTTAAAAAGAATTAATTAAATTTCCGCATAGAACTGTTACGGTTTACTTTCGCGTTAGTTGAATTGCTATTATTTTCTGGTTTCCGAACGCACGCAGT
This sequence comes from Agriotes lineatus, assembly GCA_940337035.1. Classification (NCBI taxonomy): domain Eukaryota; kingdom Metazoa; phylum Arthropoda; class Insecta; order Coleoptera; family Elateridae; genus Agriotes; species Agriotes lineatus. The sequence goes on along the minus strand of OW679201.1, from coordinate 46,319,300 downwards.
TAGTGTTTTTATTATGCGAACGTAGTTTTCCTGTGCGAGAGATCGTGTCGAACGGCGACTCGTTCTTCTGCTGCCAGGACGCACTTCGGGAGGTCATGTTGCCAGACCCATTGCCAAGACCGAGTTTATAATTCTGCACGTGGCAGAATTAATTGTCGTAAACGTTAATTTACGGATCTATTAGTTTGGTTTGATATTTATTTCGTGGGGACGACTAGTCGCTCACTTATAAAACCATTGTAATATGGGATTTGAGGGGTCAAGAAACAGCGTGACGCAGTTGTAAAAGTTATCGGCGCTTCAATTGTAAAAGGTAGGCAACGTTAAATTTGCTCTAGTTCGTTCGCTAATGCCTTGTATATTCGTCCTTAATTAGCGCTCCTAGCGAGGTCGCCAATTTTGGGATACATTTAATTGGATTCAAAGAGAGAGAAAGATTTATTAATCGTCTTACTATACAACATAGTTTGCTACATTTAACAAAGAATACCAATTCAAAACTTTACAAACTCACAAAAAGTTGAAAATAAATAATAACTAAAAAACTAGGAATATTTTTTCATCGATAACCCGTATAAATGGTTTTTTAATATAAGCACTGCGTATTTAACACATATTGTCCAAATTTGTTTTAAAACTTTTTTACTAATTCCATTACATCTACAAAAATTTTGAAATAAGGGTGGAAATGTTCCCCTTGCACCAATGAGTAAACCAATCACTTTAATATTTTCAATTTTGAATTTTTCTTTAAAATATGGAATGGTAGGTTCATAAATTAATCTTTTTTCTACATCAACTTCTTTATCTTGGTTTATGTCTATCTCAAATCGGATTGTTGGATCCACTATAATACCATATTTCTTTTTACGATCAAAAGCAAAAATATCAACCCGTCGAGTGGATCCAGAATCGGATAAGCATGTTACCTCTTCATAAACCTCCATTCCATTATGTTTTAAGCAATCTGCTAAAGCCGATCGAATGGTATGATGCCTGGTGTTTCTTAAGTGAGCATTGTACGGACAGACACCTAGGATGTGAGGCAGGGTTTCAATAATATAATGCTCAGCTGTAGAACATCGTCTACACTGGTTCCCTGTCCTACTTCTCCCTGGAGTTGCTCGCACAGCTGTTACTCCTCCATTCATCTTTAATAGATCCCGATATTCAGAGAATGTAATGCCATCTCTATTACTAAACCATCTATTTGCCGGCTCCACCGAAATCGCACACCTGTTGGTTTGCTGAATCGTACCGGTCCACGTGAACAGGGACGAGTCCACATTCTCAAGGGAGCGGCACACCGTCGAGTAATGGCGCTATTACATCTTTAATAACTTACTGAGAGAATCTTCGAACCATTGTAATCCATACTGGAAGACGCGATCTAGCATTTGTTTTTCTTACATGTTAATATAGCAATTTCCATACTGTAAGCGATGAGGTACTCGTTTCTTTCGCAAATGGTAGATGTAAATACTATTTGATTTTACAGGCGGTGGCAGAGTTTGCGAAGAGGAGCTTCGAGGTAAGCATATTATTTGACTAATGTATGAATAATTGAATGAACGCAGCGTGAACTGCTAGTCGTAATATGATTACACTCTACGTTATGTAAAATTAAGGCGTATTGCCATTTGATCTATATATTTACTGTTTGTGTAACCTACTCGCTACGCGATGTTTGAAATATTGCTTTGCTTAAATTGTTGTCTTTAGGGTCATTTCACTGTATTGCTGTTCGCGACTTCAATGTTTGAGTTTGATATCATTCATTTTGTAAAACATACTTTGCATTCACTGAAATTATTGCATGTAAATTTAATATTTTAATATGTGGGTCATGTGCATGATTTATTGAGAATTTTGTTGTCTCTATTTAATTAATACGAAATAAACCAAATATATTGACCGTTTTTAATGTTATGTTAATGGTTGTGCTCTTGAAGCAACGTTACAGGTGATAATAATTTTAGTTGGCCACAGCAGAATAAATAGCAGCAGTTAGGTTATATTTGCAACGCATCCCGTGCGATTCCAGTTATAAGATTTGATATTCTGAATCGTGGTAAATTATGTTTCTTTGAGGCTTTGTCAAACCTGGCGCCTAAAAATTAAACCTTTTGCATATTATTGGTTTGTTTAATTGTAACAAATTGAATCCACCCACTCTCCTATTAAACTGAGTTGGCCATTGAAATTTCACTTACGGATACATTGGTTAGTAGGGCAATAACCGCCGTGCTGTTGTGCACACTTGATGTTTATCCACTACCTTTTTTGTTACTGGGTGTTCAAAATTTATCGCCGATGCTGAATATTTGGTATCAGAACAATAAACAGCCGTACGCGTGACAATAAGTCCCGTTGGCGACCAACAAACTAAGAAGTAGTAGCTGTTCGCGCCCACGGGTTTAAAACCGAATCTAAAAATATCGAGCGCTCCCAAGGTCCGAAAACTGCATGAAATCCAAACTGCCGGATGTTATGTACAAGATGAAACACGAAACTCGCCGGCGAATTCCGAGAACTAGGCTGCAGAGAGCGAGAGAGACAGAGATCGAACGTTTTTGTTCGAGTAGCAAGGAGCAGCTGATGTACGCGGGTTCGGGGCACTAAAAAGTAAAACGTGATTTGCATGCGCGAGCGACAGAGAAAGAAATACTGCGACGAGCGTTAGGCGGGTAGGTAGCGAGTTCGAAGCCGGTTTGGGGCAAGTTTTTTAAAAATCATTCAAGGTGCGAATGTACATACTTAAGCCGTGCCATCTCGAAAACCGAAATTGGGCATCGTTTATCTTTGACAAATTCGATAGAATGGGCAACGTCCACTTCAAACAATTGTAAATATCGAGCGGGCCAACGGCCGAAGTCCGAGAATTACGAAAGATGCGAGCGCAAGCAAAACAAACGGCCCGTGTTATACCAAAGAGCATATATTTCTGAATTATTGTAATTCCTATCTATCTGATGAATTTCTGTCATTTCAATAAAAGTAGCAAGTTTGAACTACAATGTTAACGAAGGAAAACGAAATTATATAACACCGTTTTAAAAATGTTTTAAATCTGGCAACACCGCTAATCGATTTATATAGTCGAAGCAATCTTTAGAATGGTTTATTTCTGGAATACCTTGGCTGGTTACCTACTCCACAGAGGGCCTAAATTGCGATTCTGGTGGACGAGTAATTTCGCGGTATACGCAGGTAAACCTCGGGGCTGAAGTTCTTCATGTTATATGTTCTTTGATACTATTAATAAAAAAGTCACTTATCGTGTCAACATCGCTCAAATGTATATGTCTCGCTCTGTGATTTGAGACCCCAATATCAAAGCATTCTAACTCTCTCCAGAGAGACTTACTAGATTTTAAGTTACGAAATTTATAATCAAGATATGCTTTCTTCTCGTTGCGTATAGCTAGAGTGGTAAAATTACTTAACTGTTTGTAATAATCCCAATAGCGGGCAAGCTTGGTTTTACGATATTTATTTTTAGCTTTATTTCTGAGAGACTGTAATAATCTTATATTATCAGTTATCCATGGTGAGTAGGATTTAGAAACTTTTCGCACTTGGACTGGGGCATGTAAGTTAAAAATTTCATTCAGGCAGGAGTTGAGGAGTTTAAAATATTAACTTTTTGATTAATATCGGGGTTGAAATATATTGAGTTTCAAGGCAATAAATGTAAATCTCAAATCCGATTTATTGATATCATTTAAGTTACGTCTTTTAACAAATAATGTTTTAGGTTCAGGTTTCAGTATGTTGATATCACAGAAGATTACATCATGATCTGATGCATGAAAATTTCATACTCCTGAGCATGAGATGAGATCTTTATCAGATGTGTTACTAGTTGCAGTTAGTCTGGTAGGTTCGTTTACCATTTGAGATAGTCCCATTGAGTCCAGAAATGAATTAAAAAGAGCAACTCCGGGGTTGTCGTTATTTAGGAGATTGATATTGAAGTCGCCCAAGCAGATAATTTTGTCAGTTTTTGAAATGAATTCAGAAAAAGTGTCTTCAAGCTCATCGAAAAATATTTTGAGGTCTAGTTTTGGAGGTCGATATACAACTTCCAAAACAAAACTTTCCGAACCATACTCTATCGAAACCCACAACTGCTCCACAGTCCCGCCAATTTAAATTTTATTAAACTTAATATTGTTTGAAATAGCAATTCGTGTTATTTTCTTGTTCATGTTATCTCATTGCTGTTATATGTAATTGTGGCCCCATCGGTATATAATGCCACACCCCCTCCTCGCGACATTCTATCTTTACGTATTAAGGTGTAACCATCTATTTTAAGCATGTGGAATTATCTTCACATATGCTACTAACGTAGAGAGGAATTTATAGGAGATACCATATGCCTAAGTTACGCACATCGTAAAGAAATGGGATATAGTGAAATAATTTAATAAAAGGTACCTACATAGTTTAATTATTCGTTATTTATTTTAAAAAATACAAATGCTTCAATGCGTTTTCATGTTAATCATTCATTCGTGAATTTTTTTAGCCAGTTAATGATGGTCCTCAGCTTCACTGAGCACTTCAGCTTTGTTTTAGTCATCAAAAACTTCCACCCTCGCTGATAAAAATTGTTCCAAATCGATGTCAATCTGCTCATCTACATCTGCTCCAATATATACATCGTCATCGACATTTGTGCACGTTCGTCCTTTGTAATCTGCACAGATAACGGAATAGCGTAACCCGACTTTCCTGCAACTACAATTCCCAGCACATCCTTTCAAACATTTGCAACAAATTGTTTTTAATAATTCATTTGATACAACTGCCTTCGTAATGGTTATCGGCAATAAACCATTTGTTGATCGTTTCCACCCCCAATCAGTTGGTTCCAAATGATTACCCACCCATTCTGAACTTCATGATAAACTCTGAAGACATGTTGATGTGCAGCTTCACGAGTTGGAGGCAATGATGCGAGATTGAAGGAATTTTTGTTCGTCGATTTTGTAAAACATTGAAACGCCAATTCATCCAAGTATAATAATTCCTTCTTCTTGACTCCATATAGAGATATAATGAATTTTTGTGCTGAAAAATCCAAATGATCGAGATAGGAATCAGAGAATGAAAAGGGTGAAAGGATAATTTGAAAATCTTTGTCAGCGTCCATGAATTTTACAAACTTCGTTTTCCTCATTCGAAAGAATGCTGATGGATTTTACAACCACTAAAAGCATGAAGAAATTAAATGTAGTTTCGAATAGATGGATATTTGAAGCTGTCAGATGTATTTTAATGACCCCTATCTATTAAAAGGCACTAGTAAACAAAAATAATTAATCAGGGCAAATCACCACAATTTATAAATTAAATGATTTACTGCTCTCTGTATTTTATCTATCTGCAATAATAATTAATGGCAAAGCTCCGGTAAAACATGAAATAGAAAAAATAACTTGTCTCAGGGGAGTAGGTTCATTAACTTTGTATTACAAATGCTTTGCTGTATGATAAATTAACCAGTATGGCAGATGCTTGACTTCGTATTTGACAGGTCTACTCTCTTCTTGCAATTTTTTCCTTAGACTTGCTTTAAACGTCTTCTATACTTCTTCATTTCTAAGAGTGTGCACTTTGATTTTAAATTTCTCTCCTTTGATAGTAGTACTTTGCTGATGCTGCACTTCTTTTGTACTGACATTGTACAGTCGTCTTCATTAAAGTGTTGTACAGAATTTGTGCTGTATGATTGTGACTTAATTTCACAAAGTTCAAAAAAATGTTGTACATACAAATACTTTGAAAGGTTAGATCTAGATCTATTTAGTTAATGATACAATGTGAGCCTTTGTTGAGTAAAAACACAATCACCAATAAACTTTTAATAGTAGAAAAAATAACACACTAAAGATCTAAAGCAATTAATTTTCATTATAAAGAATAACAATCAAAAATAACCATAATTAGTTAGTTGTCACTTTGACAGTTCTGAAATTTAACTACCATTGACAAAATATACAAACAGCCAACTACCGATTTCTGTACAACACATTTTTAAGTACGACTTACAACAGCCTATTATCTCTGTACAACACATTTTTGAACACGACTGTACCTGTTCTGGCTTCTATCTCCGTTTCTATTCACATCTCTAAATAACTTCCTACTTGTTTTGCGTGCTATTATGTAGTCTACTATAGACTTTTCATTCATGGAGAGCATTTCCCTAGGAATTTTCTCTATAGAATTTATGTTGAAATGTTGTATTTAAGCTATTTTTTACTGTAAACGTTAGGTATATTCCAGTAATTTTATCCCGCTGCAATAGCAGCTAATTCGCTGTTTATAAATATTTTCTTTTCTTTTTAAGTTTCTATTTTCCTTTATGTTTTGTTTTATTGAAAGCTATTTGTTCCAATTCTTATGTTTTTTAGCCTGTCGATCTTCTTTGTCATGATTTCTATGTCCTTTTTATTTCTTTATTTTCATTTCCCTATTTTATTTTTGTGATTTTATTTTTCTGATTTTCCTTTATTTCTTTGGTGTGCTTCAGGAGCTCTAGCATCATTGCTATACTGATATGGTCTTAAAATGACAAAGCAGTTTAAAATGAAATAATAATAAAGCAGCTTAATGATAATGTTCATAAAAGGACATTGATTGGAATAACTTCGTTTTATCATTAGAATTTCTATTTAGTACAATGGTATTAGCATTTCATGAATAAATAGTCCATTTGTGGTTGCAATTGTAATTCAAATAAATTGAAGGTTATTCTGTTATTTAGGCTTTATCTGAAAGAAGTAAATATCATAAAAGATAAAACAAAAGTTTAATTCTTGGTGTATAAAAGGGTTAATCGCATCATATAATTGGAGACAAACACAATTGAGAACTGTTAACCTAAAAAGTATGATTAATGACAAATATAAAAGTAATACAGATTAAAAATAGAAATCTGTATTATCAATTGGTATAACCAAGGTTTTTGCCGGGTTTTTTAAAAGTAGCAAGAACAAATGGGGTGTAAAATTTATGAATTAGATTGACACAAGTCCAAGTTAAAACTTAATTAAATAGTCAATTTTACATGATAAAATACTGGTATGTACAATTATATAATGTCATACTCATAAGTAGTGCCATATAGAAGAACAAAGTGTAAAATCGAGAAAGACTTAGTGAGTGTATAAAGCCTATGGACAAAAAGGATTGCTGACTACAACGAGAAGGATAGCTGATGCAGATATCAATTGGATTGGAATACATTGAAAATAATAAGAGCTCGAAGAAACAAGACATTACCAAGTGTATAAAACTTTCAAGTAGAATAAAAACAGATCTGAAAAGGAAAGCAGTAATCACAAGCATTCATCTGCTATTTTCATAATTCAATAGTTTGCAAGTTGCAACCAATCAGAAAATTCTATTTTCATTATTCAATAGCTTGTAGCCAATCACAAAATTCATTCTTATTATCAAATGACTTTTGCAGTTCACAGTTGTCACAAATGTCATAATTAGGAAATATGAACACAAAACTTCTATTGCATAGGAGTAGATAAAGTACCGTATTACATTCGCGAATTATGGACATTATTCACTCAGATGACTTGCGCGACGCGCCTTCGGCTTATGGCTCAAATGTAATCTTCGTGAATAATGGCAGTCATAATCACTCATATAATAATATACTATTATAATTTCATCCGTTAGAAACAAGCTTACAGGAGAGATACAGGAAGTAATTATAGGTTACGATTTTATTGGTTGGGTGATTTAAAAATGATAATGGAAAATTTTAAGAGAATAGAATTGAACCATTGATATGATTAGAGTGCAACAAAATTCTGTGTTTATATAATGTGCGCTTTTCTTCTCTTCCACACCACTGCAAAGGCTCTCATAATGGTACACTACAATAAGAAAAATTTTATTACTTCTTCCACCTAAACAGTAATAGGGAAAGGAAGAGAAGCGAACTCTAATCCTAGAGATAATAAAGGCGAGATGTTGAACGCTGCAATAAGAGCGAGATGAAATTGAATTAAATGAGAAGAATGTATATAATAGTGATGTGGATTCCCAAATATTTTGTAGTATTGACAATCTTCAGTTCCATATTTGTATTTTTAATAGCAATGCTTCAGGGAGTTTATTACTATAATTAGATACAAATGGGACACGTTTTTTCAATATTTAATATAAGAAGATTTGTATCTAACCATTCTTCAACTATTTGACTCATTATTTATTTCACTTTTATATATACTTCCTGCCATGACACTCCAGATAGAGATATTAATTTCAAATAGATACATACTAGTTACTCCTACTGAAGAATTACTACACTTAATTTTGGTAAATTGTAATAGTACAGAGGCAGAAAATTCGGGCTTTAAGGATGCATTTTTAAGCCAAACTTTTAATGCCCTGTATTTGTGGGAAATTGAATGGAAAATAGTAGACATTCACATTTCTTTTTAAATACAGAGTGTTACAATAGGCCTAAAAATTTATTCTTAACCCTTAATTCTCCGCCTCTGGATTATTACAATTTAGCAAAATTAAGTACAGTAATTCGTCAGTAGGAGTAACTAATATGTACAGCTGATTGCAAATAAAACTGGGACAGCTAATATGTAATATTGTAATATGAAGTACAATAACATCTTAAATACTCGTAATTATGTTCCTTTTCTTATGCTTCTATCTTTAATAATACTTTATGTATTCACCTACGGAAATATAAGTTAGAGAAAGTTTCACACGTTATTAAAAACGCAAAAAGTAGTCTCAAGACTTGTCCCACTTTTATTTGCAATCAGCTGTACTTATTTTGATCTCAATATTTTGTCAGGACATTTTTAGTTTGGTAAGAACGTACGGCTATTAGCGTATTTTCTAAATTACGACCCCACTTGTATATTGGGTTTTCGTATTATTCCGCCTGAATTTGAGCAGATCGAGTTATGTGCACGCATTTATTGGCTTTATAGCGTACGCAGCTGTGTTATCCGTTTACCGTCGTCGGTTATGAAAGGCACTCATTCTGTATCTCTGCCTATATTCGTTGGCACGCTAGGTTACAAATATCGATCCGGCTGCCAACCGTATTCGTATACGTTTCGTGACGTGAATTTAAGAAGCAACGGCCATGGGTGCGAGAGAGCAAGCCACAGCTCGGCTGCCCCGAGACATTATCGATCGCGCGCTGTTTGTGTGCATTTTCAGTTGAGTTGGGTTCCGGCCTCCGCAAGCAACAGTTAGTTTTTAAAGTGGGTCTCTCGCGGTGCGCCTTTCGGGGTGGCCCTTGCGAGGGCTTTTAACGTCTGGTGCTTCTTAGTCTGTGTGCGAATACCGCTGTTTTAATTGTTATTAGGACTCCTGTAGCTTTAAGGCATTTGGCCGTACGTTACGCATCTTTTGGACATTGCTGTATGAGGGTGCGTGACCGTTTGGGGTGTCGTTTGTCATTGTTATAAGCCTTTTGAGTTTCCGTTTTTGTCGTGGAGTGGCAGACTCCTATATCGAGTCGATTAGACGGATTCCTTTGTGGGGAACTCATTAGTAGTGTTGTGTTCGCGAAGCTCCGCTTTTCCTTCTACCACATTACCGCAGTGGGCTTCCATGTCTCGTATGAGAGGATAAATTCCCCATGTGTCCAGCTCCGGCAGCCCGTTGAGTTGTTGCAGTATTTCCTTCCGTTTCGTCTCCTGCAGTATCTGGGTACAGTGGCTGATTGCAGCAGCTTAGGGCATCAGTTACAGCACAGCCAAGCTCCTTACAGGTATCGTTTGTATTGTTTATTAAGGTTTAGTGTGCAACTTAGTCTATATACAGTATGCTTCGTCGAATTATCTAACAGTTGGTGTAACGTCTCGGTTATTTAGCTTTTATTGTGTACCTTTTGTAATTGTCGAACCGTTATAGTTGTGTACCTGTCATTTTACATTTCATTTACCGTCAGTTGACCTAGTTGTTGATTAACTTTATGCAGTATCCCTTGCCATGTGTCACAACCGCTACTTGCTTGCAATGTTGCCCTTTATTACCGCTATTCTTTTTTATTTATTTCATTGCAGACAGGCAGCCAAGGCTGTTTGCGTCTGCCAAAATTGTAAGTACATAATATTATATGATATATACACAAGTATTGCCATGATACTGGGGAGACTATTGCACAATTAAACTATTACTATTGAGATAAGAATCCACTGTTTTTAAATTGATTAATATTTGTTGATTCAATCACATCTTGAGGTAGTCTATTCCAATGGTCTACAACGCGGTTGGATATAAAGTATTTTCTGGCATTAGTAGAAAATCTGTCCTTTATGAGTTTTCTGCTGTGTCCACGAAGATGCGTGTTACTGTTAAGAGTAAGTATGTCGTTTAAGTGGAGACAGTTGTATATTCCATGCAGTATCTTGTATGTTTCGATAAGATCTCCTCGAATTCTTCGTTGTTGTAGTGTTGGCAGTTTCAGTCTATAAAGACGTTCCTCATATGATAAATTGTAGAATCCATATGGTAGGATGTTCGTTGCTCTCTTTTGTACCCTTTCGAGAAGGTCGACATCTTTTTGAAAATATGGAGACCATATTTGGAAACCAAATTCTATAGTAGGACGAATAAAGGATTTGTAAATTTTTAGTAATAGATCTGGGGAAATGTGGTAAAAGGATTTTCGTACTAAGTAAATTATCGAATTTGTCTTTTTGATAATGTTTGCAATGTGATTACCCCATTTCAGGTTATGAGTTATAGAGATGCCAAGGTCGGTCTGAGAATTACTTGTTTTTAGTCTATTATTGTCAAGGGTATACTGCATAAGAGGATTGTTTTTGCCGATGTGTAAAATTGTACATTTGTTAGTGTTTAAAATTATCAGCCAGTTTGTTTATAGTTTACTGTTCATATCGTTTTCCCGAACTAATGTCAAGTTTACCGAAATATTTCAATAGATCTAAGACGTTGCGCAATTTACCGAACTGCCGTATATACATTTCATATTTACATGTGCCTTTTTTATATATTCAAATATTTTGGTCAATACATGTCATGTTAATTTAATTGTGGTTTACTTTGTTATTGTGCATGCGATTTGTGTGTTTACATTCTACAGCTGTAAGAGGAGTTTGGCCAGTTGATCAAGTGGATTTTAAAAAGGTAGGTCCGATGGTGCTGAACCGGCTCCTTATCCAGATTACTGCCAAGTTTAAAGTTGAAAGGTGAACTCGTCGTATGCTTCCGCTGTTCCTCAGTGAGTTTACCTGTGCATTCTCTTTTATCGTGATGGAATTGTGGTGGCGCCTCATTATTTTAGTTCTGTTTACCGTTGATTAGGCCGTTGCCCTTGTGTTATCTCGTGTTGGACAACCCCTCGCTCTACTGCAGCCTAGTGGGCAACTCTTGTTACGGGCTGGGCAGCGGTTCAATGTGAGTTACATTCCCAATTTTGTGAGTTATTACACGCGCTAGCCGTCTAGTTTTATCGTGGCTTTCCATAAATACCGTTATAAGCTGGCGCGTTGTCATAAATGTCGTTTTAGCCTGTAACAATTTCTATCCTGGGGAAAAATTATTAATAAAATATGTATTGTTTGAACTCCCTTCATCACCCTGTAGAACTCAAAGGCGGATGAGGTTAGAGAAAAATTCTATTTAATTTTTCTTATTACTTTGCGAAAATCTAGCACCCTTTTAATTTACGGTACTTATTTCTGAAATACTTTATAAGATACAAGAATCCAGCCTTGATAAAGTCTATCTTTTTTCAACACGACTCAGAGGAGGCTGTGATTTCTAATATTTTTTACAGTTTACTAAACTAACCCTAAAAATCTGGTGTGATACACGCACACAACTTCCTTTTACAATAATCTTATACAAAAAATTGTTTTTTAATTTGTAAGCATTTGTCAAAAATAGAACGTTAGTTGAAGAGACAAATTATCTCTAAAATTTTAAGCTGAATTCAAAAACGTACCAGGTTTTCTACTTAGTTAGAGTTAATAAAAAAATAGGAAACAAAAACGAAAGAAACCCATTTTAGAGGTTTTCAACTGGAAAATCACCCATCTCACATCAATGCACATTAAAAATGTAATAGAAAAATAAAGTTTGAAAAAAAATCGTTAGAGCCGTTTTTGAAAAAAATCCAAAAAAACTGAAAAATTACACAAGTAAACACCATACTTCCGGTTATGCGATTTTCTTCAAAAGCTGTCTCATCCACATAGTACACAAAACCTATATATGAAGTTTCAACGTTATACCTCTTTTCGTTTTTGAGATATTCTGTTCACAGACACACAGACCAATGAACAAAATAGTATATTGTTTAACGAGTGACGAAAGTAGCATTTTCTGCAAACGAGAGAACAGTTTATCAAACGAGGCGTAGCCGAGTTTGATAATGTTCTCAAGTTGTAGAAAATGCTTTTCGACGAGTAAAACACTATACTTTTTCTATAACCATGGTTCACTACTACTGCACTAAAACACTACCGTCCGAGAGCAAGGCTACTTGATGAGACGTCCTGCCAATTTCGTGTTAATTTTTATAACTGTATTTTGCATTTATTACGTTGTACAAAGTAAATTTACACGTTTTTTTGTGCTAAATCATGTTTTTCCATTGTGCTTTGTAAAATTAAATTACGATTGGATATGGCAGAATGCATGTAATATCTGAAATTGCAACCACTTACTTTCGTCACTAGAGACGAAAGTTAACGTTATGGGATATTCTATCACTGGTCCCGGAACTGGCGTTTTCGGTTGGGGTAAAACGTGACGAAAGTTGTTCGTTTTTAAATGGTTATAGAAAAATATGTTTTTTAGGTTCAGGGGCCGTATGGTGGTTCGCTACGGGTTCACATCGCGCGGGGCAGAGCCCTAGCCGCCGGGGCCCCCATGTTCAAGTATATATTTTCGGGTAAATTTTTATATTAAAAATGTAAGATATTGCGTAACATGTTCTGGGTATTGCGCAACATCAACCTCGGGGGGCAGAGCCCTAGCCGCCATATTGTGGGGCCCGCATGGGCAACACCAACCCCAGGGGCAGAGCCCTAGCCGCCGGGGCCCCCATGTTTTTTAAATAAAAATGCAAATTTTTAAGGCTAATTTGTCGTTTGTCCTCTTCGGGGAGGGGGAGGAAACCAAATGTCAAAGGTCATCGGTGCCTGTCAGTCATCAAACATCTATCTTTCTCTCTTTAACACATTGAGTTCTACAAAAAACCATCTTTCTCTCTCTAACTCAAGCGAGCCCGGGGGGGCAATCTAGGGGAAGCATTGTCACTGGATAGAATTGTGTTAGTACATACGTTTCTGGTTATTATTTTTGCAGTGAGGTTAGGTTTCATGTTGACTGGTTAACATCTTAATTATTTTAAATTGCAGTACTGTTTGTTATAAACTGAAATTGTCCTCAGTTCAATACCTATCTAAAGTATGATCAAAAATTAATCTCATCTAGTATGGCCATGGAATTTCTTCTAATTTATGAATGCAACTATGTTTACACATGGGCGGAGTTTACCACTGGATGTTGGGGGGGCCATCCTGGGGGTTTGGGGGGAGTCCCCCCAAGTATACGGGGGGTCCATTTGAAAATGAGGACATCAAAATGTAGCATTTTAGGCTATTTTGGGGCTGAAAACAATCCTCCATAATTAACAAAACTTTGTCAATTAATTTTGCTATTGTTGTCCATGTTTAGAATTACCACATTCATATTATGCTGTGGATATATTTCTAGTATGGTTTAAATTATTATTACATTACAAGCAAAAATTTAAAAAGAAATAAATTACTGGAAAGGTAAAGGTGGTCATTTAATAATACAAATCATGTTCATTTTATATCTTTACTACTTCAAAATGGGTTAAAGATACACACACAACAATACATTTATGAAAGTGAGGATAGTCTTATTTACAGCATTAAGAATCTTAAGAAAACTGTAGGGCGTTAACAAAATCATTACTTTAACGTCTGATATTATTAAGTTTATGTTTGATACTTGTAGGGTCCTAGTTTCACATAAGTGTTATCTTTCTTCTTTCGTTTTTTGAGCTGTATACATCGACCAAACTGTCTAAGTCCAATTTTCTTACAACATCTGATTCTGAGTATATGATCATTACGTTATTCATCCCATAGTACACCGCAAAAAGTTGTGAATTTGCCTCATTGCTGAAAAAGATCTCTCTCATGTGGCACTATTTGATGGTAAGACGAGAGCAATTTTCAGAAGGGGGCAAAAACTTTTGTACGTTTCTGAGCCTGAGCCACTCAATACCACCTCCATTAATTTTGCTACAATTTCCTTTAGAGGTTTTGTTTGCAGGCATATACCAGAGCTTTCCACGACTCTTCTCAAAATTGCCATTTCTGCCTTTAGCATATTTGTATCAACTTCAGGTATAGAAAACATCTTAATGAATGGTTCTGCTCCAATTTCATCCACTCGGATAAACTGTTCACTGGCATTAGCTATTTCCAAAGCTTCGCCGCTGAATCTTATTTTAAGTTCTTCAGTTAAAATTTCCAGCAAAGGATAATAAAAATCAATCTTGTCTTATTTTTGACAAGATCGTCATTTTTCTGTGCATCAGTTGTTTCAGAACACATATCATCTCTGTTTCTCTGGCCTACTGAACTACATATTACAAAATCATCTAGGTTTTTTTATGTCATTCGAGGCCGTTTTGGCTTGGAGGTACTGCTTACAACGATGCCATCCTCATCTTCCTCTTGAACAAGCCTTAGATCAAACTCTTTATGTCTTGCCATTTCTTATCCCACGAGACTTCGTTTCGATTGTTAGTTAGCTCCTCGATTAAACCCTTAGTAACACTTGCACTTTGTGCAATTGATGAGTCAGCTTTCTGTAGAGCTTGGCTTAGTACATTGATTAATGGCAGGCACTGTGAAAACACTGACAAACATACGATAAAATCCAGTGATGTTACAGATGAAAGCAGACCCTTTGCCTCTGGGTTTTTAGGATTCCTCATGTCAGATGCTGTTGCTGTGAGTGCAGCAATAACTGCAGAGTAGTTTCTTTTCACAGATAAAACTGAAGTGGTTCTGCAAGACCAGCGAGTATCACTTAGCTTGTGAAGTTCATGAGGTCCCGGGTTGGTTATGTTTAGCTCTTTCTGAACTATTTTAAACTCAGCGTGTGTGTCAGGAAAGCTGAAGTATTGGTACAAACATTGCATAATGTTAAAAAAATTGCAGCTTAAATCGTTGTCCTTGCAAGCTGCAACTAGAACTAGGTTGACTTTGTGGGCCAAGCAGTGGACATAGATTGCATAGGGGTTACGTTTTTTGACGATAGCTTGTAAACCGTTCTTTATTCCAGACATTACACTGGCTCCGTCATAGGCCTGACCAACCATCAAAGCACTTAATCCAAGATCTCCTAATTTTTTAAAAAAACATCAGCCAAAGAAAGAGCGGATCTTGAAAGTGACACATCTTCCATTGCTATTACTCTTTCTTTTATCTCTTGTCCTACCAAGTACCGAACGCAAATGCAAAGCTGCTGAGTTCTATGAGATCTAGCTTCATCTACCATTAGTGCAAAAAAACCAGAGCTGTTTATTTCGTCTACAATCACCCTCAAAACTTCTGTTTTGATGATAGGTACCCAACAACTCGTTTTGGACGTTAGGGCTAGTCATGTTAAAATACTTATTGTATTTTTCTTTGAATCTTTCATCGTACTTGAAAAAAAAATCTCACATTTCCAAGAAATTTCCTTTGTTGTCTGATATATCAGACTCATCATGACCCCTTAGAGGTAAACCCTGCTTTGGCAGATATTGTAATATATCGATCAACTTTTTCAAATAATCTCTGTTTTCTAGTAACAGTTCTTTGTGACAGTTAGACAATAGTGTTGACACAGACTGAGTTGGTTTTCTGTATTCAACCCATTTTGACATGGAAAAAGAATGGGCTGCACTAATTGCATGCTTATCTAATTTTTCACTAGCTTTTTTCCAATTTTTCATGCCCTTTTCGACAAACAAAGTATCTCTGTTGCTTGAGGGAAACTACCTACAGGCAAAGCAAAAAACGGCATCGTTGTTAATGCTGTATTCTACCCATTCATACTTTTTGTAGTAAAAAAGAGAAAAGTTGCGTTTTCTGCTACCTGGAAAGTCTGTCCGGGGATAATGCTGCAAGACTGGACGAGCTGGTCCGCCACAAAGATCACCAAGGTCATGTGACGGAAGCGTAGGCGCAGGTTCAGTATTTGTTTCTGGATAAGTTACCGACGTTTGCGAGTTAAGTGTATGTTCAAAAGTATCACTTAATTCCCGTTGTTGTGATGCTGGTTTATTGTCGTCAAAAGTTTTTTTTTAAAACGAACGAATGTCAGGCACAGGCTTCAGTTTTTTATTCATTGTTTACATTTACTTACTCACGCTCACGCACAACGGCACAACGCACTGTCCCACTGTCTAAATGTATCTAACGTAACGACAATGAACACTGAACTGGACGGACGACACAGTCACAGGCAGTCAGTGTTGCCAACGTTAATTTTACGTTTTCCCACAGCGGAGCGGGCGATTTACTAAATATCCCTACTCACTAGGTCGCCTCAACGTTGTGTTTAATCTATGATAAATGCGTTCTATTTTTCAGTATCATGCGTGATCGTAGGTAGCTATGCAAATAAGGAAAAGATAGGCCAAATTATTTTGTAACGTAACCTGTATTAAAGTAAGATAGTGAAATAGCTTAAGGTTAGTTGATTGAATATTATTAGGCTGCTAAAGAAGGGTTTAATTTTGGGGGGGGCCAGGCCCCCCAGCCCCCCCCAAAACTCCGCCCATGTGTTTACACTTAAATGTCAAACTTGACAAATGATTTTAAGTGCGTTATAGTTGCATTCATAAATTAGGAACAATTCCATGGCCATACTAGATGAGATTAATCTTTGATCATACTATAGTTAAAACTAATTTATAAAACCAGATTTCATGTTTATAATAGGCGCAACTAAAATTTAAAATAATTAAATGTCAACCGCTTAACATGAAACCAAACCTTACTGCAAAAATAATATACCAACACAAATCAATCTAGTGATAATGCTTGTTTACAATCGTTTTCTTGGAATTGCGCTCTTTGCATTTCCATATAAAAAATGAGCTATATAACTTTCTGTAGTTAGTCTACAGAGATTAAAGACAGAGTTCAAAAGTTAACGATAACATAAAAATCTGATGATTTTGACGGATTTGAGTAAAATTTAAATTATTAGTAGTCTATTACCCAAACTGCCAAATCTATTACTATTTTTTAAAATTTCTATTACGGAAAAAAATCATGAGTTGGCGACACTGCTGGCAAGGCAGTATACGATCTTACGATCGCAGTGAGTAAGGTCGTGTTTGTTGCTCATCGTGTGAGTTTGCTTGCCCAGTGTGACGGTGTATTTGCGATAAACCACTAATTACTGGCTTTGACGTTTCTTCCTTCTTGTTCGTGTGTCGTCCTTCTTGTTCGTGTGTCGTGTGAGATAAAATCATGACAACAAAGGTAGATTGGGCAAAATTTTTGGAAGAGCAAGAATTACTGACGGACAAGGTTTCCCATTTAGAGGTATCAGAAAGCGATGTAGATGCAAACTCCAACGCTGAAAAAGGTGCCGGCAAGGATGTGCCCCACTATCACAGCCCGGCTGATGCTAGTTTAATTCAAAAGAACGTTCGTAAGGTTGTAGTCGACAGCAAAAATGGTATCGAAGTTCAGAGGCAGGACCCCAATTCACCACTGTATTCCACGAAAACTTTCGAAGATTTACATTTGAAGGCTAATTTATTGAAAGGTGTTTATGCAATGGGTTTCAATGCCCCTTCGAAAATCCAAGAAACTGCGTTGTCTACACTACTAGTTGATCCGCCTCAAAATTTAATCGCTCAGTCCCAGCCGGGAACAGGAAAAACAGCAGCTTTTGTTCTAGCCATGTTGAATCATGTTGATCCTGATAAGCCTTATCCACAGGTTTTATGTTTATCACCTACCTACGAGCTCGCCATTCAAACAGGGGAAGTAGCAGCACATATGGCCAAATTTTGTCCAGAAATTGAGTTAAAGTTTGCTGTTCGAGGTGAAGAAATGCCATGGGGAGCTAAATTGACGGAGCATATTATTATCGGTACGCCTGGCAAGGTGCTCGACTGGGGAGTTAAGTTTCGTGCATTTGATCTTAGTAAAATAACTGTGTTTGTGGTAGATGAAGCTGATGTTATGATTGAAACGCAAGGCCATCAAGATCAGTGTATTCGAATTCTTAAATGCCTTAGTCAAAACTGCCAGATAATGTTTTTCTCAGTAATATATGATCAGGAAGTGATGGAATTTGCCGAAGTGTTTGTGCCCAATCCAGTAGTAATTAGACTGAAACGTGGAGAAGAGATCCCTGACAATATACAACAATACTATATAAACTGTGCTAGCAAACAGGAAAAGTACGATGCTGTTACGAATATATATGAAACAGTCAGGGTGGGACAAGCTATAATATTTTGTCATACAAGACGAGCTGCCAACTGGTTGGCCGAGAAAATGACCAAATATGTCCATGGTGTAGCAGTTGTTACGGGAGATCTCACAGTTGAGCAGCGAATTGCTGTCTTGGACAGGTTCCGATGTGGACAGGAAAAGTTTTTGATTACAACTAACTGCCCGTCAAGGGGTATCGATGTGGAACAAGTGACAATGGTTGTTAACTTTGATTTACCTGTTGACGTTCATGGAAAGGCCGATTGTAACACTTACCTATTTAGAATTGGCAGAACGGGGCGATTTTGTAGAAGAGGCGTAGCCATCAATTTAGTTAACTCCGCAGCAGCAATGGCGGTTTGTCAAACAATCGAAAGGCACTTCAATAAAGAGATTAAATATCTCAATGTAGAAGATTTTGATAAAATTTATGCTTAGCTTATTTTTAGTAATTTTTGTTTTATGTTTACAAAATACCTATGTCTTTTAAGACTTGCAAGTTGTATTTAAGTAATGTAAAGCATGACATTTTTTATTATGGTAATTAACGGTTTAGTAGCTTAGATTATTGGTTCTTGGGTAAAGTAAGCATTCATAACAATTTTGTCAGTTATCACTAGATTTCTTCTGTTACTAATATATTGTTGTGGTCTTAATGCTTTTATTTTATTTAAATTTACTATTATTCTCAGGGTTTTATCGCAATATGGGTTTTAAAACTTACCTTTCTGTCCACAGCTTGAGCATGCACTTGTAACAATTTTAATTTTTAGACTTAATCTTTGGGTTACTGTTGAATTTAATTAGGACACAATAAAATTGATATTTTTAATTGAGGCAATTGTATTTATTACAAATATATCTGCATTGTCACATTTAATAACCTTTGTTTAAATATACCTGTAAACTAATTATTTGCATTTAATTCAATTGTATACTGTCTATACTGTATGTTGACCTAAGTTAATTATTTAATTATTAATATTTCTTTTTCAAATTATTATACTTTGATATTTCTGTTGTTTAATTGAATTCAATTTTATATTCTTAAGCAAATAAATGCTTGTGATTACTGCTTTCCTTTTCAGGTATGTTTTTATTCTAATTGAAGGTTTTATACACTTACTTGGTAATGTCTTCTTTCTTCGAGCTCTATTTATTTTCTATGTATTCCAATCCAATTGCTACCTGCATGCACAGAACCATGCGGGGCATGCTGGAATGTATGTACAAGTGCTTAGCAAGTAGCGACAAACGTGCCCAGAGATGCATACATGAAAGCTGCAGCGAGAAAGGTGGGGTTCCGCTAATTTCTGGGCACAAATTCTCTATCACATGCCATGAAACATGCTCCCCGTGTAACTGCAACTGCACATACAGGTGCAAGCACAGTGTTTGAAGGAAAAAATGCGGAGGACCTTGCACAAATACCAGGAACACTGTATAAGACGATGCGAACACATCTGTTGCAACAAGAAGTGCGGTGATTTGTTCTCAGTGCCCCCTTGTACAGAGCCGTGCAAAGAGCTGCTGAAGTGTGGTCACCCTTGTGTAGGCTTTTGTGGTGGCACATGCTCCCAATTGTGTGGAATTTGCGATCAGGTAGAGCTGATTGAGGTGTTTTTGGAGATGAGGATGAAGGTGATGCCAGGTTTGAGTTGTTGAAGGAATGTTGGCATGTCATTGTAAGCAGCGAGATGAATCAGTGGTTGGAGCAGCGTGGCAGTGAGATTAACTACAAGTCCTCTCCTAAATGCGCCCCTTGCTTTTACACCAGCACTGCAGTGACTACATTAAAGCAGCGCTTAAGAATATAATTGCAGTGAAGAAGTATTTGGGCAGTGGACCGGGAACAGAACAGAAACGCAAAGAACTGAGTGATAGGTTGGACGAGTTGGAAAAGAACTGCCTACTGATAAGGACTAAGTAGTAATTAATTATTTTGCACTTACCGTAATGTAACACTAAAAAATAAATTTGTAATATTATACAGCATTCACTATCTTTTTATACTAAAGCAGAGAAATGGTTGTGTTGGTGTGATTTATTTTTAAAGTAATGGTTTATTGATTGCCAGCTGTCTGCAATTCTTTAATGTTCTGAGGCATAAAGGCGTGAATCTTCTGAAAAACACATATTTTATGAATTCTGTAACGTAAATGTGTATGTTGTCGAAAGTATTTTTGCTCACAAATATTAGTAATATCTGTTTATTCCAACAGAAACGTAAACAATAATATTTAAAGGAATTATTTTAAAAAATGGCTAAAATTTTTCAGTTGTAACAATAAACTGCTTTTAATCGATCGGACTTACTCTGTTACTTTCTTCAACGCCATCTAACAGCTATAGAACGTTATTTGTAACTTCTTTTGTTCTTCAGATGTTTAAATTGGTAATTTAGTATCACCAAATCGTACAGTTGTAGAACAACTAATTATTCGCTTTAATACATAATCCAATTGATACAGAGAAATTGAAGAATGGGTGGTACAGAGGGAAGACTGGAAAATGACCTGAAAAGTAGGTTACCACCTAGCCTAGAAGAAAGGCTCAAGGTAGTCAAAAGCTCATAAGAGATTGACTCATTTGAGGATAATCCTTTCCCCTCTCGTTTTATGATGGGCACGGTAAGCCAGTATTGCTTTAATGGTTATATATTCTCATTTTGTGTTATTATTTTGTCATTGTTCTACTCTTCTTATCAATTGCATGGAACTAATATGTAATGATCAGTACCTATGGCAGGTCCTCTTCTTGTGCTTACATCAGTTATTCTTTTTCTATTTGATCTTTCTGTTAATATATAAGTAGATTATATTATAAGTGAGAGAAATGCATCATTATTTGCGAGTGAGAATTTTGAATCGTGAAAGCCCCAGCACGAGCGATACAATTTCTCACGAGCTTATAATGGCATTTCGCTCACGTGTGATATACGACGTTTTATCTTACAGTAGCAATTCGTATGCCTAAATAGTTTGCGTCATCAGAATATGTCGCGAAACGAACAATAGATAGTTACAGTAGCACCTATTACTATACATTATAGAACTCTTTTCAGTGACTAAAATAAAGTTTTACTCACTTGGGAGTATACATCCTTTTATACTCACTAGTGAATAAAACTTCATTTTAGTCACTGAAAACAGTTCTATAATGTGTGGTAATAGGTGCTACTGTAAGATAATAGTATATTATGTTATTAGGAGCAAAAGTTATACTTTATGTGGCGAGGCTGGACGGGTTATCTGCCGAGCTTGCGAGGCAGATAAGTACAGCCGAGCCACATAAAGATACTTTTGCTCCGAATAACATATAGTATTTTTTCTTTAAACGTTTTTATAACAAATTATTTACAGTTTTGTGAACAAAATTCGAAGAAAATGACTTGATCTCGTCAGCGGCAGATAATATTATCTGCCGCTGACGAGCGGCAGATAAAGTTGTCAGCGGCAGATAAAGTTATTATCTGCCGCTGACGAGCGGCAGATAAAGTGTTTTAGATGCCATGGCAATGAAGTGACAGTTTAGCATCATCAATCCAGCAGTATAAGGGCACATTTTACTGCCGTTTGAAGAAAAAATCTATTATTGATCTATTAGTTGCTACTTTGCTGTGTCTTGTTATCTATGTAAGTATATTTTTATGTTGATGAAAGGTGTTAGTTACAATTAGGTTTTTGAGTACAATAAATTTCAGTAATCTATTCCTGTTTTTTCTTTTATTTCCTTATTTACTGATTAATGCTTTTGCATTGACATTACTTCTTTCTACTTGTCCGTTGAAATCTCTACTTGCATAGGTACATTTTTCCTTTATTGTGTTCTATTACTAGGTTCAGTCGTTCAGTTCAGTTCCTCCTAAAACTTATCTTTTACCTCTGTTTTTTCACCTCATTGGGTCCTTAGATTGCAATAATTGTAGTACGCATTTGTTTAGTTTTTTCTTGTCTATAATTTCCACTGTTAGTACCTATTTTTTCAGAGAGCATTTATCATTTTTCATTAAGTTTTTGTTGATTATACAACCATTACTTGCCACAACCCTATTTTCAACTGCTACTCCACAATATATTAGCTGGTGTTTATTTTTTTTTGTAGTGGTAGCATTTGATAAATGCAAATTTGAGGGGACTGACCAACTTACTGATATTTACATCGTCTAGGCACTCCGTATGTTGCTATACACTATAGCAAGAATTGTGAAGCCTAAATGTACACTACTTATTCCACATCCCTTATCTTATCAGTAGTATTAAAATCAAACGGTTTTCGGCTTTCAGTTCCTCTAAGGAATAATAAATGGGGGAGCACTTCTGATTGAAATATTTCTCATGTTCTTATTCTAATCTTCCAAAATTAGTGTTTCGCAATTATACAAAGATTTTGGCAAATATCTGCTGTAGGTTTTGAAAGACCCTTTGGCCTTGGACTAGGTTTCGCAATTTATGTGTTTGTTGTAAATTTTATTCGCAACCATATATGTAATGTTAACATTACTGACCTCATTTGAGTGTGGGAAGTCGTACATTCCCGACCGCTGTGTAGGTAGGAACACTGGGAATCTCGTTCATCCATTCATGCGCGTCACAACCTGTCGTATCATAATATAATAATTTTTCCAATTATTGTTTAAAATAAAGTGGTTGCGAATAAAATAGTATACATACCACGGTGAAAAGTTTCATTCCTGTCTCGAGATAGAGTTCACCTCGACGCTACGCGTCTCGGTTAACTACTTAATCTCTCGACAGCAATGAAACACTTTCCACTTTGGTATGTAATATACTATTACAATATGCCATTTCCCATTTCCTTTAGGTTATATTGACAATGGTATCGCCCTATTCTAAATATCTAGTAGCACTCTAGTTTTAATGCTACACTTATATGTAACCATTGAGCATCTGACATAATAACAGACTGCTCAATATTTTGGTATAATACCACAAGTGCATCCAATATTACTAATAATTCTCAATGAAAGCTTGTATTAAAACTGTGAATTAATTTTTTTTAAAAGTCAAATATGAATTTCAATTTCTAAACACCATGCGCTTTAATGTGGAATTGTGTAATTATTCTGGATGCTCAAGTGGTATTTGGTATTTCCCAACAACCTTTATTTGATTAAAGAAGTAACATCTTTCTCTTTTTCTTTCTTTCTCCCCTTCCTTATACCCTTTCGGGTGTCGGATTTGGTTGGGTTGGCTTCCATTATCCTTCCGCCCGTTTCTTCAATTTTTTTCTTTTTGATGCCATTTTCTTCATCGCTTTT
Source organism: Agriotes lineatus (assembly GCA_940337035.1). Classification (NCBI taxonomy): domain Eukaryota; kingdom Metazoa; phylum Arthropoda; class Insecta; order Coleoptera; family Elateridae; genus Agriotes; species Agriotes lineatus. Next base: position 46,295,486 of record OW679201.1, on the reverse strand, counting down.
ATTGTTTTGCCCCTTTCTTTTCCCATTTCTGCTATTTGCTGTGCCCATGTCTTCCTTGGCCTTCCCCTTCTTTTCTTGTAATTTTTGCTCTCCAGAATCTTCTGGTCAATCTGTTTGCGTTCATCCTTGTCATGTGGCCGAACCAGTTTAGGTGTCTCCTTTGTATTTTGCTCGTTATTGATTGCTGTTTAGTCATCTCTCTAATTGCTTTATTTATTAATCAGCCCCATGTTGTTTTTCCCGCAAGTTTTCTTAGGTGTTTCATCTCCATAGCTTCTATTTTCCCTACGTGTTTCATGCACAGTCCAATTTTCGCATGCATATAACAGTGTTGGGATAGTTATGACATAATGGATTTTTAGGTTTTTTCTTGTTTCTGTTCCTTTTTCCCTGATAATGCATTCAGTGCATACTAGAGTTTGGTTGATTTTCTCGCCCTGTTTGCTATTTCTGCGTCTATGTTTCCATCATTCATTATAAGGTTTCCTAGGTATTCGTAGGTTGTTACTTCCTCAAATGTTGTGTTTTTACATTTTACTCTTGTTTTATTACTTGTTTCTGATTTATCATTATAAATATAAATTATAAATATGTGATGGGAATATTTAAATTTTAAATTAATATTTTTCTGCACAATTAACATTATCCAATAAGCGTTTGATACTAAACAAGACGGAAAATTATTCTCTTTAATTTAGCACCACTACCATTTTTTTCCATAAAAATGGTGAGCAGGAATATGCATAACCGTGATAAGCCATGTAAATTGCCTATGTTCAGAGGTATGACCAACCACCCGGTATACAGGTATTATTCGATTTTTTCCCAGTCTGTTGGTATTTCTCTCATTTGCCAGGCTTTTTTGCATATCTTGCAGAGCCAGTCTGCAACTTCTTCTCCTAAGTATTTTATCATTTCTGGTTTAATTTTGTCTTCTCCTCCTGCTTTACCTGTTTTTATGTTATTTTATTTCTTCTCTTCCTATATATTTCCTAATTGTGTCTCTTCCTTCTCCTGTTCATTGTGTTGTTCCTGTTCTTCTGTTGTTTTTGCTACACTTGTCTTCATAATATTCCTTCTACACCCTTATAATGTCGTTAGTATTTACCTGCAGTTTATTCTCTTTGTCTTTTATTCCCATTATATCTCTTTCTCTTTCTCTCCTTTCATTGCTCTTACTCTTGACCAAAAGTTCCTGTTGTTCGCTATGTAGCTTTCCTGCAGTCCCTTCCCATAATCCTCCCACGTTTCCTTTTTTGCATTCCTGACAACTGTTTTTACTTGTTAGTTTAATTTACTATATTCCTCCTTGTCCTATTCGTTATTAGTTATTAGATACTTTTTCCATGCTTGTTTCTTCTTTTTTACCTCCGCCATTACTTTGTCGTTCCACCATCTGGTTCTTTTGTGTTTGACGTTATTGCATTTGACTCCACATTTTTTTTCTGCTTCCTCCATTCTGGTGTCTCTAAAAGTAGCCCATATTCCTTCCATTGACTATTCTTTTTTCGACTCCTCATATCTTCTCAACTTTTTGTTGGTTTCTTTCTTGTATTTTTCTTGGATATCTCTCCTCTTATATTTGTTTACTTTTATTTTGTAGTATTTCCTTCTTTCCCTTATTCTTGTGATTTTGTCTCTTATGCTGCTGTAACTATCCTGTACTGTGTTGATAATTCTGGCTTTTTCTGTTACTATATTTTTGACCTCTTGCTTCATGTTTCTTGTATATACTATATAGTTAATTAAGCTTCTGGCATTTCTTTCATCAGCTACGAAGGTATATTTTTCTTCTATTAATAGATCGTTTGCTTGACAAAACTCCAGCATCTACTTTCAATTCCCATTTAAGATTTCTTCTCCATGTCCTCCTATACTTCCTAGAGGCTTTTGTTTACATCCATACCCACTCTTGCGTTCCAGTCTCCTATAATTATGATTTTTTCTTGATATTCACTTGCTCTATCTATTTTCTTCTGTAGTACTTATAGAATTCTATAACTTTCTCATCCTCTGTTCCTTCTGTTGGGCTGTAGATTCATATTATTACTTCACCCTTTCTAAAATTTAATGTCCATCACGATAATTCTGTGGGATGCTGGTTCGTATTTAATTATTCTTCTTTCCATTTCCTTGTTCATCATTAAGGCCACACCCCCTTTTGCCCTGTGTCCTTGTGGTACCCCTGAGTAGTATAGACTGTAACTTTCATTTAGTTTAATGTGTCCGCTTCTTGGTTTTTTGTTTCGCTGATTCCTATGAGGTCTATTTTCATTTTTGTTTCATTTGTGCTTTCGTTAGTTCTACTTCTTTATCGATTAATGATGTTACGTTCCATATAGCTATTTTTATTTCTTCTCTCTCGTTTATTACGTGTTCATTCCCTAAGTCGTTACCATTTTCATCATTATCATTTTCCAATAGTTTTTTGAACGTCTAGTTCTTGTTACCTTTCTCAGTTCTTCCTCCAGCGCATTTGATTCCGGGGATCTTCCATTAACTTTTCTTTTGTTTGTTCTGTTACCTTCTGCTTCTTTTTGTTCATTCTCTTCTTCTCTTTCTTCGTCTGCGATCCCGGATTCCGTTTTGTATACTTCGTTGTTTATTATCAGTTTATTGTATCTTATGTGTATTGGGATTAATTGTTTTCTCTCTTCTTGCACTTTTTTCGAGTAATTCTTGTCTATTCATACTTCTGTTCGTCTTAATTCATTCGCATTTTTCATTATTTCTATTTTCTTGTAATATTTCATTAGCTTTATTATTATTGGTCTTTTCCATTTTTCGTTGTATTTTCCGATTCGTCTTATTTCATCTACATCTTTCTCTAAGTCAGTCTCTATTCCCATTTTATTTGGCAGTTACTACCTTTCCCTGTGTAAATAACCTCTATTTGTTTAATTTGTTTAATAAAACCGGAACATAGAAATTAAATATTCAATGTGTAACACTGTTAACAGTGGCGTAGCTAGTCTTATGTGGCCCCTGTATCAAAATTTCTTGGGGGGGGGGGCTTTTTCAGAAAATAACCAAAACCATTCTTACCTTTTTTTTCGGAAAACGTATTTATTATATCATCCATAGCGGAAGAAGATTTTAGTTTCTCAAGTTATTTTTTTTCTATGGACAATATTGATAAGTCCGATAGCCGTTCTTGTCCCATAGATAATTTTTAATTTAGAAAAGCTTCATTCAGCTGTTGCGCTTGTAACCGAAAGGGTTAAAAATAGTAAGCATGCTGTTATTACATCTGGGAAACTGGAAGCAAGGCTATTGAAATTTATCAATAATAATTCTGCAAGTTTCTTAATGGTATGCATTTTCTGAATTTCTCATTTTAAATAACTTTTTAAAGCAACTAAATGATCATAGAGCTCAACTGTCGTGTCATAATTGTATTTACTAGCCATTTGTGCTGTTTTCTTGTCTATTACTGTGTTTAACAAGGACAACGGTTTATCCAGTTGTAAAATTCCGAACATATTACTCAGATCACAGAAGCTCTGATGTTTTTAAATTGAGAAATTAATATATCTAGACACCAATAATACACATTGACTCTGAACTACGATTTCGGATCAGAAATTCTCTCATCTTCTGATAACTCATCCCAAAAGCGCTTTGTTATCTTTTGTCTGATTTTTAAAGGAGTTGTTATAATCTGGAAAACCTTTTGGCGGCGTGATATAATTCATGTTCTTTTTTGGGATTTCGGTACTCTGAAAAATTAAAAATATTAAATATCCAACACTTTGAGGACAAGCTACCCTCGCTATCAACGAATAACAATTAAAACTAAAAATGAACAAGGAAACTTAGTTTTTCACTGGACTGAAAAATGACCAACCTCCAATGAAATGTTTGCCACTCTATTAAAAAAAATCTGGTGTGATACACACACACAACTTCCTTTTACAGTGATCTTATAATTAGCCAAAAATTTGATTTTTAATTTTTAAGCATTTGTCAAAAAATTTCAAAAATTACAAATTCTGCAAAAACGGTACAAAATAGAGCGTTAGTTGAAGAGACAAATTTTCTCTAGAATTTTAAGCTGAATTCAAAAATTTAATAATATACCGGGTGTTCTATTTAAAATAGGAGTTAATAAAAAAAATAAAAAAAAACAAAAGAAACCCATTTTAGAAGTACTCAACTGAAAAATCACCTATCTTACATCAATACACATTCAAAATTTAATAAAAATGTGAAGTTTGAAAAAAATCGTTAGAGCCGTTTTTGAAAAAATCGAAAAAAAACTGAAAAATCACAAGAGGAAACACCTACTTCCGGTTATGTGATTTTCTTCAAAAGTTTTCTGTCGCATCTACATAGTACACAAAACTTATATATGAAGTTTCAACGCCATACCTCTTTTCGTTTTTGAGATATTCTGTTCACAGGCAGACACACAGGCAAACAGACCAATGAAAAAAATATGTTTTTTGGGTTCAGGGGAGTCTAAAACGTGAAGATCTGTTGAAAACTCAATTTCGAATTTTTGTGGTGAATCCAATATTTCCTTTATTGTAAAAGGAAGTAAACAAATTGTCCCCTTGTTCATTTTTAGTATTAATTGTTATTCGTTGATAACGAGGGCAGATTGTCCCTCGAAACGTTCAATATTTAATATTTTTAATTTTTCAGTGGCAAAATACAAAAAAAAGAACATGAAGAGTTATTATATTCCACTCTCTGTTTGATCTCTGGAAACATTTAGCAAACCGTTGAATCAATTCTAATTTCTTATTTCTACCAGTTTGTCCAAAAGATTGTTTAACAAAATACTGGCTCTTTGTAAGTCATGGCGGTTGATGATTTCAAATAGCTTAGAAAAAAGGTGACAAGCACTATAAAATCGTAACTTTCTAACACATTTCTTGTATGTTGACACGTTGGATACGTTTTTCGTCTAGTGAATAAACCGTCATTCCTCGAAGACCATCTACTAGGGCAGGGCTGCCAACATGTGACCCGCGGGCCGCCAAGATATTTTTGCGGCCCGCGGATCGAATTCCCCCTTGAGTCCACCAATCTTGACCCTGTCCTCTCCTTTTCTACCTGGAACCTCCGATCTGACATGCTGAACTGTGAAACGGAGTAAGCCTCCAACCCTTACCAGACCAGGCTTCAAGGGAGATGACGTGTTGTACTGTCAGCACGAGAAGTTCAAATTTTCCGCAAAAGCAAGACCGCTAGAATTCGATTTTACCTTGATTGTTGAACTTTCTTGGGATATCAAATCCGTGAGGCTTTAACCCTGTCTTAATACGCTGTACTGTCTTGCAGGGATAACTGCATAAAAGCCATTTCCGACCGCCTATTTTTTAAACGCAAATTCCGACGCCCCGAGGTGAAATACTCCTCGTAACTTCATTTTACTAATAATTAAACTTGTAACCTGTATGAATCGCAGCCCCTACCCCGTTTGTGATTGGCTAGAGTCCTGTAGCCGCCCTTCATAAACTCACCTGCAGGGCCCCGTTTTGGTCATTAAGAGGCGAATTCCTGGACTTCGACGTTTGATTCCGCAGCCCGCAAATTCCCACCCGGGGGAATGTCAACATCATTACCCGGCTGAAGGCGAATAAATTCCATCTGCAGGATTTGACACCGCGTTCGCTTCAAGAACGACGCCTAGCAGCAATCTCCACCAGGATATAGGCACTAACGCCCGCCCCAGGTAGCCCTTAAAATCGCTAACTTCACCGGAAAATTACAGCTTAAAGTCACAGCTGAGTGGAAGGTCAAGTTTGCAGGAACAAAATACCTACTCAGTCCATTTCCCGAAGAATCGGCGTGCGTACCGGCGGACTACCAATAGGGACCCGCAACACTAGCCGGTGCATTGGGTTGCAGCTCGACCCACGAAATCTGACACCGTTGCAGAAGAACCTGTTAATTTTAAATGATGTACAACTCAGAGTTATTTTTAATTAATCATTGTAACTAGCTAAGAACATTATATTTGTGTTGGTAATTGTCTGGTGTTTTACCTAATCGAATATATATTTGAGTGAACGTATTTCTCCGATTTGAGCTCAACCCGAGGGGTAAATCTTTGACGCCCTTAGTAAGGGGGTGAAACGTCACATCTCTACACGTAAATTTACATTAATTGATGTAATTTTTTTCTTTTGTCGGTATCTCAAGAACGGAAAGGAATTAACCTAAAGTGAATATGAATTTTTTTGTTTATATCTCTTTTATGTTTCAATGCTTTTTGTAATGTAACCAAAGCTTCTTGAATAAATAAAAATTAGTATTGAAATATACACGTTTTATATTTATTACAAATCACTCACAAAGGCGCATACGACACAACGATGATGCGGCCCTCATAACTTTCAAAATTTTTACAGTGGCCCTTGGGCCCCTTGAAGTTGAACAGCCCTGTACTAGGGTATATTTTTCAAATGAAGCATTGCCCAGCGTTTTATGCTATTTTCAAAAAAAGTATATACATATTATTTCTGAATTGTCAAAAAAATGTGACACTTGGGAAATGTTTGTTTGTTTGTCATGGACAAAGTCTAGACATGAGGAGTACCAGGTACCTTAGACACCGACTTAGAACCGAGTTAATATGCTGCTGTGTCTTTTCATGATCAATAATATTTTGCGTAAAATTGCCTCAAACGGAAACACCATTAACCCATGCAGAGTAATATGATTTGCTTTGACGATTTGCTAACAACCAACAAAAGTGGCAATATGCCTTGTTTAAAATAATGGAATAGCAAAACCATGGCCTTACAATTTTTACTTCCTTTTAGGAAGTACTCTTGGATTCACCTCAAAAATTCGAAATTGGGTTTTCAACATATCTTCAGGTTTTAGAGTCCCCTGATCCCAAAAAACATGTTTTTTTCATGGGTCTGTCTGTGAACAGAATATCCCAAAAACGAAAAGAGGTATGGCGTTGAAACTTCATATATAAGTTTTGTGTACTATCTAGATGAGACAGAAAGCTTTTAAAAAAAATCTCATAACCGGAAGTAGGTGTTTACTCTTGTGATTTTTCAGTGTTTTTCGATTTTTTCAAAAACGGTTTTAACGATTTTTATCAAACTTTACATTTTTAATGTGTATTGTTGTGAGATAGGTGATTTTCCAGTTGAATACTTCTAAAATGAGTTTCTTTTGTGTTTTTTCTATTTTTTTATTAACTCCTATTTTAAATGGAACACCCGGTATATTATTACATTTGTGAATTCAGCTTAAAATTCTAGAAAAAATTTGTCGCTTCAACTAACTCTATTTTGTACCGTTTTTGTAGAATTTGTAATTTTTGACAAATGCTTAAAAATTAAAAATCAAATTTTTGGCTAATTATAAGATCACTGTAAAAGGAAGCTGTATCACACCAGATTTTTATACTAGTCTTATTTAAATATGAGTAATGAAACTTTGCAAAACATCGCTTTGTTTTTGGGTCTCTTGGAAACGGTCCTGAAGGTTGAAATGCCCCAATTTGATTTTTTTTTCGTATTCTGTAAGGCTCTCACCAAAATTTCCTCTATCTGAAGAAAATATATTATTTGATTCTTTGCGTTTCTCAAAATCTTCATTATAGGTACATTTATGTTATTTGTCGAGGCTCTAATAGACATGTACGTTAAAAGAATTTATAAACACAATTAAGAAAATTAAAATATTTAACGAAAACCCTGAGCAATCATACATATAAATCAATGCGAAATCAGTCAAGATTGTCATATTTTTGCCCTACAGTGGTTGATTCCTCGTCGAATGTTAAAAACAATTTTATTTCTGGGCCAATCTACAAATAACCCTTTAGCTAACACCAAGATTTACGACGTCAGAATTAGAAGAAACTTTTGTAGTGTAATTATTAGTTATAATTTACCAAAGACAGTGATAATTATCAGCAATAATGCAGTGTCTCGGGTTATTTCTAGACAACTCACTTTTACATTGTTATTTGTCAAAATTATAAGAATTTATCACTACCAAGGTGAATGCGGAAAGATAAGTTCTTAAATAAACAGTAAGTAATTATTAATAAAGAGAAGGCATGTTTCTGACAAATTAATTTGACACTTCATTATTTGCTTGTCACAGGATACTACTGAATTTTAATTAAGTAGTTTCCGTGGTGATTGAAAATCACCCTAGAGTTATTTTCACTTCAAATTTGATCTGATTTGTCAAACTGACATACGTGATTAAAAATAATCAAATTGGATTGGTCTATAATGTATTTAAGGCCTTATCGCTGTACGGTACTGTTTAGTGTAGCTCCTCTTAACTTTCATAATTTTATTTCAGATGCCCCCTTGTTACCAAAAATATTAGCAGATTTCAAACTTGCCTCTGAACCTATGTCAGCATGCTGCATGCTCGAACGTTCACATAAAAAATTCAGATTGTCGAGGACATAGTCAACACTTTTAACGAGTTAAGAGACTCCTATGCTGTCAGAAAGGCAGCCAACTAGGCAAACTTCTTGTTCCCGTTCCTGTTATGCCAGGAGCAACAAATCACAAACAAGGAATCGTACCCGGGCCACCCGCGTGGCAGGCGAGCATCCTACCACCGAGCCACGGAACTTTGTTGAGTGACGCGCTGCTGTAGTGCTATATAATAAATGGAGTCCGTCAAAATAGTCCCGTATTTTTTCAAAATATAGCATAGCAAAATGGCATTTATTTTTTCAAAATATAGCATATAAAATGGCACTTATTTCAAAATAAAGTATAAAAAATGGTAAGTATTTATTTCAAAAAGTTGAAATAAAAAAAATTCACCAGTAATATTAAAAATCCCACAACACAAATACAAAAGACAAAGTAATCTGATAAAAACGACGGGCACAAGGCAAATAAGTGGAACGTAGGTTTCCGAGGTGCATTGAAGGGAAGGGGGAGAGCGCGGGGTTGTTGTTGACGAGTGGACGTAACGGGATACTTAACTAACCGTTGAGGCGCGCGACAAGCGGTCACCGGGTCATCGACCTTAGTACCTGGCACTTACCAAAACTTCTGCATGTCTATGTTGAAATTTGCAAGCTCTTTTGTTGTGAATTAGCCACATTATATTGATTATGATTGAAATATGGCATTAAAATATGGCATTTATGGAAAATATAGCATTTATCACGAACAAGGGCATTTTATAGCATTTATAAGACCAACAAATGTGGTTCATTCCACCCCTTACTACGTGAAACGCCTAAATACGAAATCTGGCCATAAAGGGGCCTACAGTAAGAAACATGGCAAAATGGCATTTGACGGACTCTATTAATGAGTGTCGTACGATTTTCTGTAGTAATTCGATACCCTGGGACTCGCTGCAACAACAAAAAATTTCTTTCTCGAATGTTTCAAGGTCCTCTCGCTTATTCAACGCTTACTCACAACACAAATACAAAAGACAAAGTAATCTGATAAAAACTACGGGCACAAGGCAAATAAGTGGAACGTAGGTTTCCGAGGTGCATTGAAGGGAAGGGGGAGAGCGCGGGGTTGTTGTTGACGAGTGGACGTAACGGGATACTTAACTAACCGTTGAGGCGCGCGACAAGCGGTCACCGGGTCATCGACCTTAGTACCTGGCACTTACCAAAACTTCTGCATGTCTATGTTGAAATTTGCAAGCTCTTTTGTTGTGAATTAGCCACATTATATTGATTTTGATTGAAATATGGCATTAAAATATGGCATTTATGGAAAATATAGCATTTATCACGAACAAGGGCATTTTATAGCATTTATAAGACCAACACATGTGGTTCATTCCACCCCTTACTACGTGAAACGCCTAAATACGAAATCTGGCCATAAAGGGGCCTACAGTAAGAAACATGGCAAAATGGCATTTGACGGACTCTAATAATAAATCAGCTGAACTACGCTTAGTTTTGCTAATTAAACCATCTAATAAAAACCTTTTTTGAAAATAAAAACCGGCCTGCTATCTAAGTCTAACAATTAGCGACATTTTAAGCCATCATACAACTTAATCGGTCCAGTATCGTCGGAGGAGCTAGCGAACAAAGATATAAAGAGACCAACGATTTTATGTAGTGGATGTTCTTATGTAATTTTATCATGAAGTTATGTGAAATAAATCTTTGAGGTACATACTTGATGATTTAGTGGAAAGTACAAGTCTACCATAGCAAAAATGCAACCCAAAATACATAAGATGCTGTGATATCTAAATTTTCATTTATAGCAACATAAATCGGATGTGTTATTATAACAGTTATCCGTTGGCTATTCTCTCAAAAAAATAAACACATTTGTGACGATTTAGATACAAGTACCGGCCGAAACTAGCTCAATGGAGACGGTATTTGTAGTTCTTTAAATACTCAAATTAATTAAGAGTCAAAAGGGCGCCAACGGATTTTTACGAAAGTAACGACAAGTGTATACACTCATTCAAAGACAATTCGTAAACTTGTAGCACAAACTATTCTGAAAGAGAAGCTCAACTCAAGTACAGGTAACAGTAACAACCAAATAACGCCAGAATGCGAATATCAAAGTACATAATTGTCATTAATGCATAAATAAAATACAGGTGACAGCGACAAGTTACGAGGCACCTCAAAAACCGCATTCATTTTAATACATACAAGTTCACAATACAGCAATACAATATTATCGCACACATTAAAATAAAGCAATGGTTTGCAATATGATTTTAATCTTCAACCTCTGCAAGGTTATATGGTCAAAAATATCCACACCAAAGGCGCCTTACTGATAAAACCTTTCAGAAACTGAAAGCAGAACTCAGTGAAAATTGATAATCGCTGTAAGAGGTGACAGCAAAAATTGAATTAAATATTTTAACTGTAATTGCTTCTAAAAAACCGCATTTATAATCATCAGAATATAGGCAGATATGCGAAGGTGAGAATAAATCAAATGGTTAAGTTAAGTCTCTTTGAGAGCCTCTTCAAGCATTCAAAATTCTAATTCCTTCTGAAAACTATAGAACATGGTGTTCAGTATTAACGTGGCACACGCTGTATATCAGCTGTACTACAGTGATGTTAAGTAAATCATCTTTACTTCTATGTCATGATTGAGATCGTAGAACCCAACGTTTCGCCCACTTTCGTGTGTTTTGCTAATGTATACAGCATTACAAGAGCAAGGGACTCTATAATCACCTTTAGATGACATAGTGTTTAAATTATCTTTAGATGAAGGAAGAACCTGTGAGATTTTGCTCGGGGGTTTGAATACTATTTTAATGTTTTTTTTTTCGAAGACACTTTCCTATGCGGTCGGTGATTTGGTGGGTATATGGAAGAAAGACTATTGCTGCAGGAGGATCGGGTTTTGGAGGTTTGGGTGGCCATGGATGAAGATGGCGATTGATGGCAGACTGGCGTTCAGTGAAAACTCGCATCTCTGAGCACCAGAGCTGTCTCAAGTCGGGTTTCGTTTCATCATCAGCCATCGCCGAACACCAACGCGTTACTAGTCATAAGATCCTTTTTTGATGAAACTTCCATCATCTGCAAATCCCTATTCTTCTTTAGCAGAAAGATTCGCTAAGCCGTTGAGATTTACAAACACCCTAACAATCTCAATCGTGACGAAGGCTTTCCCCTCCCTTCTATATGGAAAGTGCTAATTCCCACCGCCACTGAACCACGACGGTATTTGCTGAACCGAGACGGCGCGGCGCTTGCCTATAAATTCTCGCCTTTCTCCTTCCGATAGTCAGTCGAGTTTCGCCTCTGACGTGGTTCACACGTTGAGTTACCGTGCTCTTTTGCTTTTTACTCCTGATGAAGCCCCTTACGGAAGTGGGCGAAACGTTGAGTTCTTCGATCTCAATCATGACACGGTCCAATCCCGGAAGTCGTTTGTTACTTAATGACAATGGCCGTGAAAGCCCCAGAAATCATCTTTACTTCTAATGCACAAGTTTCCACTATTGCTTTTTGTTCCTAGCCGGTGTTCTTGCTTTATACCAGCTTTTCCACCAGGTTCACGCACACTGCGACTTCAATGGGCATATTGTGCTACCTCCAAGTCATGTATGTGTAAGTAACAAATGACTTCCGGGATGGACTGTGTCATTATTGAGGTCGAATAATGACACGGTCCAATCCCGGAAGTCGTTTGTTAATTAATGACAGTAGCCATTGAAGCCTCCGAAATCATGTATGTGTTTATGTAGCCTTGTTACTCTACCTGATAAACTAGTCTTCAGAGGAAAGCGACTTTAATTGTATCCCAACGTCGAATGGAGGACTCCTACTTTTGTTTTCGAAGCTGCACGACGTGTTTATAAAGGGTTTTCTTTAAGTGACGCCTTATGAAGGGATTTTACCGTGAAAACCGTCAATTATGGTTAGGATTGACTCTGATTCCGTATGTTTGCTGCAAGATAATGTATAGTTTCCGTTGATCGTTTATTTATCGGTTTCATAATGTATAGAGAATCGTCTATTAATGACCCTTATTAATGAAATTAACGATTTTGAAAAATTTGTTTATGTTGGTGGTACCATTAATGTCAAAACTTTAAGTGTCAAATTCTGTTCATGGAATAAAATTAGATTTTCTTCAAATTAATAATATACGATCAACGGAAAAATATTGTAACTGACTCGTATGTTGATCGGCGATTAATAATCTCGGGGCTATGACACAACGCCCACTGGTCACAAACCCCAACTCAGAATTTGGTCATAACGCCCAATTTCGATTCTGGTCACAACGCCCAACTTGGTCACAACGGCCAATTTTGATTTTGGTCACAACGCCCAACTTGGTCATAACGCCCAAAAACGATATTGGTCACAACGCCCAACTTGGTCACAACGCCCACCGACGCCTGTTATAGGAGAGACCTATCGACGCCACTTAAACCACCGTTTTGGTCATAACGCCCAACTTCGATTTTGGTCACAACACCCAACTTGGTCACAACGCCCAATTTCGATTTTGGTCACAACGCCCAATTTCGATTTTGGTCACAACGCCCAACTTGGTCACAACGCCCAATTTAGATTTTGGTCACAACGCCCAACTTGGTCACAACGCCCAACTTGGTCACAACGCCCAACTTTGATTCTGGTCACAACGCCCACTTTTGATTCTGGTCACAACGCCCAACTTTGATTTTGGACATATCGCCCAGGCGGCACAGAAAATGAAAATGAATAATAATAAATTAAACTTTTAAGATGAGGTACCTAATAGGTAGGAAAATTTTCAATTTCCCGTAAGTAGTATTAATATTATTTTTCTCCAACCACACGAATAAGACGCCATATTGTCGAATAATATTGTATAAAAAGTAAGTCATTTCGGGATGTTCACCAATTACCTTGGCAACTGTACACTTTTCGATTCATATTTGCACTAGTACAAAAATGGACGCAAGATAGGGTTTTATATGGTAAATTTTAAATAAAACACAAACGCTTCGTCAATATTCGGCAATCGCCGTCGTTGTTGTTTAATTTCCCCGTATAGTGATTGTTTATTTGCGCCATGACAGTTCTACAATATAACCTACAATGTTTGATTCTAAATAATAAGTCATATTGCCGAATTTGTGAGTAGTTGGAGAAAAAATAGTATGTTTCATTCGCACAAAAAATGCGTTTTCGGGACGCGTAAGACTCGCCGGACTCCGCTGCGCGTCGTCCGGCGATCTGTCTTACTTATCCCGAAATCATGCATTTTTTGTACTAATGAAACAAATAACTATTATTTTTCATAATAATTCAGTGGCGTAATGCGTTGTCCAAAAAGTTTCTAAATTCGGATTATAACATATAAAGTTGTATTTTTTATATGGAACTCATAGTTAGCTGTGACATTATGAGAAAGAGGATTTTCTCCCATTTCAGTGACATATGTCGTATGGGATCGAATTATTCATTTTCACTACTTTATAGCAATAATTTACAATTTTTAATATTTCGTCATTTTCTAGTTGAAAACTTGTGCCATTTAGAATATACGTGATTAAACAAAGTTTTTGCTTTGTTTTAATACCACCGTTTAATTGACAGAATTAATCACGTATGATTGTTGCTTATAATATTATAGTGTCCTTCATATATCCATTTATCAGAACATTTTATTGTCCATTAAAACCTCTGCAGTTTCTCAAATTAAAACTGCAAAATATCCTACTTCTATACCAAGGAAGTTCGAAAATATGAAAATGATTGAAGAAAAAGGTACTCTTATTTTTCAAAATACACAAAAATGTTAATTGGAAGTATTTGTTATAACATATCTATTAATAGTTATTTAACAAACAAGTATGTTAATGAGAACTATTAATAATCGAGATATTTTAATGCGCGAGCGCCAGCGAGCGAGTTAATTGTAGATATTATTAATCGCCGATTAACATACGAGTTAGTTACAATATTTTCCGTTGATCTTACATTATTAATTTGAAGAAAATCTAATTTTATTCCATGAAAAGAATTTGACACTTAAAGTTTTGACCTTAATGGTACCGGGTGACCATAAATGGTTGTGATTTCTTTCTTAGGTTGGCACTGTTTATGTTGGTGACATTGTAAGTCTATGTCAAATATGAGGTTAGCAGGTTAGGTTTTGAGTCAGTTTGTGTCAAAACTGACGCAAAACCTAACCTGCTAACCTCGAATTTGACATATACTTACAGTGCCACTAACACAAACAGATTTTTAAAATCGTTTATTAATAAAAAAATCACTCATTAATGAGGGTCATTAATAGACGATTCTCTATACATTAATGAAACCCATAAATAAACGTTAATTGTTATTTGGTCCGTTTGTTAGTAAATTATTTAAAAATTTGTCACAAAATTGAAATTTGTTTGCACTGATTTCGAATCACGTAATATCCTGGTTGCTAAGTGAGGGGAAACTCAGGTTTGACAATACACCAGTGGCGGTGATATGTATAAGCGGGAATAAGCGTTGCTTAGGGGCCCGGGCCCTTAGAGGGCCCTTTGGGGGGCCCGGTAAGTTCTATATTAGCGTATTAAATATCTCGATATCTTCTACTTCATTTGTGTATAGATTGATAGCACTGCAATCTCAGTCCCCACTCTCACTTATCAGTCATCAGTGATCAGACTCGATTTGAGAGCTTTGAAAAATTAACAAACATTTTTGAATCTTTAGAACCGAAAAACGTTTTTAGAATGCGAGAAGCTGAACAGGCACGATGTGATTTGCTTCAAAAAAGGTATTCCGATGTTCTCAATAATAATCTCCCCATTTAGTTTGTGAACGCTATTACCTTACTAAAAGAGGATTTAGATGATAACATGACTGTTCCAGATTTGACAAATTTATTCCTACAGATATATAGTGTTCTCGAAAGCAATTTTGGCGAGATTATTATTGCATTGGTTTTATTCTCGACTCTCCTGTGATATTAGCCACAATAGAAAGATCATTTAGCAAGTTGAAAGTAATAAAACATTATTTAAGAAATTCTATTAGCCAAGATAGGCCTTTCGGTTTTGTTAATTGAGCAAAAAGCATCGTCTACGATAGGGATCCTGTGGTAAAAATCTTGTGGAACGATTTGTTGTCGGTAAGACCAGAAAGATACATTTTTTATTTTTGATCAAGTGATTTTTACGGCGTTTTACAGATATTAATGATATAAATAACACTAAGTAGGTATTTGTTACCTATTTTGACGTGGGTTCTTAGAATTTTACCTGAATATTATTTTATTTTACTACTGTTATCTAGGTAGATATTTATTCATCAGTTTTCTTTGTATTTGTGCCTATAATACCAATTTAAAGTTTTATTTAGTTTTATATTTTTAATTTATATTTTGTTAGATATGTTAGTTATAAAATGCGTTAAATGTTAGCCATTTACTACTCTATTTCTGTTGGTTGTAACAGGATGTTATTTTATTTTCTATTAAACGTTTACTTTGTACACTATAATTATAAATATACAATTCATTAAGTATAGAAATCTTTTTACAAGGGGGGGGGGCATTTAAATATTTGCTTAGGGGCCCAAGGTGATCTTGCACCGCCACTGCAATACACGTTTATCGTATCAGTTGATAAGCTAACTTTGAAGTACTATTTCATTTGGTAATACACAGCGTGGTAAGAAAAAAATAGGAGAAACCAGAAAAAAATGTTTTCGGAGCAAGTAACTGTGACTTTATGTTTGACACCTACTTTTAACCTCTTTAAATAACATTGTTGTCTATTTTGAAAAATAACGGTACTTTATTCTTGAACCATTTTCATATTTTTGAACCTCCCCTGTATACGAATATATTTACATTTTGGCAAGTGCATTTTTAGTTTGAGAAGATGTAGAAACTTGTATCAGGAATAAAAGACTCTGATAAATGGATGATAAAAAATCCATGTGTTACAAATTTATGAGGGACAGTATATGTTATATTATACAGATTGGTGGTGGATAGTGTGAACATAGGCAGTCCATTGAGCTAGAATACAGTTTATGGACTTTGTATGCGTTAGGCATAAACAGACCTATATGCGATTAACATCTAGTATTCGCAGAATCAAAGGGTTTCGTTTTTAGAAAACACTGAATTCTAGGATACTACATTTTAAATCATATATGTCTACTTCTGTCTAACGCATACAAAACCCATAAACTGTATTCTATCTCAATGGACTGCTTATGTTCACACTATCCACCACCAATCTGTATAATATAACATATACTGTCCCTCATAAATTTGTAACACATGGATTTTTTTATCATCCATTAATCAGAGTGTTTTATTCCTGATACAAGTTTCTACATCTTCTCAAACTAAAAATGCACTTGCCAAAATGTAAATATATTCGTATACAGGGAAGGTTCAAAAATATGAAAATGGTTCAAGAATAAAGTACCGTTATTTTTCAAAATAGACAAAAATGTTATTTAAAGAGGTTAAAAGTAGGTGTCAAACATAAAGTCACAGTTACTTGCTCCGAAAACATTTTTTTCTGGTTTCTCCTATTTTTGTCTTACCACGCTGTGTATTACCAAATGAAATACTTCAAAGTTAACTTATCAACGGATACGATAAACGTGTATTGTCAAACCTGAGTTTCCCTTCACTTAGCAACCAGGATATTACGTGATTCGAAATCAGTGCAAACAAATTTCATTTTTGTGTCAAATTTTTAAATAATTTTATAACAAACGGACCAAATAACAATTTAAAATCAATTATAATTTTTTCCGTTGATCGTTTATTTATGGGTTTCATTAATGTATAGAGAATCGTCTATTAATGACCCTTATTAATGAGTGATTTTTTATTAATAAACGATTTTAAAAATCTGTTTATGTTGGTGGCACTGTAAGTCTATGTCAAATTCGAGGTTAGCAGGTTAGGTTTTGCGTCAGTTTTGACATAAACTGACTCAAAACCTAACCTGCTAACCTCATATTTGACATAGACTTACAATGTCACCAACATAAACAGTGCCAACCTAAGAAAGAAATCACAACCATTTATGGTCACCCGGTACCATTAAGGTCAAAACATTAAAAGTGTCAAATTCTTTTCATGGAGTAAAATTAGATTTCCTTCAAATTAATAATGTACGATCAACGGAAAAATATTGTAACTAACTCGTATGTTAAGCAGCGATTAATAATATCTACAATTAACTCGCTCGCTGGCGCTCGCGCATTAAAATGTCTCGATTATTAATCGTTCTCATTAACATACCTGTTTGGTAAATAACTATTAATAGATATTGTTTTTACGCTGGCTTTTCACTGCTCTTAAACACTGGAACACTTACCCTTAATCGTTGCACCCGAAAATAATAAGCAATGCATGATTTAGAATATATTTAATGCATCCAAAGAACGTACAACATACAAAATACAGGTTCACACCTAAGCCGCGTTGCTGTCGGGTGCAATGGCGGAAGTGTTCTCACTGCGCTCCCTTGCTTAACGTGCGCCTAACCCTCTGGTACAAAACTACTTAAGTCAAGTGCCGCTTTTTCCACTAAGGTTAGGTTTTGCGTCAGTTTTGACATAAACTGACTCAAAACCTAACCTGCTAACCTCATATTTGACATAGACTTACAATGTCACCAACATAAACAGTGCCAACCTAAGAAAGAAATCACAACCATTTATGGTCACCCGGTACCATTAAGGTCAAAACATTAAGGGCCGGTTGCAGAAAGCAATGTTAAGTCTGGTGTTAGCTAACATCGCGTCAAAGTGAACAAAAACGAATCAAATCTCAAATGCTTATGGTAACTAATACATTAGTAAACAAAATTTGATGCGATTTTGTTCACTTTGACGCGATGTTAGCTAACAGCAGACTTAACATTGGTTTCTGCAACCGGCCCTAAGTGTCAAATTCTTTTCATGGAGTAAAATTAGATTTCCTTCAAATTAATAATGTACGATCAACGGAAAAATATTGTAACTAACTCGTATGTTAAGCAGCGATTAATAATATCTACAATTAACTCGCTCGCTGGCGCTCGCGCATTAAAATGTCTCGATTATTAATCGTTCTCATTAACATACCTGTTTGGTAAATAACTATTAATAGATATTGTTTTTACGCTGGCTTTTCACTGCTCTTAAACACTGGAACACTTACCCTTAATCGTTGCACCCGAAAATAATAAGCAATGCATGATTTAGAATATATTTAATGCATCCAAAGAACGTACAACATACAAAATACAGGTTCACACCTAAGCCGCGGTGCTGTCGGGTGCAATGGCGAAAGTGTTCTCACTGCGCTCCCTCGCTTAACGTGCGCCTAACCCTCTGGTACAAAACTACTTAAGTCAAGTGCCGCTTTTTCCACTAAGGGCGTGGCGCCAAATTTGAATTCATGCATAGGTATAAACATACTCCCCCCCGTTGAAAGGATGACTTTCAACGTAAAACACATACGAATAGATAATAATCAAATTCATGTTACAATAAAAATGGGCATCTTAATCTAGCTATTTACAACAATTTATTTAATACTAGTCTACCTTTGCTAAACGTCACTGATCGGAAGTGCGCAAGTTTTTGAAACGGCACGTTTTATGCTGCCCTTGGCAGTTTTTATTGTTGCGACGCGCACGACACCATCTGCACCTGCGTGCACTGTCACTACACGTCCCAAGATCCAGTTTAGAGGGGATGTGTTGTCGTTTTTGACGACCACCAATGCTCCTGGCTGAAGATCGGGTGCTCGAAGCCTCCACTTAGAGTGTTGCTGCAGCTCCGATATGTTTTCTTTACACCATCGAGCCCAAAAGTTTTGCACGATTTGTTGAAGCCTTTGGAAGAGCGAAAGGCGATTCTCAGGCAGCTGTCTTAGATCGTTGTCCGGTATGGCTACAAGCGACCTTCCAACCAAAAAGTGAGCCGGAGTAAGGGGAAGGAGATCGTCAGGATCGGAACTTAAAGAGGACATTGGTCGGGAATTCAATATGGCTTCTATTTGAACAAGCACAGTATTCATCTGTTCATAAGTTAATAAAGCATTACCAACCACTCTCTTCAAATGATGCTTAGTTGACTTGATACCCGCGTCCCATAACCCGCCGAAGTGAGGGGAACTGGCTGGAATGAAGTGCCAGCGCAGTCTTTCGTTCTGAATTGACGCAGACAAGTCTCTTTCATTATCTTTAAGAGATGCTCCTAGAGCTTTCAACTCGTTATTGGCACCGACAAAATTAGTGCCGTTATCTGAATAGATATGCGTTGGTTGACCACGTCGTGATACAAATCGCTTTAATGCCATGATAAAACAGTCCTTAGTCAAATCAGTTACGAATTCTATATGAACGGCCTTAGTAGCAAAGCATACAAAAAGCGCAATGTAACCTTTATTAGTTTTACAGCCACGACCAGCTCTATTTTTTATCAAAATCGGACCGCCGTAATCAACACCCATGCATGCAAAGGGAAAGGTTGCTTCAACCCGATTTTTGGCAGTTCTCCCATAAGGAGATTAACTGATTTTGGGTTTGCACGGAAACAACGAAGGCACCCCCGGACAATACCTCTGGTCGCATTGCGACCTGAGATAGGCCAAAATATCTCGCAAATGGTGGCTAATACAAGTTGAGGTCCCGCGTGACCTAATTTAATATGCTCTGCTTTCAATATTAATTTTGTTAATCGATCATGGCCGTGTAAAATTATTGGGTGTTTTTTATCATACGGAAATTCCGAATTCCGCAGGCAACATCCTACGCGTAGAATGCCCCTATCATCGACGAATGGATTTAATTTTAAAATTGTACCTTTGGATTGTAACGTCCTTCCGTTTTTTAAATCTTTTATTTCTTTGTGAAATGTCTGATTTTGCGCAATTTTAATCAAATGCATAAGTGCTTCATGTCTTTCATCTACGCTAATGGGACCTAGGGCGCGAGATTCCTGAGTTTTTAAACAATTGCTCTTAAACCTATAACAATAGACGGCGACGCGGATTAGCCTATCTAGATTGAAATATTTAGAAATGTCAATTGCGGGCGAGTTAATCAATACTAATGATTGGACGGATGTTCGCATCTCCGGTAAATTGTCTGCCTTTAAAGCAAGCGTAGGCCACTCACCTTCCGAATCTAACAGCCATTGAGGCCCGTTCCACCAAATATTAGATAAGTGCAAATTTTCGGGATTAACTCCACGTGATAACAAATCCGCAGGATTATCGTGAGTGGGAACGTGACGCCATTTTCCAAATTTGGTTAATTCTAGAATTTCACATACTTTATTGGCAACAAAGGTCTTTAATACACTAGGAGGTGTGTTTAGCCAGCCTAATACTATAGTTGAATCACACCAGAATGTGCAAGAATTGAAATTCAAATCTAAAGATCCATTTACCTTATTAGCCAATTTTGCCAAAATTAATGCACCGCATAATTCGAGGCGCGGTAACGTTATCCTTTTAAGAGGAGCAACCCTTGTTTTGGCACACAAAAGGCGTGCAAATACGTTGCCCTGTTCATCCGTGGACCGCACATAAATGCCACAACCGTACGCGACCTCAGAAGCATCAGAAAAAGCGTGCATTTCAATTTTTATTGGCTTGCTACAAATAACGTGACGAGGTATAGTAACTTCATTTAAATGTGAAAACTCGTCTTTTAACTTCGTCCATTTTACGTGAAGGTGTGGCGGTACAGATTCGTCCCATGATATATTTTCCTACCAAAGTTGCTGAATAATAATTTTAGCAATAACTACACATGGACTAACCAAACCTAGGGGATCAAATATCTGCGCCACTGCTGATAAAATGTTACGCTTCGTAACTGCTTGATTTTCCGAAGTGTCATTTATTTGATATGTCAATGTGTCTGTCCTAGCGGACCAAATCAAACCTAATGTTTTTGTGTTGTCGCTTAAACACATATCTAAAATTTGGTTAGATGGATTAGTATCACCGAGAGCCTTCAGTATTTCCGTGGAGTTTGACACCCACTTACGCAGTTGGAAGCGACCGCGCGTCAATACTTTGGAGACCTGTTCGCACGTATGAATAACAGAATCTATAGAATCCCCACCTGATATATAATCATCGACATAGAAATCATTTTTTATAGCCCTTGCTGCATCAGGTAGCTCGGCTTCACATTCGTTTGCCAATTCAAATAAACAACGTATGGCCAAAAGCGAGGCCGATGCTGTACCATAGGTGACAGTGTTTAATTCGTAGGCGTCTAAATGTGAATCGACATTTGATCTCCACAGAATGCGCTGTAATGGCCTTTGAGAAGGTTCAATCAAAATTTGCCTATACATTTTCTCAATGTCGGCCGAAACAACAAATGAATATTTCCTAAATCGCAGAATTATCGAAAGGAGATCGTTCTGTATCACCGGTCCTACCATCTGAAGATTATTAATTGAATAGCCGGTATTCGTTAACGCGGAACCGTTGAACACCACTCTCAGCTTGGTACTTACGCTGTCCTCTCGCAAAACTCAGTGGTGAGGCATAAAATATGACGCGCAATTAAGATCGTTAATGTTAAATACTTTTGACATGTGCCCTAATTCCTGGTATTCCGACATAAAGTTAAAGTACATTTCCTTTAATAAAGGATCAGAATGCAAGCGCCTTTCTAAAGCAAAGAACCGACGCTTGGCCTGCTTCATCGACGAGCCTAATTTTTCGATTGATTCTTTAAAGGGAATTGATACTATGAATCTACCGTCTTGATCTCGCCTTGTCGTTTTAACAAAATGTTTTTCCGTTGCAATTTCCTCTTGGGACCATGATTTAATAATTGGAAAATCCTCAATCTCACAGAACTTGGCTACTTGAGTTTCTAAACCTTTACTAAAATGACAAGCAACCCTGCTGGGTTGTTTTTCGTCAACGGGCCCTGAAATAACCCAACCTAATGATGTTTTCTGCAAGATGGGTTGATTTGCGCCTAGTCTAATTTGACCCACTAAAATTAAACTCCAAAACAAATCTGCACCTATCAAAAGGTCAATGGGACCTGGCTCATTGAATGTGGAATCTGTAAGCGTAATGTTTGCAGGTATTTGCAATTTTGAAACGTCCACGAAAAAATTAGGAAGATTTCCCGTAATCGCGGGCAAAACAAAACAAGTTAGTTGAGCTACAAATAAACGGCGCTGCGAGAATATTTTAACAGTACATTTTTTCTGGCTATGACACGTCAAATTGTTTAATCCCGAATCCGCAAGTTTGGTATTTTCCAATTTTAGGTTTAGAGTAGAACAAAGCTGTGCGGTTATAAAACTGGATTGGGATCCACTATCCAAAAGGGCGCGAATGCGATGGGTTTTTCCCGTAGAATCGGCAAGCAATACGCATACTGTAGACAATAATACCTGACCGCTTGCCATGTTTAAAGCTGACAAGGCAATATTTGAACTTTCGCCTGAGGGGGCTGGGGATGGCTCCGCAGCCGTAATCGGAGCCCTCACAAAATTCCTTTCAAGGTGAAGCAAAGTGTGGTGTTTAACCCCGCATTTTCTGCATTTGCTGATTTGCTGGATTTACAGGACCTGTTAAAATGACCTCGCTTTAAACAATTTAAGCAGGCTTTGACATTCCTTGCCTGATCAATTCTTTCCTGAACGGATAAATTTAACGCGGCTTTGCAATCCCATGGGGAATGCTCTTCGTTGCAAAACAGGCAACATTCCTTTGTACCGACAAACGACCTCGAATTGAACTTTGGCTTGTTGTCAGAAATTTTGTCCGAATGGCGCAATTCCAAAGTTTCCAGGAGGTCGGTACGCGATCTAAGAAATTTTAAAAGATCTTCAAGCGAGGGAAGTGAATTTTCCCATTTGTGCTCCTCCCATTGCCTAATTGTGGCTCTATCTAATTTTGAACAAACTATATAAATAACTAAAGTGTCCCATTCTTTCGTGGGCTGATTTAACAAACTTAGAGAGCGCAAATGCTTTAACACGTTATCTATTAATTTTCGAATCTTGTTAGCGGATTCCTTAACCAAAACCTCTAAATTAAATAGAGCCTTTACGTGATTGTGGACCAATAAGCGTGTGTTATTGAACCTTTTACATAAAATGTCCCATGCAGTTAAATAATTCGATGCCGAAAATTCAAGGGATTGGATCACTTGCGCGGCCGTGGACGTTAGGGAACTTCGCAAATAATGTAGCTTTTGTATATTGTTTATACTACTATTTTCATGAATTAGCGATTAGAATGTATCACGAAATTCCAACCAACGCTCATAAGTCCCGTCAAAACAGGGGAGCTGGATTGTTGGCAATTTTATGGCATTTAAAGCGTAATCATTATTTGACGATGCTGAAAGAGACTGACCTACGCCATTGTTCGCAGTTTTAAATTTCTCAATTAACGTTTTCGCCTTTGCGATGGACGAATAAAATAGCTTGTCAAAATTTTCGCGCTCTACCATATGTGATTCATCTTCACCCTCTTCTAAACATTCGAGTTCCATTTGAACACTTTCGAATTCATCAATTAAAGCATTGGTTTTAAGAACCCTATCTTGTATTTCAATCACAGAAACATCATCCAAAGTGGCGTCGGAAGCAACAATCTGCTCAATGTGATTTTTGAAAATTGTAAGCCGCGATTTTACTGAAGCGCGCTTTCGCCTAAGGGCTTGAATTTCAGCAGCATTTTCGTTCGACATAATGAATTTGTGCTTGTACAAACGGAAAGGGATACAGAATAAAGGAAAAAATATGGCTCACTTACGGTTTTTGGCAGCGTCGCGTAGCCGAAAAGGATCTTTGTCCAGATGCGCTTCTTAGAAGGGCCGGTGCAAGATCAATGAGACTGCGTTGGTCCACTGTAATCGCTTGTTTTCCTGGAATTCTGGGTGCGTCTTCCTACAAGGGCCGGTGCAAGGTCGATGCGATGTGACTGCGATGGTCCACTGTAGACGCTTGTCTTCCTGGTGGTAACGCGATGCCGAAAATTCGAAAACCAAAGGGCCATGCGGATCGAAGGACCAGATGTTTTTACGCTGGCTTTTCACTGCTCTTAAACACTGGAACACTTACCCTTAATCGTTGCACCCGAAAATAATAAGCAATGCTTGATTTAGAATATATTTAATGCATCCAAAGAACGTACAACATACAAAATACAGGTTCACACCTAAGCCGCGGTGCTGTCGGGTGCAAGGGCGGAAGTGTTCTCACTGCGCTCCCTCGCTTAACGTGCGCCTAACCCTCTGGTACAAAACTACTTAAGTCAAGTGCCGCTTTTTCCACTAAGGGCGTGGCGCCAAATTTGAATTTATGCATAGGCATAAACAGATATGTTATAACAAATACTTCCAATTAACATTTTTGTGTATTTTGAAAAATAAGAGTACTTTTTTCTTTAATCATTTTCATATTTTCGAACTTCCTTCGTATAGAAGTAGGATATTTTGCATTTTTAATTTGAGAAACTGCAGAGGTTTTAATGGACAATAAAATGTTCTGATAAATGGATATATGAAGGACAGTAAAATATTATAAGCAACAATCATACGTGATTAATTCTGTCAATCAAACGGTGGTATTAAAACAACGCAAAAACTTTGTTTAATCACGTATATTCTAAATGGCACAAGTTTTCAACTAGAAAACGACGAAATATTAAAAATTGTGAATTATTGCTGTAAAGTAGTGAAAATGAATAATTCGATCCCATACGACATATGTCACTGAAATGGGAGAAAGTCCTCTTTCTCATAATGCCACAGCTAACTATGAGTTCCATATAAAAAATACAACTTTATATGTTATAATCCGAATTTAGAAACTTTTTGGACAACGCATTACGCCACTGAATTATTATGAAAAATAAATAATATTAATACTACTTACGGGAACTTGAAAATTTTCCTACCTATTACCTCACCTTAAACGTTCAATTTATTATTATTCATTTTAGATACACATTTTTCTTACTTTCTGTGCCGCCTGGGCGATATGTCCAAAATCAAAGTTGGGCGTTGTGACCAGAATCAAAAGTGGGAGTTGTGACCAGAATCAAAGTTGGGCGTTGTGACCAAGTTGGGCGTTGTGACCAAGTTGGGCGTTGTGACCAATATCGCTTTTGGGCGTTGTGACCAAGTTGGGCGTTGTGACCAAAATCGAAATTGGGCGTTGTGACCAAGTTGGGCGTTTTGACCAAAATCGAAATTGGGCGTTGTGACCAAATTGGGCGTTGTGACCAAAATCGAAATTGGGCGTTGTGTCCAAGTTGGGCGTTGTGACCAAAATCGAAGTTGGGCGTTATGACCAAAACGGTGGTTTAAGTGGCGTAGATAGCTCTCTCCTATAACAGGCGTCGGTGGGCGTTGTGACCAAGTTGGGCGTTGTGACCAATATCGTTTTTGGGCGTTATGACCAAGTTGGGCGTTGTGACCAAAATCAAAATTGGGCGTTGTGACCAAGTTGGGCGTTGTGACCAGAATCGAAGTTGGGAGTTATGACCAAATTCTGAGTTGGGGTTTGTGACCAGTGGGCGTTGTGTCCAGGCCCCATAATCTCTACAATTAACGCACTCGCTGGTGCTCGCGCGTTAAAATGTCTCGATTATTAGTTGCTCTCATTAACATTCTTCTTGTTAAATAACTATTTTACCGTCGACTTTGTTTTCACACCTTTTCCTTTCCTTTTCCTGCTTCTTTTTTTTTTCTTTTTATTTTTCTTCACCTGCTCTTCGATGTGCTTTTGATTGTGCGTTACTACTACCATATATCTACGTGAGACGCGAGACTCGCCATGCTGGTTTCAAAAAATAAAAAACGTCGTTAAGAAATGTATTGTTATTGTTTTACAATAGCCATTGTTGTTTTTTTTTTTCTTTGGACATTTCTTATCTCCGTATAGCTTTTCTTTCATCACAGCTCATCTACTACGTATGGTTCGGCGCCCTTATCTATATTGTCGCACATAACAGGTAGGTGAGTTTATTACGCATTATGCCCGTGACCACTGTACGATTTTCTGTTTGAGTTAGTTGTTTGGAATAGTAAAAGTTACGACGTTGATACTGGGCACGTATAAAATAGTCACACATTTCATTACCGTAAAATGGGGCGACTATGTGACACATTCTTATTTTTTTTAAGTTTCTGCGACGGCTGAGATTGCATACCAAACCAAATTAAGTTTCACCCAGTTGAAGTTTTCTGAACAAGTTTTCATTGGAGATAATACTAAATAAGCCTTATTTTTCGCTTGAAAGCAGTTCAAAGTTGTCACCTCATTGGTCGGGGTGACTATGTGATACTGATTTGCTGCGCCTCTATCATATAGAAAATCGATGCTGACACATTGTTACCCCCGCAGCTTTAAAGTGCCGATTTGTCTCTACATATAGGCATGGAAAAATATCTAAATAAATTGATAGACGTCACTTTATTCATAGAAAAACAATACATCTAATATCCTTTATCTAATAGACTTGTCTGTACGTCTGTCCTGTCCGTCCGTCCAGGACGCTGTTTCAGCAGCCAAACCATAAGAGATAGAGAAAAAAGTTATGAAAGTTATATGTTTGGAATGGCCATGTCAGGTCAGGAACCGAATTTCAGTCACGTGACACTTCCGGTTTTCGAGAAATCACAAAAAAGACCGTTTTTCAAATAGAACGCGTATTAAATAAAAATGTTTCAGCAGCCAAACGGAGCTGCGACCCTCTGCGCCTTAAAACGTCGATCGGTTAGGCAACCACTTTGACACCTTCCAGGTCTGGGTACAGTTTTTATTTAATACGCGTTCTATTTGAAAAACGGTCTTTTTTGTTTTTTTAAATGAGACATTTGTCTCACTGGGTTGCTAGTTCTAAAAATATAATACCGTAAGGTTTCAAACTGTAACACTAATTACAGTTTGCTACCTCCATTTTTTGAAGAAATGTCGTCCTCTATGGACTTTCATAGGTTGAATGACCCCTTGAATTGTGTCACGTTTGATGGTTTGAACGTCATCAACTTCGGGAAAGAAGAAGACGTTCTCTACGTTGGTTGATGTGCTAAGAAATTTAGCTGTTACTACGTTATGAACAGCTTTTAGGCTTATTTACTACGCGACCTAACCTAGTCTTGTAAAGTTCAATATCATTTGAAATTGTTTTAGATAGTAACTGTCCACATCAATATGGTATACACTGGAAGTAGAAGTAGGGACATTTTGGGCGCCATTTTATTTTTAATTGACCTAATTAAATTGATAATCAAATTGATTAACCTAATTAAATGACCCAATTAAATTAATGTATTAAATTGATTGATCAAATTAGACTTCGAATTACAGGAAAAATTAAAAACGAATGCTGCAAGAAATACATACAAGATCAAAAAAATGCTACAAAATCTCGTTTTTCACCGAATAAAATCTATAACAAACTTTACCTACAAAGTAACACTTGCTTTTTTCAATACATTTTACATAAATATCTTCGAATTTTATCAGTATCTACTCTAATTCAATTTGAAACTTTTCAAAATTTATGACTAAAAATTCTTCGTGACATCCATTTTGCACATTTGGTGTTGGGTATTTTGAAATGCCTACTAAAAATGTAAATATAAGAAAGTATTTTTCGATAAAAAATAAGAAAAAATAAAAACGAATGTTATAAGAAATACATACAAGATCAGAACAATTTTACAAAATCTCTTTTTCCTCGATTAAAATCTATAACAAATTTTACCTACAAACTAGCGCTTGCTTTTTTCAATACGTTTTACATAAATGTCTTCGAATTTTGTCAGTATCCCCTCGAATTCAATTTGAAACTCTTCTTAAACGCGTAGCAGGGCAATTGATAGAGTCGATAATATGGTTACCAATCTTTTTGTTAACCCCTGGACTTGTCATTTGACAAACAAATTTATTATATATTTTAACTTTAGCATTCGAATTTAACCATGTTAAACAATCAATTCCAATTTTTGTACATATTTAATTATGGTTTTGAAAAAGAAATACAAGCATTAAATTTAGATTTAAATTACAGAGTTAAAATTCAATTGAATAAAATTATAATTATACTACTACTAAAAGTTCAACGACTGATAATAGAGACAACATAACGAAATTTCAAATTAACCTGACTGGCTAGCTTAGTTGTTTAAATACCTACTCAGATTACTAATACAGAGGTATCTGGTTCAAATTCGGGCCAGGACACACAATTTTTAAATAAATATGAAAATAAGTTGCGATATAACATTGTAACAGTGGGTCGTTTCAACAGATTAGGAATTTAATGAGAGGCTGGTAGTTATGTAAATAATTTATTTCACAAGTGTAATATACGCCGAGCCAAGCGTAAGCTTCCCCAAAATAATCTACAAAGACAGTTATTAAGGCGATGCACAAAATAATCGAACAAACACTCACCTACAGCAGGTATTAATACGCAAAAAGCCTTTTGCGGCACTAGAATTACCAGGAAGCGGTAGATAATTAATTGGTAAGCTAACACACTGACCTGCCAGCCAGCGCAACTCGAGCACCACCAAATTCCCCAAAATTCTAGCAAGGTAGGTACTACACGGCAGAGCTGGACATGCGCGTGCAACACCCAAAACGCAATACTTTAATTCATTTTCTTATATGGGTATTTCGCCACTCTGCAAATTAAAATATTAAATAACGAAAATATTAACAACGAACGTTTCGAGGGACAATCTGCCCTCGTTATCAACGAATAACAATTAAAACTAACAAGAACTTATCTTTTTTTCACTGGAAGAAAAAACGACCAACCTCCAATGAATTTTCTGACATTGGAGGTTGGTCGTTTTTTCTTCCAGTGAAAAAAAGATAAGTTCTTGTTAGTTTTAATTGTTATTCGTTGATAACGAAGGCAGATTGTCCCTCGAAACGTTCGTTGTTAATATTTTCGTTATTTAATATTTTAATTTGCAGAGTGGCGAAATACCCATATAAGAAAATGAATTATGAATTCACGCCACAAAGAAGTTTCAGAGATTAACGCAATACTTTGCTACAACATGGAACAAACAACTCTTTAAACCAACAAGTCTCCGTAGTTCAGTGGTAGAGCGTGGGGACTAGCGATACGAAGGCAGCCGTAGCCGGTTCGATCCCGGGCAGTTACAGAGACTTTTTTAAATTAAATAAATTTTTGGTAAGGGTGCGAGAGAGAGAGATATGTAAACTAGAGGAAGCGAGATGTCATGCGCGTGCAACGAAGACAGAGCACCACGTTACGTAATCAAATAAAAAATGGCCTCCGCTAAATTTCGAGAATTATAGTTATTAACGACATAAGGCCGTTAGTTAGATGCGATAACGGCCGTATGTCGTTGAATATTTTTCATAAAATCTACAAAAATTTAAATTTTAGCACAATTTAAATGAAAAAGTTAAATAGTATTAGTAACGGGTGTTAGAAAACTCGTCTTATCAGAGTCACATATGGAAAAAAATTACGTTTGGCAATACTGAAATGCATTGTTGGTGACACTGTAAGTGTATGTCAAATTCGATGTTAGCAGGTTAGGTTTTGCGTCAGTTTTAACACAGGCTGACGCAAAACCTAACCTACTAACATCGAATTTGACGACTTACAGTGTCACCAACTATACATTTTAGTATTGCCAATGTTAAAATGTTACTGTTCTGTTATTTCTTAACGGCCTAGGCTGTAAAGTGTTTAACAGCCATGGCTGTTATGGAGAACTTTTAAGTCAGGTTGACAGTTTTGTTATTGACAAATAACAAGTAGGTGAATAATTAACATATGTAACATGTGATTCGAGGTCTAATTTGATCAATTTATTTAATCGATTCATATTTAATGGGGTTATTTAATTAGGTCAATCCATTTGATTATCAATTTAATTAGGTCAATTGTCAACATGACACTTCTACTACTGGGGTAGCGCATATTTTGATTGCACGGTTCACTAGCGTCTTTCACTCTGGATTGATCTCCATCGTGTATTTCATTGCTCCTCTACGCTTCTCTCTGTTGATTATTTGCACCAGATTCCAGATCCTGCTTCTTCACCAGAAGATATACTGTTTGTCTGCCGATCTGTTAATAGTGGCATCAAAGGAAAGCGATTTCTTAGTTTTCTGTGACTATCTTATATGATCGTTATTCTGTTTCCTTCTCCATTACTTTTCTCGGTCTCTTCATATCTGTGAACCAAACTTTTTTGTTATTTTGAAACACAGGACGTGTTCTTGCCTCATATTTCTTAACATGGTTGCATTT
Organism: Agriotes lineatus; assembly: GCA_940337035.1. NCBI lineage: Eukaryota > Metazoa > Arthropoda > Insecta > Coleoptera > Elateridae > Agriotes > Agriotes lineatus. The sequence continues at coordinate 46,264,782 of OW679201.1, read as the reverse complement.
TGTTCTTTCTTGAGTAGGTTACACTAGAATTCCGGATCTTAACTTTCTACCCATTTATAGTGGAGCTGAAAAAAATCCATTTTCCATAGCTGTAATTTGGTATAATTGAAGCCCTAGGTTGACATCTTTACATTTTTTCAAAATTTGTTTGACTATTCAATTCACCTGTCATCTGTCAAAAAGTGACCAATGAAAATCCAGAATTCTGACGTTTCTTGACCAATCAAAAAAATATCAGCGGATATATCTTCCTAGAAGGTATTCAAGTGACTATTTTAAACAAATGTGATTTGTATTACAAAAATTCAATATTAGTGTTCTGTTACTATAGAAATTGCGTAGTTTGTTGCTAGATTTACTGAAAACTAATTTGAAAAAGTAGTTTGGTTCATTAAATAGTCTCTCGAATACCATTCTTAGTCAAAGTTAAGTAGATTATTTTTGCGGTGGTATCACTACTCATGTCCATTGCGCTTTGGATTAGGACTCGTGCTATCGCACTCGTCCTAATCATACCAAAGCGCAATGGACATTCGTGACACCACCACAAAAATAGTCGACATAACTTTGACTACTCATGGTATTATAAGTGAAAATTTAAACGCTCCGTTCTGTTTGTCTATTTGAGAAGTAATCCTGCATTACAAAATATTTTCATGATGGTTCATGATTTATACGGTTTTGCGTGCACACATAACATGTTATTACGTAGTTTTCAATGTCCTTGCCTATAATGGGCCAGTAAACTGTTTCTGTAGCCACTCTCGCTGTAAAGTTGTCGGTATTACTATACGAAGTGTTTTTAGTACAAGTTTTTTATGGTATGTTAAGTCGTATATGCCCTTATAAAACGCGCTTTTACAGTCGCATCAAGTTTACTTTGACATGTCCAACCTTGTTTAATGTACTGTATAGGTAACGTTTTTAATAGTTACGTCACGTTCCACGAGGGTTTTCACCTTTTCTATTATCGCATTCGAAACGGATAAACACAGTAGATCAATCAGTTTTTCAAAAAGAGTTACATAATTTACATCACCTTCACTTAGAGGAACATTTCTTGATTGTCATAATGCGTCAGGTATGTAAAATTATTTCCCTGAAACGTGTATTATGTTGTAGTTAAAGCGAAGCAACCGGACGAGAAAGCGTAGAAGTCTTGGCGTAATATCTTGAAGTTGTTTATTTTCTAGTAACGCTACTAACGGCTTATGGTCGGTTAACAAGTCTATCTTATTTCCTTAGATAAAGTGATAAAAACATTCGCATACCCATGTGAGAGCTAACGTTTCCTTCTCGATCTGAGCGTAATTACTCTCCGTGGTTGTCTTTTAGGGTAAAACTTTCTGACCTTTCGGCTGCTTTTCGAACAGAAATTAGGGCTTAACTCGAGTTTCTAGCAAGTTCGACGATGCTTAGCCTCATCTCTCTCCGTTGGCCTGCCGATCCAAGCCGCTAAACGCCCTGCAGAATGACTTCTGTAGCTCGACCATTGCGACAACAAAAACTGTTTCCAGTTCACACCGTTGTTCACACCTAGGGTTCCATTGCTTTCTATAAAGGTCACTGCCTACCTCCAACTACTCTGCTGGCACCTACAAAACATACACCGAAATACTAGCTAACACTCGATGCACAGATAAAACACTTTTTCAAACTTCTGCAGAGATACTACGAATCAATGCACTCCACTACAGCATACCTACAGGATATACAATTAATTTTAAAAGGGGAAAATGGTATTTATTCACAATTTAACAATTATTTATTGGGGCAGCCTAACTAACAACACCTTTCAGCTTGGCTTCCTTTTTCGAATTGTTTGTCTTCGATCTTACATAGTTTTACATTGTTTCCAAGCCTACTTTGATTACATTTTGTTCAAATCAAGGCTAACACTGTTTTTAATACAATTTTAGTATTATTATCAAGGCCAATACTATTTAATACTATATACAAAAATTAAACTAGCACATTTCTGGAACATTTCATAAAATAATAATTGATATGCTTAAAATATTATTAATTGCTATTATAATCATAACGGCTTAAAATGTGTGCATAGCAATATGTTACCGGTTTATGCGCAGTAATCTATGAGCAGTAGACAATTTTTGTAATTATCTGCGTAGTAGTGGCATCCAAATCATCTACATGGAAGACTTTGAACAGAACAACGAGCTATATCTCAATATGAGAGCAAGCCTAGTCTATGGCTGCGATAGGTAGATGATACGTTCGTAATATGGCCCCATGGAAGAGAGACATTGGACGGCTTTCTGGAACATATCAATAATCAATCCCGATCAATTAAGTTCACTATGGAAATAGAATCGGAAAACAAACTCCGATTCTTAGACGTAGGTACTAGTCCATAAGAATGGTGACACGGTACAAACAAAGGTATATCGAAAACCAACCCATACGGGGAGATATCTACACTACGATTCTAACCACCACAATAGCGTGAAACGTGACGTCGCGAGATGCCTATTGTTGGAGACACTAACAGTTATTTGTAACAGCGGTAACGCCTCATTTTTCGGTTTAGAAGCAAGTAGCTGTAGAGAAAAAAATGTAATGATGTTGTTCAGTAGTTACGCAATTATTATTCAGATTTTGACGTTGTTATTAAAAAGCCTATGAAAAGAATAAGTGTATTCTTTCTGGACCTCCGTGACTGCGTGTGAGTAAATAACGTCGAGGCTGCGGGGTGGCGGCTAGCTACTCTTAAGCGCGACATTTAATTGGCGACCGTGACAGCACATTGCAGGGAGCGGAAGACTGCTTGGAGTTCGTTTGTGTTGTGCTATCGTTTACCAGCGCACAGCGAGCTTGGTGCAGGGTGAAGGCAAATCTGTGATTGTCGAGATGGACGCAGAGAAGAAACGCCGTGCGGTTTTGCGGGCCGCATTTACCCGTGTTGCAAATCAACTACAGCAGGTGTTAGGAACCGCGCAAGTGGACATTATCGAAGCGCAATCCTTGCAGGAGCTTTTGCAACAGAAGGCAGAGGCTTTAAAGGTAGTTGACAATGAAGTATTTAGCCTCATGCTGTCAGAAAATGCTAGTGAAGAAGATTTAGCCGCTGAGATGAATAGCTGTGACGAGTATGCAGTTCGAGCTGCACAGCTAAGAATCCGGTACAACAAAATAGCATTTGAGAAGAGTGAAGTGTCATCAGAAAGGGCTCTGAGAGCTGCAAGTGTAGCCATCCAAGGAGCGTCTGGTGCACACAAGCTGCGTTTGCCAAAAATTGAGCTGGTGAAGTTCGGGGGAGAAGTACGAGACTGGTTGCCTTTCTGGAGCCAGTTCAAGAAGATACATGAAGCCACCGATCTCGACCCCGATGACAAATTTCAGTACCTGCGACTGGCCATTACCTCGAACACGAGGGCCCAGGACTTGGTCGAAAGCTTTCCAGCCACGGCAGACAACTATGAGAAGGTGATCGATAGTCTAAAATCTCGCTTTGGAAGGGAGGATCTCCTTGTTGAGGTATATGTGAGAGAACTTTTAAAATTAGTTCTAAATAATGCTATGCATAACCAATCAAAGTACGGCATTGCTACATTGTACGATAAAATAGAAACGCAACTCCGATCCTTGGAGACATTGGGCATAAATACAGATACGTGCTCTGCAATGTTGTATCCGTTAGTAGAATCATGCCTACCAGAAGAACTCTTGCGAGTCTGGCAAAGATCCACGAATTTTTGCGAGAAGCCCGATGCTACTCTTAAGAATAGACTGGACCGCCTCATGAATTTCTTGAAAGCAGAGGTAGAAGGCGCAGAACGCATTTCACTTGCAGTAGAAGGTTTTGGCTTAGGTTCACACGACGGCAAGCAGAAGGCCAACAAACGCAGGACTGTTGATCAGGGCATCCCCACAGCTGCAGGGTTGATGAATAACAGTGTTCCCATAACATGTATATGTTGTGAAGGTAATCACAACACAGAAAAGTGTTTCAAAGCTCAAAAACTTTCCTGGGAAGAAAAGAAGAGTACGCTCATGAAGAAAAAGGCATGTTTTCGATGTGCGAAGGTTGGCCATTCTAGTCGTAGGTGCTGCGAACGGTTACGCTGCATGGTATGCGGAAGACAACACATTATACTTTTGTGTCCGGACTTAAAAGATAAACCGAAAGAAAGTGATAAACGGGTTACAACAGAAAAGCAATCTGAAGTTCAAAGTGACTTTGCTACAGAAACTGGTTTAGCGAATTGTACGGACGCTCATGTATTTTTGCAAACGTTGATTGTCAGAATGCGTAGCGAAAGCGGGGAACGAGATGTCCGAGTGATTATTGATACGGGATCACAGCGTTCTTATGTTTTAAAAAGTGTAGCTGAAGAGTTACATTATCAGCCTAAACGAACAGAAACAATAGTTCACGTCTTGTTCGGCGGTGCTCAAACGGCAGAGCAACGACATGCATGTTATGACGTTAGACTCATGAGTTTGGACGGTAAATTTGCTTGCAGATTTGAAGCACTGGACCAACCTGTCATCTGTAATGACATTCCATCAGTTGTTGCTGGTATTTGGTCGAAAGAGCTACAAAAAGTTAATGTTCGCTTAACCGATAAAAGAGGACGCCAACCAATAGACCTACTTATCGGAGCAGATATAGCTGGGAAAATATTAACTGGGAGAAGACACGTCCTTCGATGTGGTCTAACAGCAATTGAAACCCTACTGGATGGGTTTTAATGGGGAAAATTCCCAATGGTAGGCAATCTCATAGTACAACCATGGTAGTGGCAAACATGCTGAATAAAGATGCTTCTATCACAGCATTATGGCAATTGGATATCCTTGGGATTACAGATCCAGGTGAAAGGAAAACCAAAGCTGAACTTGAACTAGCAGCAAAGCAGCTGTTTGAAGAAACTGTTTGCGTCACCAAAGAAGGGAGGTATGAAGTCAGATTACCCTGGTTAGAGGGACACCCCCCATTACCATCAAACCGTGCATTGGCTGAGAATAGACTGAAATCCACAGAGAATAGATTGCAGAACTCAAATTATTGGGAGAAATATAATGAAGTTTTCTCGGAATGGATACAAGACGATGTCATTGAAGAAGTTCCTGCTGAAGAATTGGATCGTCCAGCACATTATTTGCCACATCGCCCAGTAATCAAGGAGTCTAGTGCTACAACCAAAATACGTCCTGTGTTCGACGCGTCGGCAAAAGAAAAGGGTAAACCGTCTCTCAATGATTGTTTGGAAAAGGGATTCAACTTGATTGAACAAATACCTACAATTCTTTTGCGATTTAGAAAACACAGAATTGGGGTAACTTCAGATATTAAGAAAGCGTTCCTACAAATTGGTTTAAATCCAAATGATAGAGATTTTCTTCGATTTATGTGGAAAACGGCAGATGGAGAAAAAATCATTTTTCGACATAAAAGGGTCGTTTTGGAGTGAACGCCAGCCCATTTCTTCTAGGGGCGACAATTGAACATCACCTCAAAATATGTTTAGAGAAATGCGAAGAAGATAGTTACTATTCCAAACAGACGATCGAAATGTTAGTGAAAGGTTTCTATGTAGACAACTGTGTAACCAGTTTACCAAACACAGAAACATTAGAAGATTTTATATCACAGGCTACCAAGTTAATGGCAGAAGCAAAGTTCGATTTGAGAGGGTGGGAGTTTACTGGCCAAAGCAATAATGGAAACACAACTCTCCCACTCTTGGGTTTGAATTGGAACAAGACAGTCGATACGCTCGCTTTGAGTCCCGTGCAGGAAGGTGAATCTGAGGTAATAACAAAAAGGGTTATACTTTCGTTGGCGCAACGAATATTTGATCCAATAGGGGTTACCAGTCCCGCTACGCTCTGTCCTAAAATATTGCTACAAGAGATGTGGCAAGAGAAGATCGGCTGGGATATGGAAGTAAAAATCGAGAGCCAGCGAATATTTGAGAACTGGAAATCCGAACTACCCTTTCTTTTCAAAATTGAGATTCCAAGATGGTTAAATGTTGAGCAAGGTAAAGAACAGAAGCTTAGTCTACACATATTCTGTGACGCGAGTAAGTCAGCATACGCATCTGTTGTCTTTTTGAGAGCAGAAACCGAGGGCACCGTTAAAATACAACTGCTGCAGGCCAAGGCTAGGATTACACCAATTAAAAGAATGTCCATACCTAGATTGGAATTAATGGCAGCTACCATTGGAGCTCGTCTGGGTTCACAGATACGGGAGGTGCTGAGTATGGATATGCCGATTACGTATTGGTCGGATTCTACTACTGTAATCAGCTGGATTCAACGAAAAGAAGAATGGGGGATCTTCGTATGGAATAGAGTAGCCGAAATTCGTAGCTTGACTGCAGCAGAGAAATGGAGACATTTACCAGGGGTGCACAATCCGGCAGACCTGCCGTCACGGGGTTGCTCTCCTAAGCAACTTTTCAACTCAAAATGGTGGGAGGGGCCCAAATGGCTGTATGGAAATCCTGAAACATGGCCGTCAGTGGATGCAACCTATGATGAGGAAGAAATTGATGTGGAGCGCAAGAAGAAGTTAGTGACTGCCTTTCTGAATGTTGATAATTCTCGTATCTGGCATCTCGACTATTTTTCCACCTACAGCAAAACTATACGAATGATTGCTTGGATTTTTCGATTTGCATACAACTGTAGATATTCGGACCACAAAAGAGATGGTGAACTAACTGCTGAGGAATATAACGCTTCAGAAAAGTTTATTTTCAAATTGGTGCAGAGCGAATGTTTTTCGGATGAAAGCGACAAGAAATAAGTGGCCTCAACCCCTTTAGAGATGAAAATGGCCTAATCCGATTGAATTCCAGGGTATCTAACAGAGAAGATACCGAAAACTACCGTTTTCCTATTGTTCTGCCATCTAAGCATCCATTGACTAACGGTTTGATCATGTATACACACGTCCAAGCATGTCATATAGGGACTCAAGGTCTTTTGAGTTTGCTGAGGGAGAAGTTTTGGATTCTTGGAGGCAGGCGCACCATTAGGTCAGTAATTTCAAAATGCGTGGTTTGCAAGAAGTACGACGCGAAACCTCTGATTGTCGACCCACCACCGTTACCTGTGGACAGAGTGCGCGACGCGGTAGCCTTTGAAGTGACAGGAGTCGATTTTGCGGGCCCAATGTACTTGAAAAATGGGGATAAGGCGTGGATATGTCTCTTTACGTGTGCCGTTTTTCGCGCTGTTCATTTAGAACTAACGACATCCTTGTCAACATCGAGTTTTCTTCAAGTCTTGCGTCGATTTGTATCGAGACGGGGAAGGCCTAAAACGATCTATAGTGACAATGGCACTAACTTCTTAGGTGCCGAAAATGCCTTATCGCTACTTGACTGGAACACTATTACTCGTGAGACGTCCGTTCATCGCATCTGTTGGCGTTTCAACCCACCTACGGCGCCATGGTGGGGAGGGTTTTGGGAACGTTTGATAGGGTTATTAAAACGATTGTTACGAAAAGTGTTAGGTCGTGCTCGTTTGGACTATGAAAGTTTGTTGACCCTTATTTGTGACTGCGAGGCCGTGGTCAACGCGAGGCCTCTTACCTATATTTCTGAGGACTCTAAAGACTTAGTTGCTTTAAGTCCGTCGATGTTTCTGCGCGATCAAGTCGAGTGGGGCTTACCTGACTGTGACACAGTAGACAGTTCTTCTTTATGTCGAAAAGTGCGAAAAATTCAGACATTGCGGGAAGACCTACGGACTAGGTTCCGTATTGAGTATCTCGGACAATTGAAGCTACGGTGCGACAAAAAGACTGACCGTCCAATCAAAGTTGGGGAACTAGTTCTTATAGGCAATGACAATAGCAAACGTTTAAATTGGCCAGTTGGACGAATCTCAGAAATTATACCGGGTAAAGATGGCAAGGTACGTTTAGTTCGAGTTGAGACCACTAGAGGGCAGATGTTGAGACCGCTACAAAGGCTGTACCCATTGGAGTGTTGCAGCGTTCCTGAGTTCCATTTCGAGGAGGAGAATGGGCAGTCGAGCAATGATGGAAGGGGATCGGTGAATGTTGAAAGCAATAATGAGTCCCTTTTCGAGCCCAATTTTGTGGTAGAAGATAGTGTTGGTTCGGGAGTGTCTAAGGTGAAAACGACACGGTGCGGTCGTGTTCCAAAAATTCCGCGACGCTTTCTGTAATGTATTTGTATTATGTAATGTATTGTATTGTTTGTAATGTTTCTTTATATTATGCAATGTTTCGTTATATGTTTTGTAGTATCTCTTTGTGAGAAATGTTTTGCTCACTCAAAACACTCCTCAGGTGGGAGAATGTTGGAGACACTAACAGTTATTTGTAACAGCGGTAACGCCTCATTTTTCGGTTTAGAAGCAAGTAGCTGTAGAGAAAAAAATGTAATGATGTTGTTCAGTAGTTACGCAATTATTATTCAGATTTTGACGTTGTTATTAAAAAGCCTATGAAAAGAATAAGTGTATTCTTTCTGGACCTCCGTGACTGCGTGTGAGTAAATAACGTCGAGGCTGCGGGGTGGCGGCTAGCTACTCTTAAGCGCGACACCTATATAGCCGAGTCAATACTACATGCTCGGTAGAAGAAGACCTTAAACGGGAAATTGGGATAATCAAACAAACACTGCAAGCTAATGGCTACCCAAAAAAACTCTAAACCAAATGCTAGTAGAGATGGACAGAAATACAACATCGACAGAAGATGAGAAAACGAAACCGACAACCACAGCCGTAATACCATACATCCGGTGCCAAACCATTATATCCAAGGTCGTAGAACACATCTGGAACGAAGACCACCATATACAATTGGATAAAGCATCAATGTCAATCGTGAGACTATACTTGGCGCAGCGAACAAATAGAGTGGCTTATGCAACCCAAATAACATATTTCAAAGCTGACTGAATCAGTATTTGAACAATAATTACTAAAGAATCAGAGATGGCGGTTCTCATAATTAGACTTCATTTCTTCTGACATTAAATAATTTTTTGAGGTTATGATACAAATACAAACTTAAAAATCATGACATTTGTGCACTTGTAATATGTAGACAATAATGAGATTTAACAAGCTCCAGGCCACATGCCTACATATTACACGTGCACAAAAGTTATGCTTTTTAAATTGGTCGAAGTTTCTATTTGCATCATAACCTCAAACAATTATTTAATGTCAGATGAAATTAAGTCTAATTATGAGAACCGCCATCTCTGATTCTTTAGTAATTATTATTCAAATACTGATCCAGTCAGCTTTGAAATATGTTATTTGGGTTGCATAAGTCACTCTATTTGTTCGCTGCGCCAAGTATAGTGTTGCTTCATAAAATGCACAAATTAATTATTCCTTTTGTTAACGATATAATTTTTTGCTGCATATTGTATACAAGGTACTGGCAGGCAATGTCAACGATAGATTATTTATTTGTATTTAAAAAAATTATTATTGTACCCAAAAATTTTATTTTCTTAGTGAAAAGTTAGTTCTGATATTTTTAACCAACGTTCGTAGCTCTTCTTCAACTTTATTATTAGATCATTAGCAACAAGCTTCAAATGGGCAACTCTCTGGTAAATGAGTGACATACAGAAGTATGCTCAGCTGCTGTATTAGTTGCTTTGATGTGCATAACACGAGTTGCCGTCCCGATCGCATCGTAGTTGCATCGTAATCGCTAGCAATCGCTTCGGGCTAGTTGACGAAGAGCCGACGGCTCACGACTGCGATGCGATCATGATGCAACTACGACATATCAAGCAACTAGTACACCAACTGAGCATACCATTCATTTACCAGATAATCACCCATTTGAAGTTTACTAATGGTATAGTAATTTAAAAAAAGTTGTGGGCTGGTATGTGCGAGTAGCCATTTCCAAAAATGGACACCATCTCTGATTTCATTATCTCGAAAGATAATGATTGCTGAAAATTTACTGCAATGGCATATGAGGTATCATTTTATATATTTTTTATGGTGCTAAACACGTTAAAGACAAAAACAGTTCAGCAAAAGGTGGTGGTGGGGTACCTCGCTATTATAAACTTTCCCATTTATATTCCTTGAGAAAATCTCATTCTTGGTGAATAGTTTGATGAAATATACAGGGTGTTTTAAAAATTAGAGAATGTGTGATTGACCTCAAGCAACGTGCTTTTATTAATTTTTATAAAAAAATGTATTTAACAAAGTTGTCAAAACTGAAGGAAAGCTTAAATACGAAGTTTGGTGAAAAATAACTCTCACTTCCAATTTTGGTCATACACTGTCTGTTGGTAGTATTGCCAATAGATCCTCATTCGTTTTTACATTGTAATGTATAACTCCAAAGTAGTCTTTTAATAAAACATTTTCTTCAGTACTCGTACAAGGTGTCTATAGGTACTTTATTGGGGTATATTTGGGATTATATTAAGTTAAAAGGTTTATATGAACGTGGTCCAAATATTTCATTTTTGAGATACTTTCCCTTGACGATGTGAGTGATAAAATATTAACTGATCATGATGTAAAAACAAAATGTTGAAGACAGTGTTACGATACTTTTGGAGTGCCCCCCGTAGCATTGAACTTTCGCTAGCTGAATTCTGAACTTGAATATTTATGGTTGGCTTTTGTCAATTTTTGCAAACTTTAAACTAGGTATAATTAGCTATAACTTATTTTTAATTACTCTCCTATAATTATCATGCAGTTTCGTAAGCAATCCCTCGTTTAATTACTCATATTTTGCAAATTAGGTTTATTCTTGCTATATTTCTACAAATATTTGGGTATGGCCGCTAGGCAACCGGTGATACAAATTGTTTTTAACTATTCCATTTGTTGCTAGAGCAATGTTATCTTTTCCTGCAGTCAAACTTGCCTGACTGTTTTTTTTGGCTTCTTCTGGCCCAAATTTTTGGTTATCAGTTGACCTGTGGGCTGGGTTTTTGAATTTTTCGGCTTTCTTTTCAAGCTAAACTGTCGTGCTAGGAGGTGTTCCTCTGCAGCTAAGTGCTTCATAGCCCTTTGGTAGGGCTCGCCTCTTCGAATAGATTGTTTGAGGGATCTGGAAGCATTTCTGCGTTATCGTGGATGTTCGTAATGATTAGTTAGCTACTTACTTGCATTCCTTCGCTTTTGGCGGATCTTCTGGAACCGGCTTTAGCACGCTTCTTTCGGCTCGACCCCCAGCTGGAGGTAAGACTAGGTCAGTTTCTTCTTAATCGGGAATACATTTGGGTTCTGTGCGTTTTTAGCCAAAAATTCCTGGCGGGAGTTAAAACACTCCCCATCTGCTGGAAATCCTTCCTGTCTGGAGTAGACCTACCCCGTTCGACTGCACCCTGCTCGAATCCAGTTCGATGCACTGGGCCCCTAAGATAGTCGCATCGCCTGCGAATTTTTCAACTCTCGTGGGCCACGCTGAAGTTTGAGCAACTGCTTTACACTCACCTGCAAGTCACCTTGCAACCTCCATAGCTGGCACTGCACCCCGCAGCTGCAGCCGCCATCGTTGCTTCTCTCTAGCTACGTCCAACCCCAGGGGAGCGAACGAAGAGATTAGGTTCTGGTGAACTTTCCTGCAGGCAAGACGTTATTGTAGATAATATGCATTGCGCCTGTTGTAACTTATAATTGAATCATACTGTTTCATGCCGTTAGCACTCCGGACATGTGTGATTTTATTCAGCATCGGATTGTACGATAGTAGGCTACGTGCATCGTTAGTTTAGTAATATTTGGAATTTGTGTAATTAAATGTTAGGGCCGCCGCGCAATGACATGCGGTTACCCTCTGCTACTTGCTAAATTAAGGTCGTAAGATTTACCTGTGTATTGCTCCGTTTGTGCCTTCGGGTCTCCTAACCTTATTGACCTCTGCGTTATCTGAAAAATTTATAGAGTAGAACTTGTAGCTTTGGGCTTCACTTGTGTCCTTTCTGGACGTCGCGTTTACTCACCAGCTTGCTTAACACAGTTCGGACGCCTTAAAGTTTCGCTGTCTTCATCACCAAAACAATAGTTAATATTTTCATGTCAAACCTTCGACGCGAAGTTAGGCACACTTCAGTAGCGTGTCTCGTAAGCCGACTTCGGGAGCGTTGTGGTTATTGTAGATCTCCGTTAACCGAGTAAGGGGCAAATCCAAGCCTTTGCTTTCTTTAGCATATAAATATACATAAGTACACTTAATGCATTTTTAATATGGACACCGTCGTTCATGTGTGGCCACGCAAGCGCACGCTGATTCCGCCCTTTAGAAAATTTTGAATATAGATATAGCGTCATTTAGGGCTAACCTTCGGGGTTAAAACGTTAGCCGAGGTGGTCTTGTATTGCTCTGAGCCGGTATACGCGCAATTTTAAACTCGCTCCGCGACTCGCGCTTGATCAATTTATTTTCTTTTTAAATTTAATACTCGCTACGCTCCGTTGTAACCGCACAATGTTTTAATGTGTTAGTTCATAGTCATTGCTGCTCGTGGGCTACTATTTGCCCAATACTTATATTTGAATTTGTATATACATTTACTATTGCATGTCGCATACTGTGTGTTCTTTGAGGTTGGTAAAAATATTGCCTGCTGTGATATTTGTATTTAGTTTATGTTAGCATTGCACTATAGTACGCACCAAACTCTTTATTAATAAAGCTGTGATATTTTCTTTGGTGGTTGATTTGATTGTTTCCTTTGTGCTGCTGGAAATTGTCCTGACCTTATGTACGGTCCGGCATAAGGATTAGAACTTGAGTCGTGGACCTGGCGCCCTATTTTTTTTTTATACTTTTTCAGCATAGCTGGAACCCTGCGACCCTCGCGGCGAGCTAGCCCAATTAGGCCGATAGTTACCAGCCGGCAAAACATCAAATATAACTTTCGCCAAAAAGGTAAGGCCGACCGTCTATCTTCCCTAACAAGAAGATTTTGACGCCCAACGCTTTGGGGCCTTGAAATGATTTTTGACTGCGTCGTTATTAGGGTACTTGGTGGTACTATAGTGCAAATCGAACTGTTGGGGTGTTAGAATTTATTATTGGCTAGGTGATTTACATTTGGTATTATTTATTGTCGATACTTGTTGGGTATTTACAATTGATTATTGCTAGTTATAGGTTTGTTTATTGCATGCTATTTACAGGTTTTGCTTGGGTTAGTTATAAGCCTAGTTTAAATAAGTTTTTGTGATCATCTTGTCCTGTTGGAACAGCAAGATGGTATTTAAATTAGATGTTAATCGTTTGCTCGTCGATGAGCTCGATTATGAGCTTCGAGTTAGAAACATTGCCATTCAGGGCAACGTCCAAGACAAACGTAAATTACTCCGTGCTCGTCTGAAGATGGATCTTCTTATGAATGTCACTTTCACTCCCGTGTCTCTGGACGCTACTGAAGAACTTGCGATCTGCGAAGACAAACTCTCTATTTTAGCTGCCGAAATTGATAGTTGCACCTCTAGGAACCTGGACAATGATGCCCAACGATTAGGTACTCGCCTTCTTCATGTTCAAGGTCGTCTAGGTCATATTCTAGCAGAACCAGATTCCGCTTCTAGGTTGGAGTCCTTGAAGGATAGATGCGAACAATTAATTGCCGCCTTGGAAGCGAAACTTCAGCTTCACGTTGATACCCAAGCTCGCAACGACACAACAGCTGCACCGAGTGATTCAAGCTCGGAGGATGGTTCGTTAGTTTTATCTTCGGAAACTCATATTCGCCCCCATAGCTCTGTTGTCACTACGTCTCAGGAAGACGCTGCCTTGCCTATTCGTCCTACTGCTAATTCGGTTACGTGGAGTCACCCTTTGTTCACTTCACAGTTTTCTGCCCCGCAGTCTATTCCCTCTAGCTCAGCCATTCAACCTGGCATGTACTTGGATTATCCACCCTTTGCCGATGCCGTCAATCGACGCTCGTCTGCTGCTGAAGAAGTCAATCATTCTGCGTCGTATAGACACACTTCAGCCAATTATTTAGCCATCAACAAATGGAGGATCACCTTCGATGGAGGAAATGGCTTAACTAGCTTTTTAGAGGAAATTGAAGAAACTCGCATAGCTCGAAACGTATCCAAGGATCAACTTTTTGCCGCTGCCATCGAATTGTTCACTGGCAACGCTCGAATTTGGTTTCGTTCCATTCGCAACACTATTCGTTCTTGGGATGAATTGATCATCGCCTTGAAAGCCGCTTTTCTGCCTTGCGACTACGAAACTAGCTTATGGGATGAAATCCGTAGTAGAACCCAAGGACCCGATGAGCCCGTAACAGTCTACGTCGCTGTCATGGAGAACCTTTTTAGTCGCCTTTCTCGTGTACCTGTGGAAATGGAGCGCATAGAGATTATGCGTAGGAACTTGCAACCATACTTACAGGCACAACTGGCTCTCTACTCTCCAACGAGTATCGCTCAGCTTAGACAACTTGGCAAACTGATTGAGGATGCTAAGGTGCGATCTTCGAGGTTCAAGAATCCACCTCCGCCTTATCAAGCCCTCGAACCTGACTTGGCTTATCACAAGCCCCGTTTTGGAGCTAGAGCTGCTGTCATTGAGGAAACTAGTTCCACTCCTAGTCCCTCTGCCGAAGAACAAGTCTGCGAGGTTACAGCTGCTCGACCCTTTGGTATTTGCTGGAACTGCGGAAAGCCCGATCATCGCATGGCCCAGTGCCCATCACACGGCAAGTCTAAAAAGAGAAACTCTTCTGAAGCCAATGCTGTCAAACAACCACACACAACGAGCGATTTACCTAGAGAACATCGCATATTGCTTGACTTCATCTTGGGTCACGCCAACAAAGATGAGAGGCCCTATCTTCGTGTCTCTATTTACGGCAAGGAATTACTTGGTTTGTTGGACTCCGGCGCGAGCCGTACCATTTTAGGTCGCCAAGGATGGGAAGTATTGAGGGACGTCTGCAAATTAAGCTCTGTTAAATCTACCACCTGCAGCGTCGCCAACGGTGATAAATGCCATAGTATAGGTACACTTACCGTCCCCATCGTACTGAGAGATCGCGTGAGAACTTTCGAAGTCCTGGTTATTCCTTCACTCCCACATACATTAATTTTGGGCACCGACTTCTGGAAGAGGATGGCCCTTGTGCCAGATCTTCGCCATGGGGAATGGACCTTCTCCAAAGCCTCGGCTGATGAGCAAATCGCTGCGATCCGCTCAACTGAACACCTCACGAACGACGAACAAGCTGTGCTTGATCAGACTATCAGCGAAGCTTTTTCTTTGATAGGAGATGGTGTAGGATGCACCCATTTAGTGGAGCATGTAATCAAGACAGATGCTGAACCAATTAAGCAGCGCTATTATCCAATCTCGCCTGCTTTGCAAAAGCACGTGAATGAAGAGCTCGACGATATGTTAGAAAAGGGCATTGTGGAACCCTCAACATCCGCATGGTCATCGCCCATCGTTATGATAAAGAAGAAGGATGGTTCCTACCGCTTCTGCGTAGACTATCGGAAGCTCAACAAGGTGAGCCAACCTGATGCCTATCCACTCCCGTACATCAGCAACATCTTGGACAAGTTACGTGATGCACAATACCTGACCACGTTAGATGTCAAGTCAGCTTACTTTCAGGTGCCGGTTTCTGTCGCTAGCCGTCCGCTAACTGCCTTCACTGTCCCTAATCGTGGGTTGTACCAATTTTGTCGCCTCCCGTTCGGCCTTCATACCGCCCCGGCGACTTGGCAACGCCTTATCGACCGAGTTATTGGTGCCGACCTAGAACCTTACGCCTTCACATACTTGGATGACATTATTATCTGCACTCCTACCTTCGAACAACACCTGGAGGTCTTGAAGGAAGTCATATCTAGGATCGCCAAGGCCGGCCTAACTTTGAACCGGGAAAAATGTCATTTTTGCAAGCCCGAACTGAAGTACCTGGGGTACGTCGTGAACTCCAAAGGTCTACTCGTCGACCCGGAAAAGGTCGAAGCAATCTTGAACATCCCTAACCCCAAGACGGTACCAGAGGTTAGAAGGATATTGGGAATGGCATCGTGGTATCGGCGCTTTGTACCTAACTTTTCGTCCGCAGTGTCACCTATGACTCGCCTGCTTCGCAAGAACCAACAGTTTGTTTGGTCTGAGGAATGTCAAACCGCATTTGACACCATTAAAGACTGCCTCGTCTCGGCCCCTGTGCTCTCTTGCCCAGATTTCAGTCGGCCCTTCACCATTCAGACGGACGCCTCTGGTTATGGACTCGGAGCCGTCTTGTCCCAGACGTATCCTGAGGGAGAGAAGGTCGTCTGCTATATAAGCCGTTCACTCACGAAGAATGAGCGGAAGTTCAGCACAACGGAACGTGAATGTCTCGCGGTACTCTTCGCCATCGAAAAACTTCGCCCGTACATCGAGGGAACTAAGTTCGACGTCGTGACCGACCACTACGCCCTCAAGTGGTTGCATAATATTAAAGACCCCATAGGACGCATTGCGCGTTGGGCCATACGCCTACAACAATATAATTTCAATGTTATCCATCGCAAAGGCAAAGACAATGTCGTACCTGACGCTCTATCCAGGTCCGTACCTATTGTCGATGAAGTCACTGAGGACGACGATATTCGAGATCGCTGGTATGCTCGGATGCGCCTAAAAGTCCGAAACGATCCACAGCACTATCCTGCTTGGCGCGAGTCGAATTTGCAACTCTACAAACATGTTAGGAGCCCGTATCCAGAACTCATGCAGGCCAATGAAGATTGGAAGATAGTTCTACCTAAGGACAAACGTTCAGAAGTACTTAGACGTAATCATGATGATCCTACCTCAGGACATCTTGGCGTTTCGAAAACCTTAGGTCGTATAGCTCAGAGGTACTACTGGCCCAAGATGCGAACGGACGTTCTGCGCTACATTCGCAACTGCAAGGTGTGTTCCCGCACTAAGCCTGACCAACGACCACCCGCTGGACATATGGGAGGTCACACAAACATCTCGAAGCCCTGGGAGGTTATCTGTATGGACCTCATAGGACCTCTACCTCGTTCATCTCGGGGGTACCAGTATATACTCGTAGTGGCTGATTGTTTCTCTAAACTTCCTCTTGTATTTCCCCTTCGTAAGGCTACGGCCGCTGCAGTCGTACGTCACGTTGAAGAAAACGTGTTTTTATTGTTTGGCGCTCCGAAGAGAATTATCTGCGACAATGGTGTCCAGTTCAAGAGTCGCGAATTTACTGCCTTGGCTAGGAACTATGGCTGCAGAATAGCGTTTACAGCGTTGTATCACCCTCAGGCAAATCCAACGGAACGCATCAATCGTGTTCTGAAAACAATGCTTACAGCGTACGTGTCCGACAAACAACGTGAGTGGGATAAATACTTACAACAAGTCGCTTGTGCCATAAGAACCTCCAAGCATGATGTCACTGGTCATAGCCCCTACTTTTTGAATTTTGGCCGAGAAATTACACTCGACGGGAGTCCTGAAGAAAGACCTGAAGATGAAGGTCCCGAACTTCGTGTCATCAGGGATGAAAACCCCAACATCAGAGCCCAAGCGCTGCAACGGTTGTACAAAGAAGTAAAAGTTCGTCTTGCTAGGGCCTACGATCGTTCGAAGGTCTACTACAACCTGCGAAGACGACCTGATGAATATCAGGTAGGCAACTCCGTTTGGAGAAGAAACTTCACGCAATCGGATGCTGCTAACCACTATACTGCTAAATTGGCACCCAAGTTCATTGGACCCTTTATAATTCATAAGAAATTGTCTCGCTTCATATATCAACTTAAGGATCCAGACGGACGTCTACGCGGGAATTGGCATGCCAAAGACTTGAAGCTCAATAACGCTGTCGACGATAATGATGATTTGGTTTAGTCTACGTCTTTTTGGGTGGCTGGTTTGGGGACGTCGGACGGAATCTTTGGGACCCAACTCACCTTTCCTTTTTCTCGAATTGGAGTCCCGACCTAAACATCTGGTCCCTTCATTTCTCGCATCTTTCTCTGTCTCATTTTTTTTCTTGTTTGAAAGGGATGTTCCCTCTTTTTGCTGTGCTCGTTCTCTTTATACTTCGTGTTATTTTGGATATCAGTTCTATCTTCTGTCATTTGGAGATAGCTTCAGTGCTGTAGGTCGATCCTGGGCCTAAGTACTTAACCCTTGGTTGAGGTTGGTTTTCCTTTCCCTTCCTTCTTCTGTGTCGTTCGCTTTCCTGTCTCCCACTCCACATCTTTCCGAGGTGTTTGCGTTTCGGGTGCATCTTTGTTGCAACCTGACGTAACCTTCCCTTCCACCGGCGCAGCTCACATCATCTTGCAGCGACGGAAGAGGTTGGTGTCTAGTTGTCTTCGATGATGTGCTTGAACTCTTACATCCTCTCTTCTTGTCTACTTCTTTAGATCCTTTGTTCCTTCCCTTTGTTTCCTTCCGGCAGGCATCGTTTTTTTTTGTTGTCTCTTAGGGCGATTTCTTTTGTTGGCATTTGTATGGTCGGGTAAATCTGGGGTGATTTACCCTCCCTTTTGTTGGGGGAGGATTTGTTACGATACTTTTGGAGTGCCCCCCGTAGCATTGAACTTTCGCTAGCTGAATTCTGAACTTGAATATTTATGGTTGGCTTTTGTCAATTTTTGCAAACTTTAAACTAGGTATAATTAGCTATAACTTATTTTTAATTACTCTCCTATAATTATCATGCAGTTTCGTAAGCAATCCCTCGTTTAATTACTCATATTTTGCAAATTAGGTTTATTCTTGCTATATTTCTACAAATATTTGGGTATGGCCGCTAGGCAACCGGTGATACAAATTGTTTTTAACTATTCCATTTGTTGCTAGAGCAATGTTATCTTTTCCTGCAGTCAAACTTGCCTGACTGTTTTTTTTGGCTTCTTCTGGCCCAAATTTTTGGTTATCAGTTGACCTGTGGGCTGGGTTTTTGAATTTTTCGGCTTTCTTTTCAAGCTAAACTGTCGTGCTAGGAGGTGTTCCTCTGCAGCTAAGTGCTTCATAGCCCTTTGGTAGGGCTCGCCTCTTCGAATAGATTGTTTGAGGGATCTGGAAGCATTTCTGCGTTATCGTGGATGTTCGTAATGATTAGTTAGCTACTTACTTGCATTCCTTCGCTTTTGGCGGATCTTCTGGAACCGGCTTTAGCACGCTTCTTTCGGCTCGACCCCCAGCTGGAGGTAAGACTAGGTCAGTTTCTTCTTAATCGGGAATACATTTGGGTTCTGTGCGTTTTTAGCCAAAAATTCCTGGCGGGAGTTAAAACACTCCCCATCTGCTGGAAATCCTTCCTGTCTGGAGTAGACCTACCCCGTTCGACTGCACCCTGCTCGAATCCAGTTCGATGCACTGGGCCCCTAAGATAGTCGCATCGCCTGCGAATTTTTCAACTCTCGTGGGCCACGCTGAAGTTTGAGCAACTGCTTTACACTCACCTGCAAGTCACCTTGCAACCTCCATAGCTGGCACTGCACCCCGCAGCTGCAGCCGCCATCGTTGCTTCTCTCTAGCTACGTCCAACCCCAGGGGAGCGAACGAAGAGATTAGGTTCTGGTGAACTTTCCTGCAGGCAAGACGTTATTGTAGATAATATGCATTGCGCCTGTTGTAACTTATAATTGAATCATACTGTTTCATGCCGTTAGCACTCCGGACATGTGTGATTTTATTCAGCATCGGATTGTACGATAGTAGGCTACGTGCATCGTTAGTTTAGTAATATTTGGAATTTGTGTAATTAAATGTTAGGGCCGCCGCGCAATGACATGCGGTTACCCTCTGCTACTTGCTAAATTAAGGTCGTAAGATTTACCTGTGTATTGCTCCGTTTGTGCCTTCGGGTCTCCTAGCCTTATTGACCTCTGCGTTATCTGAAAAATTTATAGAGTAGAACTTGTAGCTTTGGGCTTCACTTGTGTCCTTTC
Source organism: Agriotes lineatus (assembly GCA_940337035.1). Lineage (NCBI taxonomy): Eukaryota > Metazoa > Arthropoda > Insecta > Coleoptera > Elateridae > Agriotes > Agriotes lineatus. The sequence continues at coordinate 46,244,868 of OW679201.1, read as the reverse complement.
TGGACGTCGCGTTTACTCACCAGCTTGCTTAACACAGTTCGGACGCCTTAAAGTTTCGCTGTCTTCATCACCAAAACAATAGTTAATATTTTCATGTCAAACCTTCGACGCGAAGTTAGGCACACTTCAGTAGCGTGTCTCGTAAGCCGACTTCGGGAGCGTTGTGGTTATTGTAGATCTCCGTTAACCGAGTAAGGGGCAAATCCAAGCCTTTGCTTTCTTTAGCATATAAATATACATAAGTACACTTAATGCATTTTTAATATGGACACCGTCGTTCATGTGTGGCCACGCAAGCGCACGCTGATTCCGCCCTTTAGAAAATTTTGAATATAGATATAGCGTCATTTAGGGCTAACCTTCGGGGTTAAAACGTTAGCCGAGGTGGTCTTGTATTGCTCTGAGCCGGTATACGCGCAATTTTTAAACTCGCTCCGCGACTCGCGCTTGATCAATTTATTTTCTTTTTAAATTTAATACTCGCTACGCTCCGTTGTAACCGCACAATGTTTTAATGTGTTAGTTCATAGTCATTGCTGCTCGTGGGCTACTATTTGCCCAATACTTATATTTGAATTTGTATATACATTTACTATTGCATGTCGCATACTGTGTGTTCTTTGAGGTTGGTAAAAATATTGCCTGCTGTGATATTTGTATTTAGTTTATGTTAGCATTGCACTATAGTACGCACCAAACTCTTTATTAATAAAGCTGTGATATTTTCTTTGGTGGTTGATTTGATTGTTTCCTTTGTGCTGCTGGAAATTGTCCTGACCTTATGTACGGTCCGGCATAAGGATTAGAACTTGAGTCGTGGACCTGGCGCCCTATTTTTTTTTTATACTTTTTCAGCATAGCTGGAACCCTGCGACCCTCGCGGCGAGCTAGCCCAATTAGGCCGATAGTTACCAGCCGGCAAAACATCAAATATAACTTTCGCCAAAAAGGTAAGGCCGACCGTCTATCTTCCCTAACAACAGTTACTGCTAATGAAAAGTAACATTTCAGCATGATTGCGGTTATCATAAAGTCTCATTTTATAGCAGTTTTGGACTTCCCCGACTCCCAATTGCACACAAAAAAACCCTCTTGTCTAAAGTTTCTAGGACCTTTTTTCGAGATAATTCAGGTTTTATGTATCATGTTTTAGCTCGTTACGTAAGTTATATTGTCGAAGCTGATTATTCATTGTTGTAGAATGCATACCTATGTAACCTTGCTTGTTTGTAATCTGCATTCCTAGAAGCTAGTTGATAATAACTTTATCTGTAGTGACAGAAGGCTATAATTAAAGGATACTTTGCATTGTGAGCTTCAGTTTTTGATTTGAATTTAGAAGTGTAAAATTGCCATTTTGAACTCGAGTGTTTAGATTTCTCTCATTGTATAATAAAATATAATTTTTAAAAATTCGTTTCGGTTACGATAAAATGAAGCTGGCGCAATTGTCATCCCTATTCTCCATGTATTTTAACACTGCGTCATAATATCTGTACCTACCATCCAAAGAAAAAGTAAGCTTCGTTGGAAGTCTCCAAGAGACAAGGTGAGCAATATCCTGCCGACCCTATTGCCTCCAAATTTCCTGCTATAGTTTCTTGTTAAATACTAATTATGTATTGTTTCGTATGGCCGTCGGTGTTGATATATATTTATTTTGTTCATTGTCATATTAGTCATATTAGTAATTTTTTATTATGCAGCTTATTTGTAGTATTAATGTGTCGTTAAAGGATGTTTAGACTTACTGGATTCCTATAACCTTCCACACATTTCTTGTTTTTGGGTGTTCAATACCAACCATCAGTCGGTGTGTGAGTAATGATGATCAATTGCTAACATGTATGCAGTATCCAAAGATGACAAAACATTTAATTGATATTATAAATTTCTATCCCCCCCCCCCCATTATTCTTGAACCTTCACTATCAGAAAGCAAATAATGAATGACGGAATATTTTTGAACGAAATATCTGCCATGAATTTTACCCCCACAAAATTAGTGTTTCACAATGTTCACAATAGTTTTGCCGCATGTCAGAGCTCCAAAAGAGTCTCAGGCCATAGATTTGCAACCTTGTACTTAGAGTAAGGGTGTGAATGTATGTGCTGTTATAGTAGTCCTTACAAAAACTCCGATGCATGTTAATTAAACACTGCAGATGAACCCTTTGCTTCGATAGGGTGGCTGCCAGGCTATATCTTGTATTCGTTTCATCAGGTTGTGCTGAGCGATCAGAAGACTGACCTTGATTAAATTCCACTCTGACGTGTGTTTCCCCTCTTGAGTGTGTAATCTGATAAACTCGGTATCATATTCGTATCGACAGGTTAGTAAGTGTAATTATGAGTTTGAATTACACTTAGCTGGTGCCGGTCTTCTGGCATAATATGATTGTTTGATATTGATATCTCGGGCGGCTTGGTTTTCAAACGAATTTGCTTTCTGCTGGGAACATATACCGATACATTGTTGGTTTTAAAAGTTTTTATAGTAAAATACATTTTGTATACGAATTTTTAACGATACCTGATTTCAGTTATCAAAGGTATGGCATTCGACACTTAAAGATTACAGGGAGGTTTGAACACATCTTTCTGTTTCAACAGTAAAATGAGAAACTTCCGCCCCGTGAATAGTAATTCTCTTAACTCACTTGGTGTACAAATAACTATTATCTTCTGAAAAAATATTATGTATCAACAGGTAGTAAATTTAGAGTCAAGTCCTTATTTACTGTTTGTGAATTGGCATAACTGCAACTACGTTTGTATATCTCGCGCACCCATTTAGTGTAATTGTTCAGTTCAAGAAATGGACTTTATCTGGTACGTGCTGGGATTCTACAAACGGCCCGGCAAATTTTTTTTTCAAGGTTATAGTACGATTCAAAACGATAGATCGATAAATATATTCTAAATAATAATTGTTTGCGTAAAATTCGGCAGGGTTACAAAACTCAAAACATACTAATAAGTGAAATAATAATAATAACAGTTATTTATTGTACAAGTTTGGAATGTAGCACATTAGTCGCGAAAAAAAAGTTTAACAACGATGCCCGTTTGAGTAGTGCAATACAACGTTTTGTCCAACACCTCTCTAAATCTCTTTAACTCGTTTTTCGTAATTTTTGGACACTAACATGATATTTGCTATTAATACAACATAAAAATTACAAACAAACCCTCGATTAGTTGTTACGAACCAATAATAATTATTTCTCCGGGACCTTTCTATTTTTCTCGTACTAGGGACTGACTAATGATGAACTTTCTTTATTTGGAATAACTGTAGTAATATGCTTAGTTTGAGATGGTGTTGCATTATAGCTATATATGTATTGTTATGGTCTTGGTACAGGGGTTTAAAATCAGATCAATAAGGTTAAAAGAATACAGAATTAAAAATTACAAAGTTGAATTTAAGTATGAAATGGATATAAACATTATTAAAATGTATTTGGTAAAGAAAAGAAATAGAATTTAAAATTCAATTGAATGAAACTGCATAAGAAACAGTAGGATTTTAACATCATTTATCTGAAATGAAAAGGGGAATTAACGGCAAATACTTTTTTGAGATATACCGTTTAACATAGCGGGCATTAGGCAAATATAATAAAGTTCTATAGTGTGGTGGACTACGAAATATATGCTAAACTAAATCACTAAGAGGATTTTCATTTATCAGTATGTAAAAATAATTTGATACAAAAACATGTAATACAATTTGTAAGCGGTTGAAATTATGAAAATAAACCCTTTACAAAAGCTTTAAAAGGCTGTTTGGAATATAAAAGGGTTATAAATTACACAAAAATTGGCTTGGTGTAAATAAAAAGTAAACTTCAAAAGATTAAAAGATGTGAAGAAGAAGAGGATTAAAATAAAATATATGGTGAGAACGCCTAATTAATACAGTTATAATCCACAAAAGAAAATTTCTGGAAGGGGACGCTGAACTGAATTTATTGTCAAATTACATTGCATCATATGAATTGGATAACAAGGAATGATTTTTATTGGAAGTGGTTTACATCGAGATCATTAGCAGAGTGAGCGTTTTATAGGGTGGATAGGAGGTTTTTATCTAAAGGAGTTCTAATTCGACAAGCTTGTCATTGAAGTGACATCTTATAACTTGCATCTAGTCGAGGTTTATGATACCAGGTCGTCGTAGGCTTGAGGATTTTGGTAGAACGGCGTGGATGGTGTTTGCTGCTGGCATTGCCGCTAGAGAAGGTTGGTAGGTGCCTTGTCGTGTTTTGGCCAGGAAGTCTTTGAGGATCCAGGTGTGTTTTTGGCGGAGTTTGTGCAGGCATTGGTTTGGAAGTTGGGAGATCTTGGAGAGGTTGCTGGATGCGTTGGGCTTGGTAGAGGAGAGTGTCGAGTCCAATAACAGGTGACAGAATACAAATAAAAACTGAAAGAAAATATAGAAAGAGTGAAGTGGGGTAATTATAAATAATTAAGGGGGTACTTACCATTTGATATAGTTGAATGACAAAAGCGAGGTCAACAATAGTTTGTATTAAAGGCATAATCAATAGATTAGTTATAGCAGAGAAAAAGTTTAAATCCTGAGGCGAAGCGGAGAGCTTTCAATATCTCGACAGCTATAAATAATCGTGATTATGCACATGGCACATTCAACATTTTATTTTATTTTGGTTTTCAAATGGGTACAGACGATTGCGTCATTGTTGTACTGGTGCTCTGAATTTTTGATGTACTATAGTTTCTATGCAGATTGTTGCAGTTGGTATACTATATTATTGATGTTTGTTATACTGATTAGCAACTTTATAGTCCCTCGGGCCATAACAGCCATATTACGCCCGTTATTGAGGGCCAATAAACAAGAGTATGGTTCTAAAATGAAATAAAGTCAAATTATGTACTAGTTGTATACAAAGCTTTATGTTTTCGACTGCAAAAAACCGAAAAAAAATCGAGTTTATACGTTGACGTCTATTCTGCAACAGAAAAAAATTGACATTAAACTGGCTTGGAGTTTTTAATAATTTTAGTTTAGAAAATAAACTTTCACAATATATTTGCTAACGTAGGATTCTGAGAAGAAACTTGTATAGGTTAGACTCAGATGCCGAATTCGCTCAATTGCCGAAATGGAATACTCAGTCCGGGAATTTCATAAAACCTACATTTTCTCCATACATTTATTTCGGCAATTGGGATAATTCGGCATCTGAGTCTTATCGGGACATTTTTAAATTATACGAACATACTGCTAAGTATCGTATTTTCTAAATTACGTCTCCGTTTGTATATGGGTTTTTCGTATTGTTCCGCATGAATTTAAGCATTCCGAATTATTTCGTTACATTTGACGGTCTGAAATGTACTTATTGGTGTTCCTTGGCTTTCGATCTGTTGGCGCGCTAAGTTTAGCCGTTGTGCAAATATCCATTTTGTCTGCAGGCGCATTGTAGGATGTTCCGCGAGTTTAATTTAACAAACAACGGCATTGGCAGCGAGAGAGAGGGCCAGCCATAGCACGGTAGCCCCGAGACATCTTTATCGATCACGCGCCGTCTGGCGCAGAATTTTGAGCAGTTGGCATTCGGCGTCTAAAAAGGACAGTCAGTTCTTCTCTTTCTAAACTAAAATTATTAAAAACTTGTTTACGCGACTGTAAGAACTTTTTGTTAGCTCTGCACTGCTTGTCAAGATCCACCAAGCCACTTTAATGTCAATTTTCGTTCTGTTACATAATAGACGTCAACGTATAAACTCGATTTTTTCGATTTTAGCAGTCAAAAACATATAGCTTTGTATACAACTAGTACATAATTTGACTTTATTTCAGTTTAAAACCATTCTCTTGTTTATTGGCCCTCAATAGCGGGCGTAATATAGCTGTTATGGCCAGAGGGCCTATAAAGTTGCTAAGCAATATAACAAACATTTCCCAAAATTTCAATGCCCGGGCTTCTGTAGAGTCCCAGCACGTGCCTGGACGTTTCCTGTATTATATTTTTCTTGTGCACTTCTGAATATTCTGACCACTGACGTTATTGTATACCGTCTCCTGTGTCGATACGTTATGTTAGTACATGTACAAAGCCTGCTAGGATGTTTTGACAATAGTTCATATTTTGCCCATTGACGCTAGTTCACACAATTTGCCGTTTCAGATTTAAAAGCTTGCGTTTGGTTAAAACATTTTGAAAATGTCTCGTTGCATTCCTCTATGTGGAAATAGGGATAGGCAAAATGTCTCCTACCATGAATTTCCATCAAATATGGTAAAATTTTCTGGCTGTATAAAGGCTATTACGTAAAGGGAAAATATGTGGTCTGTCAAGTGGTGTCAACCAGCACCAGTTTCAGCTATCTGGGAGTGCAGTAGTCAGTATTCAAATACGTCGGTTCCAGTTAATATTCTCTTAAAAACTGATACAACTTTTAGGGCGCGATAAAACCTGCAATTTGGTATATATCTTTACCTGTCCTGCGCGCTAAAATGTACAATATTAACAAAAAATAACATCTTCAACGGCAACGGCGCCTGTATTCGCACTTGTAGCAAAACTGCCAAGGATTGCAGCTTAGCAGAGCGATAAAAGATAACGGACATGTTACATCCAGAACGGGTCGAGCCCTACAGCCTCCCCAAAGAGCTACAAAGAAATCGAGGACTTAGAAACTAGAGAGCAAACCAATTTCGAAGCTTACCCCACAAACGTAAATCGGACACCAGGAACAATGCGCCTATATCCTTCTATAGCGAACAGCAAACCGGTGCTTTCAAAAATTGAAGAAAAGTAAGCCAGAATTGCGCGTCGAGGAACTGCCCCAAATAACGAGTGTGTAATATAATAAGGACAAACACTAATGAAACGCCAGTAAAACTAATCGCCTTTACTCCAGGTGCAGGAAAATACGCATCCTCAAAAAAAGTAACGCAACAGTCTAGAAGTTTCTTCGTCTAATTTATGGGAAAAATCCATTTTATCTTTTCTTCAAGTTAATATGGAGCTGATTTACAAGTAATCAACACCGTTATTTAACAATTTTGCAAATACAAGCAAGCATCTTGATTGCCTCCTCGAGGAAGTTGGCTATCCGTTTTTTCAGTTATCCGTTAATACTTTTCAACTCATAAATCTTCAAGCTACGACGATGCCACGTTCCTGATTCTATCTGCTTTCAGAAGGGCATTACAAGGGATAAACGCGAGCCGTACTTTCTCTTCGCTTTATAGACTATAAATAGTGTTCTTTTGAGTGGTGGTGAATACAGCGCATTAGGGGGTAACTAATACAAGTTTTACATAAAGTCCGTATCGTGTATTCTTCTTTCGCTTTTCTCCATGCAGTTAATACACTATGTTGACTGCATTTTGTTATTTTCACTAAATTTTACTGGATAAGCAGTTTGTTTATTACTGACCAACAAAAAATGTTATGTAATTTGATCTGTTGAAGCATTTTAGCTTTTCTCGCCAGATAGGTGTAAGCTTTCGAGACATAACATTAATTTGAAGTTCTGTTCACGTGTCGTTGATGTATCGAAGAACTTCATTTTCGATTTTTTTATCGGATATCGCAAACAACATCTGAATTTCGCCCACCAAGGTGGCACTTCGAGTTCGTCTTCGACTCTGCCTGCCGCTTCAACCTGCAGCTATTTCCTACTGGATCGAGTCCAGAAGCCAAGCGGAAATCTTTGTTCTCTCACGTCTAAAATCCATCAAGCCCGGGATTCGACCAAAATTTTCGCCCCCCGTACTGGCTTGGTTGCCGCCAAAACATTCTCTCGGTCTGTCCGAAATCTCCGATCCAGCTTCGCCTCTCGTCGCTTGTCATCAAGTTTTATGAGTTAAGTATCTACACCTTAATGTTTTAATAATGTATGTGTGTATAAGTGGCAATTTTGAATACAATAATTAAGCTGAATATGTTTGAAATATTCTAAGGACCGACCGCTTAACAGACCTAAACTTTTAGCACACTCGTTTGGGATGTGCAAACCGCTATTTGGAAATTGGTGGTTGATTTGTCGTCAGGCCATCAGTAGTGACTTCCGTAGTTTGCATCCCAGCGTCCCGGATTTCGCAGCTGTGCCTGACGAGAATTGTATTTATCATGGTGTGTTTAATATCCGTTCCGCAACCGATTTCATGCTTTTTTATTTCTTGTGAAGCAAAATGTAGTACGCTTTAGTGAAGTGAAATAGCTTCCTTTCAGAGAAAATAGAGGCAAGACAGGTCGACCCCACACATTGAGCACGCACGTCTCCCAACGCCGTGAAGTAGCTCTTCCTCTTACTACATCGCTGGAAAACAAAACATGATGGTGGCGGCGCTTTTACACAGTAACACAGTACCCCATACCTGCTCATTTGACTATCGCGAGCTAACCCTATTCGTGCAGTTTAAGTCTGTGTGTATCTTTACTATCATCTTGACTTAAGCCAATAAATTTGTATGCACTTCTAGTTTAGTTAGGTATGTACTTCTCACTACATTCACTCACTTCCTTCTTAACTGTGGACACTTTTGAATGATTACGGATTTTAATTTTTCGTATAAACCAGGGCAAAGGTAGGAATAGTTTCTCCAGATGTTGTCCAAAAGTGATGGCGTTATCTAAATCCGAACGAGTCCAGGATCCATCATCTTTGCGTATGTGGGAACTAGGGTTTTTAACTTGTGTTAGGTTTCTGGCAGCTCTCCCCAAGGTTTCAGCTATGTTAGTGAGATTGTCGAGATACTCTTTAAATTATTCATTTTTTTAAGTCTGTAATATTGTAATTGTCACGTATTGTATGTTATCTTCTTCGCCGCCCTTTCAACTACTTTTTCCTTAACTACTACAGAACAGCTTTGATTTATCCTCTTTGAAAGGAATTATTGAAGTAGCTTCCAATTCTTATATTAAACTGGTATATCTGTTTTCGTTTTTAAGGGATAGCAAAGTTTACCTTTGGTCAATAAGTTGTTTGTAGTGTTTTCAGTCCGTTCTCTTGTCGAATAAAGTTACTTTCTTCTATTTCTATAACAGGGGTGCTAATGACTGCTATCACAGGTGTGTTATCTAAGCACCAAATGCGATTTTAGATATGTTTTATCGGACTTTTTTCTACTGCCTCTAGTGTTTATCACACAACGTTTCGGGAATTTCTGATCTACTCCCGTCCTCAGGTGAATGAACTCCTGGTTAGTCCTGAGAAGGACTGTTTTCTTTGTACGTTTTTTACCACGTACTAGTGCCTACCTCGGGATTTGACCCCTTGACCACCGATCGCTGTGATTACTAGTCTGACACTCTTACCACTGGGCCACCAGCGCGGTTATAGTCCTTTTCAGGACTAACCATTCACCTGAGGACGGGAGTAGATCAGAAACTCCCAAAACGTTGTGTGATAAACACTTGAGACAGTGGAAAGAACACAAATAAAACATATCATAATAGACCACTGTCAAAAAATGACATCATTCAGAGAACATCGATTTTAGGTATCCTGCAACGATACCTTTAGTTATAAAAAACTCGAAGAAGTTGGGTACTTTGTCTGGGTTACTAGGCGAATGCTCGGTGCATACGTTGACGTGTGGTTACGCTTCAGTTCTTGCATAATTTGGTAAAGAAGCCTCTCTCTATCTGGTGCTGTTAGTCAAGAGCCCCATATCGTGTTTTTGTAATTAAAATCAACCCCTGCCCTGAATCTGTTGCCAATGGAGTTTAGATACTCAGTCATTTCTCCTTTGTTTGTCGTTCTCTTTACTACTTAGCACTTAGTAGGGCGAATACAGAGTGATTAGTTTGCTGTTGCATTGTTTTTGTGACGATTTTGGTAATGGAGTGCATGTTCTTCAAGTTGCCTGTGTACTACTGTTTTTCTTGGTTGAGATTGTATTTGACGTTGTAGCATTTGAGAGACCATTTCGTTTGTTGAGGGAAATCGATTAATTATTTCGATGTATACTTTACATATCTTGGCGTTGGCCCTATGAGCTCCTCCACCTAAAACGCATTTTGGGTACTTTTCATCATCTTTTTTTATTACAGGTTTTGTAGTCATGATTTTATGCAAATTTATAGCAGTGGAGAGGTCTCTTACAATTTTTTCTAGTGTGCCCATAACATTAGCAACCAGTGCATTGAGACATTTTTGTTTTTGTTTAGTTCTTCAAATTTAATAACCGTGTTTAGCGTGTGACCTTAAAAATTTCTATGTTTGGTTTTCTTAGGAAGTCAATAAAGAACAGATTTCTTGGTATTGGTTTTACTTCCAGATCTGTATATTGTTTTTTGCCACGACCGTACGACCCAGTTCGCTTAATACATTTGTGTGTCTTATGCTTTTATAGTGCAGCGTACGTATTATGTACAACTCTGTATTTTTTTTATCTTCGTCGAGGGTGTGTGTGGCGTATCACTTTGTTGTCAGGGAGTAGCTTTTTTATTAACTCATAATTTGCTATTGTGTTTACCTACAATTTTATTTTGTTTCCTTTTAATAGTAGAGTCGGTAGTAAAATAGTCTTTGTCAACTAAATTAAATAGTTTAATTAATGGAGAGATTTTACCAACGAAGTGTAGGGTGGTTGCTGTTTACTTCATTTCTTTGGGCTGTAGTCGTTTCCTTTTGTTCTGCTGTTTAACCATTTGAAAATCTTTAGGTTGGTAAGATTCGGAATCTTCACTTGTTACTGAGCGACGATTCTTCTTCTCATTTAGGTGCCATCTCCGTTGCGAAGGTTGGCAATCATCAAGGCTATACTAATTTTTGAAGCTTACTACTATTGAGTTACAGTTTTCTGATGTTTTCAGTGTTGTGATGGGTAATGTTCGTTACATGTGAATGTCTCCGTTTGTTGATTGTTTTGTTGTAAGGGTACGTATGTGGAGAATAGCGGTTGCGTTTGTTTTGCGCCCAAAAAATGCAGTATTTTAACTGAGTGTGACACTTGTGCTCCAAATTTTTGGTATTTAGTTCGTTTGTGCAGTTTGCACTTGCTGATATACAGGTGGTTGCCCTTACGAACAAGATTGTAATTTGGGTACTACACCTGGATTTAGAATCATGTTTGTAGATTGTTGTTGAAGTTCATTGTGATATATAGCTTATCGGCGAGTTGGGCGACCGCACCGTGCGGATCGCAAATTGCCGTATTGAAGTTTTTCACTAGGTATCTAATATTATCTTAAAAATATATTTTGGATATGCTGTATAATTATTAATTACTATTGTCAAGCCACGGAATAATTTGCCGCCGTCGGTTGTTTTTCCATTAAATTGCTGTAACTACACCGTGGTGTATAAATTACATATGCATTATATACATGGATAAAAGAGGACCACCATTAGCCTTTTCAGCATCAAAATATTCTAGCAACTTAAGAACAGATCGCCGGACTTGCAAATTTTATATATTTTTTGTAACTGACACACAAATCCTTCTTATAACAGAAGTTAAACATGAGAATAGATTTTAAAGCCGACATTTCCAAAATATTTAAACTTAAAAAGAAAAACGAATTTCGTAAATATTTGTGGCCAACTATATAACAACTTTAAGTGCTATAGATATTTTTATATCATTATTGTTATTTATCTGAGGAGGAAACTTTATCTTCATAGACATTTTTGAAAACGTTTGTGTTTAATTATTGACTTAAAAAATCAAATGGGTTAAAATGCGGAATAATCATAGACTGATTCCCCTCCGTTTACTTCACTTCCTTGTAGTTTTAGTTATGGTTACTAGAGAAACACTATTAATAATAATCAACATTAACAATAGCAGGAAAATTGGCCTAGGAGTTTGTATTTTTCGCATCAACTAATAATAATACTAATATGCCTCTATTCAAGCAGAAAATATAGAAAAAAATACAACAATTAAATGTAATATCCGTAGGCGAAGTTCAGCTAGACAACACAAGGTTGTGTGCTGCTCTTCCAGTTAACCTGTGCAAATGCAACTAAGGTTTTATTATTATCATTAACGTAATTTACCCTATTCACAGAAATGATGAAATATAAAATATAACAACTTAACAATTGTAGTAGAAATGTCTCCTAGTTGTATATTCTATCCATCTACTAGAACAACTGTGAACGTTGCCGTTGATTCTTTCACCGAATTCTTCCGTTACCTGTGCCACCCTTAAACGAAAGGCGAGCACAGCCCTGGCTAGCTCAAGCTCTCTGCTATTATTGGCGTGAATAAGGGCTAGGCGGCGGTTCTTAGATTAAAAAAATACATATAGTAATTTGGAAACACAAGCAGGCACCGGTCGTTAATCATGAAAAAAAATATATCTAACAGTCGAATCCAAAACGCATCTACCTTTCGTTGTTCCTCGCTTTACCATCCTAAACTCGAAAAAAAAACGTGCAAGTATCGTGGGGTTGAATAAACAGATATACAAGAAACTTTAATAATCGTTAAAAATATACAACAGGCAATATTAACATTATCAGCAAATTATGCCTGGCCTGCTAAGCATACAAGTAAATCTAGGATCGTAGTTGCCGACGCCAAAGCAATTAATACAAAAAGTTTATGCGGTTTCAACCCAAACAAATATAACAACTGCGTCGCAATGCAGACTACCAGCAAGATGCATAAATCAAGCAAAAAACTACGTTAGATATGACCAGATTGCAACTCAAATTTGGAAAAAATACACAATTAAATAACTGACTCTAGTTAAATGATTAAATCGGAAAAACAGCTTTTTAAAAATAAACTTTATTTCGTAATTACAGGTAAAAGCAAAAACCGTCTTAACTCTGTTACAAACAAGCAAAGAATGAATATAGCATTTTACATAATTCGCAATGTGGCAAAGAGATAACGATGAGCTGGGATGTGCCTTATCAGCGTGGCGTCGTGTTCTTGATAAGCAGGTGCATGTAACTCCTCCCTCCTTAAGATGCAAAAATAACGGAGTTGTTTTTTGGATTCTGGCCCATTGCCACTTCTTCAGCTTCATTTTGATTTTCCTTTTCGGCTGCCTTTGGACTTTCCAATGATTTCTTGCATGGTTTTCTAAACGTTAACATAAACAGCACAATGATTGCGAGAATTAGTAGACCAATCAGGGTGCTAATAATTGGGGTGGTGATTGCCGGATAGTCGATATGCTTGATTGGTGTTAGTTGTCTTGCGATTTCACTAATTTGGTAAATTTCTTCTATGTCCAGTTTTGTAAAATTTGAAGTCTTGTGTTGCTTCAAAATTTCAAAATGTCCTATGCCAAACTTCGGTAAAATGAGTGGTTTGCCTTGTTGCAATTTAACGTCATTTATAAATTTCTTGCCGTCCACTTGGATTTCGCACAATTTGGGAATCTTTATTAGGGATGGAAGATTTATTTCTAAATATTGCTCCGATTTGCATTTGGAAAACAGCCTTTCTTGATTTGCAGGAATTATCAACACTTCTTCTTGGGTGACTTGCTTGATGATGGACTCTTCTATAAATATTTCGAGGGCGTGACAGTTTTTCGCTGGATTGCCTTCGAGGAGCCTAAGGGTGCAGTTGTCTTCCACAATGAAGTTTTCGGTGCACTAAAATGTTTCTTCCAGTACCGGGCATTCCTCTTTCTCGAACTGGGCCTTGGAGTTTTTCAGTGCCAAATATCGGTGTTTTGGAATAATAATTTGGTGGGTTTGGATAATTGGATAAAGACGGTAGAAGTCCAGGACTTCGGTTCTTATTATAGGGACGTGTATAGCAAAAACTAATTTAGAGTTTACAAAGGTTACTTGCGTTCCCAAAAATTGGTAGTACGTGAGGAGATTTTTGAATTTCGGAATTTCTGTTTTACTGTATATTTTCTCTAAGTAATTAAGCATCTCTCGGAGTTCATAACTTGATATTATTGAATTATGCAGGGTATTCAATTTCGAGAATACTATAGCATTTTCTATATTGTCTATGAAGGTTATTAAAATTTGACAGTCCAAATTCAATTGAGAGATTGTGCCTTGAAAAGTAATGTAAGTACTGAGGTCATTAATAGTACTCTGAACTGCTGCCTGGAAAGTTTTTAAGTCATTTTCAAGTTTTTCTTGGTTTTTATTTAATATTATTATTGTTTTATTGTAATTAGCAATTAGTTTTTTGGATAAAGAAATCTGTAAATTTATTTCATGCGTTAAGTCTTTCTGATTTTGCTCTAGTACATTAATAGCGTGATCATAACGTTTTTCGTCGTCTGCATCAAGATTGCCAAAAAGCCACTTATTAATTTTGCCTAATGCCATTAATTGCGCCTCTTTTATTTCGAATATGAGGGTGCAGATTTTCGAATTTCTGTTGAGTTGTTTGAATTAAATATTCTGATCTGAGTAACATGCCTTCGGCTAAGCCGTGATAGGATATAGGGTTTGTAATATTTACTTTGCTTATACTATCTCTAACTACGAAAAATTGTTTCTTTAAGTTATTTAACTGATTAATAATTACGTTTAAATCTAAGTAATGCAAAAATGTGTGCTTACTATAAACTAATCTAGCATTTCCTAACTGTATAGGAAGTATAGGGTTGTCAATTGTTTTGATTTTAATATCCTCATCTATACTACGTACTCGTAATATTTGAAGGGCCAGGAATAAGGTTAGTAGCCTCATTTCGCTTAGGTTCCTGTAACAAGGAATTAATTTTAGGTTTTCTAGCAATATTTTTATGGTATGTTCCTTTGTCCGTGATCAACTTAATGTCAGTTTCTTCTCGTATTTTAGCCTTTTTAAATTTTGGTAACTTTTTATCTCGAAATTTTGTTTTCAAATATGCAACTTTTTGATTTGCGAAATTTGGAGGAGCATTTCGATTTTCATTGTGTTTGGAAATAATATTTTCTTTGGCATTTTCATTAGCGTCTTTGATTTTTTCATATAATTTGTTGGATGTTTCTTTATGGTCTGAATGTAGTCTGATACAATAACATGATCATTTAAATCAAAGGGATTGGTATTATTGATGTGACCTTTTATAACTTCGAACGGGGTGAATTTTGTGACACTGTGAATTGCATTATTGTAACCTAATATAGCTCGCTTCATAAGCTGGTTTGAATTGAGATTTTTGTGATCTTCTTTTAAACAACGAAAATGTTCAATTAGAGTGGAATGAAATCGCTCCACTGGGGAGTTTGAATTACTGTTTTTGGAGTTGTGTAGTGGAGTTCTATACGATGCAATTTACAGAAATTTTCTAGATCTTGATTCTTAAATTCGGTACCACAGTCAGTCGTTATTTTTTGAGGTAAACCGTGGTGTGAGATGAAATTTAAAAGATTTTCCACTACTGCTATGCCTGTGACAGATATTTTTTAAACATGTTTCACAGTTGTTAACATAATATTCGATATCTTGTGCCATTTTCGGCCGATAATATCTTGAAGTTAAAGACATTTTCATTTCGTTTATTCCTCTATGACAGGATTTGCTAATATGATAGTATTCAAGTTTTTGTTTTTGTTCTTCTAACGTTTCTACGTCTGTAAGAAATTTAGTACAGTGAATAAGCTTAAAAGACGAGTTTTTAAATATTTCTTGAACTGTTAGAGCAAAAATTTTGGGTAATGAGGAATGCTGAAAGTAAGCGGCATATATTTGCTTAGGATCTATGTACTCTTTAAGAAGTTGCATAACGTGATATTTGACGTTAATTTTCGGCAACGTTATGTAGAACCTTGAATTTTCAAAAATTACCTTTTTTCGACATTGTACTGAATCAATGTCGCCGTTTGTTATAAACAATTAATTTTTATATGTGTTTAAAGACCGTTCTGTTATGGGTATAGTACAAATAGGGTTTTCCTGAGATGTATGTACTGTTTCTAGATCAGTTTCGTCGTTTTGCTGTGTTGTTACAGGGGGTTTAATTTGGATATCAGAAATTACGTTAACTTTTGGATGATTTTCACCTAATGATTCCAGTATTTCGGAAATAGTATCATTATCCAAATATGGAATTGGTTGGTTTTCGTTTAGTGCTTCTTGAATTACTTGATCGATATCTCCTAGATTATTGTCAATAGAAGAGGTTTCTAAAGGATTAAAATCAAAATCTGGTGGATTTCTCGAAAGAGCGTCTGCTGCTTGGTTGTTTTTACCTTTTTTATATTTAATAGTATAATCGAACTCCTCTAATTTTAAACGCCACCTAATTAAACGTGAATTTGGTTCTTTGAGCGAAAATAACCATTGTAATGGCTTATGATCCGTTAGAATTACGAATTTTTGACCGAAAAGATATGGTCTAAAATATTTACAACTCCACACGATAGCAAGGAGTTCTTTTTCAATAGTCGAGTAATTTATTTCAGCTAGATTTAGCGTTCTAGATGCATAAGAAATTGGGTGATTATTTTGAGAGAGTACAGCACCCACAGCATAGTTGGATGCGTCTGTCGTCAATTCGAAGGATTTATCGAAGTCTGGGTAAACTAATAATGGTTCCGAAGTTAGTATATTTTTACATGTATTGAAACATTCAATAAATTCTTTGGTGTGTTCTACCTTTTGATTTTTCTTAAGACACTGCGTCATTGGCTTGGTTAATTTAGCAAAATTCTGTATAAATTTACGATAATAACCTAACAAGCCGAGAAATGATTTAATTTCTTTTTGTGTACGTGGAATGGGAAATTTTCTGATAGCTTCTATTTTCTTTTTGTTTGGTTTGATGCCATCTGGTGTCACAACATGCCCTAAATATTCTACTTCTTTCTGCAAGAATTCGCAATTACCTAACTGAACTTTTAGTTGTGCTTCGCGTAATTTGGAAAATACTAATTTTAAATTTTGGACATGTTCTTGCAAACTTGTACTAAAAATAATTATGTCGTCCATATAAACCATACATATTTTATTTTGTAGATCTTTCAAAACTTCGTCCATCACTCTCTGAAACGTTGACGGCGCGTTTTTTAATCCATATGGAACTCTTAAATATTCAAAATGTCCGTTTTCGACGTTAAACGCGGTCTTTTCAATAGAACATTTACTCATTTCTATCTGGTGAAACCCGCTAGCTAAATCAAGGGTACTAAAATATTGAGCTCTACCTAATTTATCCAAAATATCATTAATATTAGGAAGGGG
This sequence comes from Agriotes lineatus, assembly GCA_940337035.1. NCBI lineage: Eukaryota > Metazoa > Arthropoda > Insecta > Coleoptera > Elateridae > Agriotes > Agriotes lineatus. The sequence continues at coordinate 46,227,767 of OW679201.1, read as the reverse complement.
GTACCTATCATCAATTGTTTTTTCGTTAATTTTGCGATAATCCACGACTAGTCTCCATTTTTGTTTTCCCGATGCGTCCATTTTTTTCGAGACTATCCAAATAGGGGACGACCACGGGCTATAAGATGGCCTAATGATTCCTTTTTCTAACATTTCCTGAATTTGTCGTTGCACTTCTTGTTTATGTACGTATGGATATCTATATGACTTGGTGTGTACTGGTATTTCGTCTGTAGTTTTTATCGCGTGCTTAATTTTAGAAGTAAAAGTTAGTTTATCGCCAGGTTTAAGAAAAATGTCTGAAAACTGGTTACAAAGATTTGTAATAGCAATTTTCTCTTCTTGATTCATATGATCGGTACGTATTAGGTGTTTTATGCTACTTTTGTCAACTTGGGAGTTTGTTGTTTCGCAAGGGTTAGTGAATGATTCGAATTTATAAGTTTCATACAAAGATGGTTCAAAGCGAATTGTTGATAGAGGTTCGTTTAAGGTTACTGAAATTGTTCTTTGCGTTGGATTTTGTATTTCTACGAGTGCATAACCATTTTTAGCATAAGTTAAAACGTGTGGAATGAAAAGTTCATCAATATTACGTGCGTTAACTAAAATTTCTCCATTATACACAGTAACTGGGATATTTTTAATCAATTTCTCTTCGGGATTTACCGAAAACGAAAAATTAACATCAACGGGTTGTCGAAATTTAAACGGAATTTGCACATGCGGCCCTATTAATTTTTTGTTAACTAAATCAATATTAAGATTCATTTGAATAAGATCTTCTAAGCCTATTACTCCGTCAAAATAATCGTGAAAATCGAATAAAATGAAATCAATTTCGTGGTCGCTATGGAATTCCGAAAATGCTGGTATCATTGCTTGATATCTAACATTTTTGCTCCCAATAGCTGTTTTTATTACGGTATTAGCGTGATAAATTGTTTCCGGATAAAAATCTTCTACTACAGATGGTTTAATAATTGACCTAGAACTACCTGTATCAATCAATAATTTTAATTTCGGGTTTTTAATTTCTACGTAAGGTAACGCATTATGGGAGGAGATATTTATTTCTGCTAGGTTTGTTTTTGTGTTCGGCTGTCCAAGGGAAAATTTTCAGTTTCAGTGGTATCCGATTCAATGTTATTTCCGTAGTATTGTTCATTATTGTAATCGTTTTCGCAATTTTGATACTGCTCCTCTAAAGCAGGGGTCGGCAACCTGCGGCCCGGGGGCCGCATGCGGCCCTTTGCAACTTTTTGCGCGGCCCGTCAAAGCACCAATATAACTTTAGGAAAAATCAACAAACTTAGAGCGTAAGCGTGCCGAAATGTGGCCGGTGACAAAAATGCGCGACAAACAGAAGCATAGTGGGAAACCTATTTTACTGCGCAAGTTTAATCCCCACTCCCCAGCGAATACGACGTCTCGCTTAGCAAGTGTAGCATTCTTTCTAGTGATGGGCATAATCGGATGATTTCAATAATGGAAATGTTCCATTTCGGAATGTTTATAAAATCGGAATATCATCTGATTATTTTACATTCCTTAAATGCAAGCAAGGGAAAACGAGCGAAACAACAATAAGCGGAAGGAAGATGAAGTGCGTGCAAATTTACGATGAGAGCACTCGCCGTCGCGCCGTAAGCCCTTATCTGCGTTGGCATCTATTGTTTGGGTTTGTAGGACGGTCAGTAATAGCTATTTACGTTATTAGACCGGTAGTAACATTTTTATGGCTGCGCCAATACTTTACAGGTCGAACTGTAGGGCGAGACCTGTATGTTTGGCAAGGCCATAAGAATTCTACCTGTCGTGTATCGTATAAGATTTTTTAGGATACTGCATTGGTAACTAGCGTTTACATTGTTACAAACGAGTCCGGTAGATAAAATTTACCTGCCTAGACCAGTAGTAGTTCTATTACTACTGGTCTAGCCCGGTAAATTTTATCTACCGGACTCGTTTGTAATTATGTAGACGCTAGTTAGCAATGCAGTATCCTAAAAAACAATTTATGAGTTTGAGTCGCACAGTGGGATATGAGGAAATAAAATATTTTTTCAAATTATTACAGTAGTTACGTTAATAGACTTTCGGAAAATGGTAGTGATATTTTAAAGTTTAATAGCACATAAAGTACATAATAGATAGCATAAAACAATACTTGAATTTGAAGTCTGTAGGTGTACTATCTAATAATTAATCTACGAAATACCACTGCCATTAGTGCCATTCACGTATCATACACGTGCGCACACGGCGTGACCCGTCGACATTCGCCAACCAGCATAGAGCAGTCAAGTGAGTCAATACAACATTCCGTATTCCGTTTAGTTCAAATTGGCATTTGATTTTCTCATTTTGTGTGCCGAATAGTAAAATAATCGAATTCCAAAAGTTCCCAATTTTGTGCACCGAACAGTAAAATAATCGAATTCCGAAAAGTTCCGAAATAATAGGAACCTTCCGATTTTTTGAACAATCGGAAACATTCCGATTATTCATTCCGGATAGGCCCATCACTAATTCTTTAATTTGTCCAGTTTGCTACTGTATGTTCATATGTGCGTTCCTGTTGACAGCCGTATGACGTTTCACTACAATATTATATATTTTTTATATTTATATATTTTATATTTACATATTTATACATATTTAATTAGAATTGTATTTTCTTTTTTTTCCTTTTAAGAATTGTAAAATTTTTGTTCTCTAACATTATTGCTATTATAGCATGTCAATAAAAAATACATTTTTTCTATATTTATTTTTAATAATATTTATACTCGTATATGATATAAAAGCATTATTTAAGTTACATTTGAATGTGCGGCCCGCATAGAAAAATTTATTTTGAAAATGGCCCGCCGTCCGAAAAAGGTTGCCGACCCCTGCTCTAAAGGATCATTTTGTATCTCATCATAATTAAAAGTTTCTGAATCAAACACATTGCAAGAATCTAAGTTCTCGCTATCGCATTCATTTGCGTGTAATTCTTCAAAAATAAAGTTTGGTCTTTGTTGGTTAGGGTATCTTTGAAAATTTTGGAAATGGTTTTGAGAGTTTTGATTGAAAAACTGCGGTTTATGAATTTGTTGCGTAGGGGATCTTTTCGAAAACGTTGTTGGATGTCTCGATGTCGTTGACATGGGCTCCGGTTTAGGCAATTGGTTTGTTGGAATTTGGTTTGGTCTAAACACATTACGAGGTGGACCAAAAACTTCCCGATTAGTGGGATATCTTCTAGGAGGTTGTTGTTTGGGTTGAATATTTATAGGCTGATTGGTCCATACTGGCTTTACTGAGAAATTTTGGTTTTGCAAATTTTGAGGGACATTAAAGTGCGATCGAAACCCATTCGGTTGAGAGTATGAAGCATTGTTTTGAATGTTCGTTGGGTACACATTTCTATTACTGCCAAAATTAATTTTGAAGTTTTGTTTACTGTTATCGCTTAAACTACCGTGAAGTCTTTCAAAATTCTCAAATTCATTAACGTATGCCATGGCATCTTCTAAAGAAGCTGGCTTTTTTAAATGCATGTTATTTTTTAAAATACCAGTGCAACCTGCAATAAACGTATCAAGTGCAATTTTATCATAATGATTGATTCGGCATAATTTTTCTGATTCACTAAGTTTAACATCGTTGCTTGTTCTTTGTGCAACGTTGCTTCTTAGTAATTGGAGACGGCTACCGAAATTTAGTAAATGTTCACCTTTATACGGCCTATTTCTGGTTAATTCCTGCACTAAGCAATTCAAATCCCTACGGTCCGAAAAACACTGCACTAAAGCCTCTTTTAAACTCGACCAGGTATTCAATTCTACTCTATTACCTACCATCGCTTCTGCCCTACCAATTAACTTTTCTTGGATGCATTCGAAAATGTGTTGATCAAGCTCTGGGTCTTTAAATTTACTATAACTTGCAATTAAACTTTCGCAACGAGTGATAAATTTATTCAAAGTATCACTGTCGCCATCAAAAGGTTTAATAATTTCTATTTTAGACTTAAAAAGATTCCAGTTCACTTGAGCCGGTTGGTTTGGTTGATTAGTTTCATTAGTATTCGTCATATTTAATGCTGTATTATTCTCACTATTAGAATAACCTGCCTCAATTTGAACAATGTCATAACTTGTTGGATTTTCTTGAAACGTAAGGTTATTTAACTGATCCAACAGCTCGTCAATTTCAATCATAAAGAATATTTTATCGATAATAATTATAATTACTTCTTATTTGTTAAATATTAATCGAACGTTTTATTCAAAGATATCCTCTTAAATACTAAATGGTCTGCAATAGACTGCACACTACCCTATATTCCCCAAAGTCCTTAAACAGAGGGTCTGGGAAAGGCAAAAAGGAATTTGGCACCTACTTGGTTTGTAGACCTTTGTGTTCCTTTTCCGATCCTTTGCTGCTCACAGAGATGCTGTTCCCGATGTCCTCGAAGGAATGGTTCAGGATCTACGCTGAAGGGGTTGAAACTCCAAAGTCGCGAAAAGTCTCTAATTTTCCGACACGATGCGAAAGAGATTTTCCACAACCGCGCACTATCCTACCGACTGCGCCAGTTAAATGATTAAATCGGAAAAACAGCTTTTTAAAAATAAACTTTATTTCGTAATTACAGGTAAAAGCAAAAACCGTCTTAACTCTGTTACAAACAAGCAAAGAATGAATATAGCATTTTACATAATTCGCAATGTGGCAAAGAGATAACGATGAGCTGGGATGTGCCTTATCAGCGTGGCGTCGTGTTCTTGATAAGCAGGTGCATGTAACTCTCTAAAATGTTAACAACGTGAGCAACCAGCTGCAAGCATTATTTGCTTGCAGGTATTAGCACGCGCAGCAAGCTAATTACCAGATGAAGTAATTTTTGAAGGCAACTATATAACGTAGGAAAAATACGCCTAATACAAATACAACAATTCCGATGTGTAAGCTAGAAGGAGGCATGCGCTAGTTCTCACTGCTTATGTAATTAACTGGTCTTAATCCAGCTCAGTGCGCTGCATAAATGGAGCTCCCTTGAGCCGTCGCCTGTGGATTTCGGGTCCCTGTCACTGTCTGTTAAGTTGGAAATGCGACAACTCACGGGAATGCAATCCGTCCAAGACCGAGCGTTTTGGGTTTACATTCGTCGGAGAAAATTTACTTCCAAACATCAGAGAGAACGTGTACCAAGTATAGATGCCGGCAGTCGGAGATAAAAGCATATCCGAGCATTCGTAATGTACGAGGAAAGATAAATAACGGCCCAAAGAACAAGTGTAGCTTGAATTTTATAGCTGGTACATTAGTCGGGAGGGCGTAGATAACGGTTCCATTGCGTTTTAAAAAGCTGTAGCTGCTTCCATCCTGGATGTTCTTGGAATGAATCGTGGGCGTCAGATCCCATAAGACCACCAACAGAAATCTCTACGAGGTGTAGTGCCTCCAGGTGCCAGGCGGATGTGTGCCATTGACCTCGAACTCAGCGTTCGCTTTTCCTATCAGTTGGGATGTCAAACCTAACAATCGAATTCCCTCAAAATGCATTGAGCTATGGATTTTAGAGAAGAAGGCAGCAGATTTGAATTTGCCTCACAATAAGAAATTAGGCTTGTAACGACAAAATTAAAAAGGGCCGTTACACACCGGTCTATTGTTAACGTTTTCATCTAGAATTGAGCTGTATCAAAGTCCCCCGTATCCACCTTAATCTAGTTCTGCTAGCTTTGGTCCATCCCAGGTATTTTATTTTCTCCATACCCATCACCCACCATACCTTGTGAGCGTTCCACGAGCCGCCACTCGAGGAGGCAGCCGATTAAAAACTAGCACCCCACACAAAAAAAACGAAATTAAGAAGTTAGCTAACTTATAAAAGCAAAAGCCAAATTAAATGCAAACAGGCACCACATAACGGAAGACATACGGGTAGTAGGTAAAACTATCCTATACAACAATGAAGAAAGAGGAAAAGAAAAAGTTTTTGGATAAGACTGAACGAGAAAGACTGTAGATATTGATGCAAGGATAGAAATGGGAGAAGCCTAAGTCCAGCATTGAAAGAAAGAGGCTAACGAATAAGAAGCCGTGTGAATCCAATTTGCAACAGAGCACGCCAGGCGTGGGGTGGTAACTGCTCCCTCGGGCACTCGATAGGTGGAATACTTGATCTTCGATCGTAAACCATTTGCATAGTAAAAAACGCAATCAAACCGGGACGGTGCCAATCCACCAGGTGCTGTAGTTTTTGTTTCCAAAGTGCGACGTCAACTCCAGGCGGAAAATTCACGTTCGACGTCCTTGAAAATGCACTTCAAAATCGCGGTTACTTGAGAAACGCAAAAGAAAAAATAGAGACTTCGAAATAAATTCGACCAAAGGTCAGACCACGTGAAAATAATCAGTCATCGCATACCTTTCAGTTTTAAGTGGTCATCAAGTAAATTTACTTCCCAAATAGCAAGAAGATCCTATATTGTACAGCCAGGCACAGTAATTCCATGATGCATAACACCATATCAGCGCCTAATTACCGATTCTTTTCGGGATGAGCAGGTTTGGTATACGTTATTAAGAGGTTTCACAAAAAAGCATTTTTACTGCCACAGAAGTAAAGTAGGAGAAAATGGTTCTATCTGAAGTTTCATGAGCAAAATTCTCAAAATAAAAGGAATGCCTATTTCGAATTCCAAAAGATACCAGGATTACCAAATAACGATTTAGGCAACCTGATTCACACAACGACCCTGTAAGCTGCCGATAGTTCAGTAGAAGCGAATAAGAAATTGCTACATTTCACTCTAACGTGCTATATATATAGTATGACAGTCTATCTCTATTGTGATGAAAATATTTAAAACTTGGGGCCAAAAAACTTTTGCTGTTGATAAAAATGTGTTGGTGCAAGCAGGGGAAAATTATTTTTTCCCTTACAGCTAATGAGACACACTTTTATCTTTTTGTCGTAACATGTAAATTTATTTTAATATTGGAGCAGTTACGGAGCTATATTAGTAGCAATTTGATTGAGTATGCAGTACTGAGTTATAATTTTAATGCATGGTATAAATTCTTAAGTCATAAAATATCTGTAATTTCAAAAGGGAATAATTTAAATGAGCACCAAATAATGTTTGTGAAAATGTTAATTTTTGGTCACTAAAAAATTATAAATGAGCACCAGATGTTATTACCAGAAATATCTTTTCCGACCACCAAAAATATATATAAATACTAATAACATTTACTTTTATCATCAGAAACATTAAATAAGTGCCAAATCTAGTAAAACAGTACCAGAAATAATAAGGAATCTCCTAAAATAATTATTATCGTTCAATAGGGTTAGCTCATGTGGTTTATTTTACTAAATTCCACATTCGCGGTAAAAAGTTAAACTTCAGTGTTTTGGTATACAAGTAACTATTAAGAAAGCTGCAGTTTGACAGATAGAATAATTGGTTGTTTGTAGTAGTATTGTTGTAACGGTTACAGTCAATCTAATAGAGCAGGTGATAAGAATATTTTCGTTTGCAAAAACAGTGACGACTTTTTAATTTGAAATTGAGTTTAATAATACCTATTGTAGCTACATAAAAATCCATATTGTACTTTAAGAATCTGATCTGTATATTATGACATTTTTGGAAAGCCACTTCAGTGCTGGTCAAATTGACAATAAATTATATCAGTATATTTTCAACCATTCTCCCGCTAATTAATTGCAAATAAGTGGCCGATTTTAGAGGCTTGTAGTGGCCAAACTGTTTGAGATATTGATAGCGGGTTTTCACAAAAAAGAACGTTTTACTGCATGTTCCATGTTGATACGGACTCTTTAGCTTAAAACGTGCTACGTCATGCAAGTATGAATGATACCGAGGTTTCCGGAGTGGAAACGTCTTTCATTTATGTATGACGGGAAACCTACACTACGGGGATTTGTCATTCATATAGGAACGGCGTTCCCGTGTAGGTATTTTAACAGGAAACTTTTTGGTGTGACCTTGAGTGAACATATTCGAATGTTTGGTTTGGGCAAATAGTGAAAATGTAAAGTTTTAGAGAAAGAAAAGGTAAACACTACAGTCTTAACTGAAGACACCTTTTTCTTAGAAAAACAAACGTATTAACAAAATTTATGTAACACTCTGAACATATTTGTGATTGATCAGAACACCTATAGTAGTATCTACGTGTACATTGTGCTCGCTTTCTGCAGCCTCGCTAACTTTTTCTTCCATAATTATGGCATAATAGGCAGTGAACTTTTTAAAAAAATTTATTATTAGCATACCACCATTAAAAAGAAATGAAAAAATTAAAAAACACTTGAATGACGGGGCCCCACAGAGAAAAATGATCAAACTTTACATGGAGGGCCGCAACATTCGTATATGAACGACATCTATCGAGATGTTAGAAAAAAATAACAAATACTACACCCTGTTTACCTATATTATTTTCACATGATTTTATCTATGATTTGTGGGAATAGATTCGTATTACTATACTTCGCGCAGCGAACAAATAGAGTGGGTTATGCAACCCAAATGACATGTTACAAGGCTGACGGGATCAGTAATTTAATAATAAATACTAAAAAAACAGAGATGGCGGTCCCTATAATTAGACCTAATTTCAGCTGACATTAAATAATTTTTTGAGGTTATGATACAAATAAAAACTTCGACCAACTTAGAAAGCATGCCATTTGTGAACTTGTAATATGTAGGTAATAATGAGATTTAGCTAGAGCCAGGCCACATGCCTACATATTACAGGTGTACAAATACCATGTTTTGGAAGTTAGTCGAAGTTTCTATTTGTATCATAACCTCAAAAAATTATTTAATGTCAGCTGAAATTAGGTCTAATTATAGGGACCGCCATCTCTGATTCTTTAGTATTTATTATTAAAATACTGATCCAGGCAGCTTTACAATATGCCATTTGGGTTGCATAAGCCACTCTATTTGTTCGCTGCGCGAAGTATAGGGAAGAACGAGGGAAATAAGCTAGTGTATCTATATAATTACTAGAATATGCGTTAAATAATATTTTAATATACAGGGTGTTTAAAAAATACGTTCGGATATTTTACGCACTTATAGATCTCATCACTCCAAACAAAAAGTCCTAATAAACATGGGTCTGGAAACGCTTCATTTCCGAGATACAGGGTGTTAGTTTTAAAAAAAATCCGTTTTTTATTGTTTTCTAAAAACGCTTTGGGCGATTTTAATAAAATTTTTATAGTTTGTTTATATAGCTTTATGAGGTATCTTTTGGACATATTACAGTTGATCCAGTACTTTCAGAGGCGTGACCATGGGGACATGTCGATACCCAATAGATTTTTTGCAATTTTCATATATTTTTTTAACAAAGTAACTAAAAATGCAACTTTTTGTCTCTTGATTTTTCTTTCGTATCTTGCTTCGTTTTCAGGAAAAAATAAAGCCCATATTTTTGTACGTCTCTGAACCTATTAATTGGTGCTATTAAGGATCATGTATAAGGAAGGGGGTTATAGGGAGGCCGCGGAAAAGATGGAGCGACTCCTAATCCGGTAGAAACAGGCCAAATGCCTAATACCAAGAAGAAGAAGAAGTATAAGGCGGTAAAATATCCGAACGTATTTTTTAACCACCCTGTATACAATATTCTCTATTTGTAACTAATTAATTTCGCTATCAATATAAAAACTTTCATCTTTACTATACCTACTTAGAAATACATTTTTACTCTCAAAAATCACCGTTCGTACTTTTAAAATTATTTCTCTTGACGAACGCCATGTAGAGCTTATCTTTGGTTTTATTTTTCTGTGCTTCCCTTTGCTAAATTTTGGTACTCAATTTGTTTAGAGCGAGGACTTGTTTTAGTTGCTATATACATAAAGACAACAAAGATCTACTCGCCATGCGTGTTAATGTTCTTAATCACACTGCATAATTTTTCACCTGTGTGCTTATAGATCCGCCTTCTAGAAACTATACGGAAGTCCCTTTTCTTCCAGGGAGCCGATTAGTTGACTAACCGTTAAAAACAGCAAACAGCAATATTGCAACGTCGACACCTGCAATCCTGTGGTGGGAGGATTATATGCTGTGCGCTGGCGTCGTTTGTAAGAAATGCAAAGAAGTGATGCTTTATATTACAAGATTCAAAGCGTGAGAAGTGTTATACAAGGTGATTCTTTTAACCATGGAAACTTGAGCAGATTAACAAGCACAATGGATGGCACCTCAGGTAAGTAGAAAAATATTTTAATAACTAATAAATTCCGTATGAAGTATGGGAGTTTTGCAAAATTTATTATTTGCCTCATCTTAATATGCATTTAATTCAGTAACTTGATTTCTTTAAAACTTTAATAGTAGACCGGGAGGTTAAAAAATCTGAATAGAATTCAATCGAATTGTACTTGTGAAAAAATGGTTTTATTCACTTTCGATAGTCTATTGCACTTCCTACAATAGTATATTGTTTTATCAACTCCAGTGGGATAGGTAGCTCATTGCGTCACTCACTTATGTAATGGCTTCATTACCCAACTGAAATAGGAAAAGGACATTTGCCTACTAAAATATTTTTGAAATTGACAGATGTGATATTTCTCTGAATGCACTTTCCTTAACTTTGGACAGTTGTAGATAAAATATTATACAATACATGTGTGCAGGGCCGTAACTAGGCAAACTATTATTGCAGGCAAGCCAACATTTTTGCGCCCCTCAGTACAAAAACGATATATGTGACAAAAAAATACTAATTATACTGTATGACTTCTACATTTATCTCCGGATATATGATGTAATGTATTCAGACAAACAGATAGGTATTCAAAAATAAATCCTACATTTTTTATTCAAACATTTTAAAACTAAACAACTAAATGTTAAAATAAGAAAATAGAACACAAATAAAATGAGAACAGAAAACAAGAGTAGAAAACACAATTCTAATTTTTTGTAAAACATTGTTATGTAGCCAGCAGAACATTTTACAAATCCCTATATATAAACATATCTTCTTCTTTCAGTGCCTCTCGTGCCCGAGGTTGGCGATCATCAATGCAACCTTTACTTTGTCAACAGCTGTCCTAAACAGCGATGTACTGTTTATCCCATACCACTCTCTAAGATTTTTTAACCAAGATATTCGTCTTCGGCCGACGCTTCTTTTGCCTTGGATTTTTCCTTGCATTATGATTTGGGGGATTTGATATCTATCATGTCGCAGTAAATGCCCTAGGTATTCTAGTTTTGTTTTCTTGATGTGCCGTAGTAGTTCTGGCTCTTTTCTCATTCTATGGAGCACTTCCTCATTTCTTACTCGATGAACCCAGGGAATTCTCAACATCCTCCGATATACCCACATCTCGAATGATTCAAATTTTTTTGTGCTTATATAAACATATGGTGCACCCAAAATTGGAACGCACTGCGTCATTTATAGCGCAACGATAAGCATATGCATTTATCAGTGAACACGGGTTCAAATCCCACTCGCTGCAATGCCTTTTTTTAAATTTTCAAATTAATGTAATTCGCTTTACTAAGTATTATTAGCAGCATTAAGCTATTTTTTTTAGTTATTTTGTAGAGAATTTTGAATTTTTCAACCGTAATTCGATCTAGCAAAATTTGTTTTTCTTGCAGCGCGCTTTTTGTATTAAACACGTTGAAAACATTTTCTTTTGTAACTTTTCTATTTTAAACCTGCAAAAATTATTTTAATTAGTATAAGACTACCAACGTGGCGCGTTCAAAAGCTAGTAAAGATATATCAATATGTTAAAATAATACAATATAAACAAATAATTACATATTATTATGCGTAGTAACATGTGAACGTAGAATAAGGTTCTGTATTCGCAACCACACTGTCACACTGTTTTGTAATAATCAATATATTTAAAACGCGAACCTTTTTTTGTCGGCAGGATAATTCTTTTTTTTTAAATAAAAGCCCGTATCGTGTAGGGTCGCAGGAGTGTTTTAAATTGAACAAATTCTACCGGAAAAGTGATTGTAGTGAAAAATACCATAGTAGTGGAACAAGTAAGCTCTCAAAACCGGTCTGTGGCATTCTGCTGATTGTTGCAATGCAAAATAAAATAAATCTGGTAGACATATAACCGACATATAACACTTCGTTTGCAAATTGTACAAGGTAATTTAATGTATCGACCAGATTGGGCGCAATTCGCATTATTATAATTACCATTATTTGGACTTAAGTCATCAATATTACCAATTAATTTAGTTGAAAAATTAGTCACTTGCTTATTTATTTTTTATTAGTACGAAAGAATTTTTTAGTGCCATTTTAGCGCCCCTTGTCGCTTGCGCCTGTAGGCGGGGGCCTACTTGGCCTATACCTAGTTACGGCCCTGCATGTGTGATAATGCATAATTAATATACCTACTTGTGTGCTTCTATAACTCGTGCTACGCCCTCGTTTGTAACTTACACAAACGTATATTAATGATGCTCTTATCCCACTTGTATAGTAAATAACTATTATTGGGATTAAAAGTAGCACTTTGTTTGACAAGCAATTATGTTTGCATTTGCGAATTCAGCGAAGCATAGCCGAGCCAACGCAAAAATTGCGAGTCAAACAGCCAATTTTAATCCGAAGGTACATACTATTTTTTCTACAACTAATAAAATATTCAATATTTTAAATGATTGACTGCTTTTGACGTTTGCCATTTAAACACGGCAACTATACAATAGCCGACCAAGTAGAACCTACTTTTAGTTGATAGGAAGTAATAGTTATTTGTATACCAAGACACTGAAGTTTGACTGTTTATCACGGATGTGGCAAATAAACCACAGGGATAAAATGGAACTTCAGTGCCACATTGTGTTTTTTTTAAATGAAGAAGTGAAATATTTTTTTAACCAAGTCTTATAGGTTAGATTGACGCTTATAGGTTATGTTACGTATTCCGTCACGCAGCTGTCACCTCGCCAACTGCAAAAAGTTGTAAAACAATAGATTATTTCATTGCCGATTTCTGACATTTTAATGAAGATTTCGGAGTTCTTCACTGCCGATTTCAAAAAGCACTTTTAATCCTGGGAACTAAATGCATTGCACACGACAACCAAGTAAAGTACCAAATATTCAAAATTTTAAATGATTGATTGCTTTTGACGTACGTGGTGTTCTTCCAAAATTCATCTTTGGCTAGGAATGTACTCACAAAATGTTACTAAAACAAATAGGTAGGTTAGGGGTGTAACATTTATTTATCAACTGTCATAAATGTTATAACTAACTACTTTTAAGGATGTTAAACAAATACTCTGTTGGGTAGAAAAAAAAATAGCATTGATGTAGCGTTTATTAATGTCTTTTTATTACATTTTATAAAAGTTCAGGCAAGAATTTCTAAAATAATATGTACTTTGCCTTTGAGTGTAATTTTTAAATTCAAAGTGTGGAAATCTTTGCAAAACCAAATACAGAATTCTTAGCACAAAAATTGTATGTATATGCCAACTTAAAGAAATAGTTAACGTTTTTGTGTTTACTGAATGGCTTGTCGAACTAAAAATACATATTAGATATAAGTGTGCTAAAAGTTTGGTCATTTTTAATTTGTCTATTAAACTGAAAGCGATGTTTTAAAGTTACTTTAGTTGGCTCTTTCGTTAGAGGTAAAGTGTTTTAAATAATTAAAGCATTATGCAATGAAGAAAATAAAATTATTGTGACAAGTAACTTTCACAACTACCGGCTGCGGAAATGGCGGTTTCGGCTACTTATCCACTGCCATGTTTTTATTATGACAAATTATAACTGTCAAAAATGAAACCTTTGTTAAATCGATATTTATGGATTACCTAATAGTAAATTTTTTATTTTTATGTCTCGTGCACTAAACAGGAGCTTTTAGCACTTGTATCATAAATAGCTATTAAATCCACTTCAGTGGTAGATTTTGGTATTAGAAGTAATGACTTTGAAGGCGATTGTAGAATTAGTATATTATTATATGAGCGATTATGACAGCCATTATTCACGAAGATGACATTTGCGCCACAAGCCGAAGGCGCGTGGCGCAAGTCATCTGAGTGAATAATGGCCATAATCGCGAATATAATACGATATTTTATCTACTCCTGTGCAATAGGAGTTGTGTGTTCATATTTCCCAATTATGACATTTGTGACAGCTGTTAACTTCAAAAGTCATTTAATAATAAGAAATTTTATGATTGGCTGCAAACTGTGAATTATGAATCATAATTAATGGCTCTTGTACAGTAGGAGTAGATAATAGTATATTGTTTTATTAGGATTAAAAGTGGCAGTTTGTTTGACAAGCAATTATGTTTGCAGTTGCGAGGCGAAGCCTAGCGTAGCCGAGCGAACTCCAAAAGCAAGTCAAACAGAGCCACTTTTAATTCTAATAAAACATACTATTTTTTCCGCAACCTAGAAAAGTACAAACTATTCAAAATTTGAGATGATTGGTTGCTTTTGACGTTTCTCATTTAAAAATCATTATGACAACTACAGCCATTGGCGACCAGTTAGAACTTACTTTTAGTTGCTATGAAGTAAACGTACTCTTAATCATAGGAACTAAAAGTGTTGCATACATGGCGGAACGGGGGTGGGGGGTTCATATTATTGTGGTAACTGGTCTGGCCATCCTTCGAACGCTATCATTTTTGAAACATAAATAAAGGTTCGGAGACTGGGTTTCTACTCAAGGACACAACTTCAGAACGCTGGCGTTTGCTGTATGAGCCAGTGCTGCCAATCTGCGGGTAATTACCCGAAATACGGGTATTTCAGACATTTGCGGGTAATTACGCGGGTATTGAATATTACGGGTAATTTCGGGTATTAGGAAGCTGAAGCTACCCTTTGCTTTATTTCTTCAAGATTTCAAACTTAAAAAAACAATTTAAAAAAAATATCAATAGCTTTCTACCCCATTTGATTCTAAAATGAACATTTGACATTTTTGTTACTTTTTTTATGTGTGCTGATGTGGGATGGGTGGTTTTCCAGTTGAATACCTGTAAAATTTGTATTATTTTGTATGGTTGCTGTAGAATTTGTAATTTTTGGGAAGTTTTGACAAATGCTTAACAATTGATCAAATTTTTGGCTAATTATGGGATCGCTGTGGGGGGAGGTTGTGTGCGTGTATCACACCAGATTTGTTTTACTTCAAAGGATTTATGTTGTATTTTTAATAAATAAACAGAAAAATTATTAAAACTTGCGTTTTATTAAGTTATGGAGTATTAAAATAATAAACATAAAAAATAAAATTATTTGAATTCGCGAATTCGCGAGCTTTCTGCTGTTTTGCACTTGCGGGTAAAATCGGGTATTTTCGGTATCTGTTGTGGGTATTCGGTAATTTTACGAACGGTAGCGCTGGTATGAGCTATTGACGGTGCATGATTCACTGTTACTGGTTATTCCAAGATTTACTTTCGTAACTACGGCATTATCTGACATACATGCAAGTTGCACTTATTCAGCAGTTGTTTATCAGATACCATTATCGCGCGGTGGTTACCAATTGTATTCCGAGTTCGGTCTGGAAGCTCTAGCCCGTTAAAAGTGCCTCTAATAAATTCTCATTTTTAGATTTCTGTATAAGTATTTATATTATGTTACCACTACTGTTGTTGAAATGGCGGGTTATTAATATGTAATTGTATTGATGGTGGGTTGTAAATATGATTGCATCTGCAAAAACGCATAGTAGTGACTTTGCTAAATGTATTTTAAAAGAAACAAAAACAAAATTTCTGAGTGGTAGTGAGCTTCCGCCGTCGTCATCGTCATTTAATATCAGTGTCAAGACGCCAGATTAAAAAACTAGACGTTCAGTGACTGATATTTCTCCATTGACTACACCTTCCACGTCCATTCATCAGTCTAGCGTAGACATAGCAAATAATAGTGACGTATCAGAAGTCCGCGATCCTTCAAAGGGTTGTTCAAAAGCAAGAATATTCTTATCCATTGGGGTGGGTCCCTATCAGCCAAAATTAAACGAATATCCCTTAAGCAAAGGAAGAACGTTTAGACCTGAGTGATATAGTGAATTAACCTTGCTTGGGGTACAGTGTAGTGAGAGACTGTGCACTGTGCTTATTGTTATTACTGCTGAGCGTTCTCTGAAAATCTTTCTAAAGAAGAAGTCAAATCCGGATATAACAATTGGAAGAAAGGCATAGAGAAATTCAAAAAGCACCAAAGTAGTAATGCTCATAAATTGAGTTCTTCAAAGGCCACCGAGTTTCGTAACTCTCTGAAATTAGGTTACATTGGATGAAGTGGTATCTGAAAATCGTCATTATTTAGACGCCTTTATAACGAGTATTTTGTTTTGCGCCCGCCAATGCATTGCTCTTCGTGGTCATGTGGAAAAAGAACAATCTGAAAATAAAGGTAATTTGTTAGAACTTCTCTCCCTGACGTATAAAGATAATGTAGTTTTTCGTTATTATCTACAAAAAGAAAAGACATTTAGGTATGTCAGGCCCGGTCAGGCCCGAATATCAAAACTATTTCGTGGAATTAATGTCTAAAAGTGTGTTAAGCCAAATAGTTGAAAATGTGAAAAATATAAAATTATTCAGCGTTATTATGGACGAAACGAAGATTGAAAACGTCATGAACAAGTTTCTATTCTCTTAAAATATTCTGACAAAAATTTTAATATCCATGAAAGCTTTTTGGGGTTTAGAGAACTGAAAACGCTGATGGTGAATCACTTCTTAATTTAATGAAAAACGTGTTGGGTTCTATTGGTTTGAAATTAGAAAATGTGGGGGGGGGGGGCTAATGTTACCACGGGGCTGCTGCCAATATTTGGGAGTTGCTAAGAGAGTGAGGGATGAAAACGATCTAGCTGTCTGTGCATTGCTATGCGCATGTGTTCAAATTGTGTATTGTAATGACTGCGAGAAATATGTTTGGGTTGTTGAATAGGCTTCACACTTTTATTAAAGCAACTTCAAAAAGACAATCTATTTTTTATAATATCCAAAAGACTGAAGCAAGGAAGACTACAACAATTAAGTCTCTGTCTGATACAAGAAGGAACTGTCGTTTAGAAGTCATATGTTCAGTTCTGATAAATTTCACTGTCATACTAGATACACTTTGAATCAATATCAAAGCATGACGTTGTTAGTGGATCCGAAACAAACGCCCTTTTGAGATGTGTGAGCGATTTCTCTTTTTTATTTTCCCTAAACCTTTTATCTAAAATGATCAATAATATGCTATCACTACACTTCCAGAAGAAAACTGCAAATTATTCGACGGCAATCTTACTAACCACATCGACGGTAACCACACTTCAGCAACAACGAAGCAGTGAAAACTTTAATAAAATGTGGAAAGAAACAGAAGAAATGGCGGAAAAGAAAGGGTGTGATATGTCAGCGATTCCAAGGAAAAGAAACGTCACTGAAAAACTTGGTGATGGCGACGTTGATGGAAATTATCAATCAGCTGCAGATTTGTATAGACAATATGTGTACTTTCCTGTTATAGACATTCTGGTAAGTGACATCACCGAAAAATTCAAAGAAAATTACTTGAAAGTGCTACAAGCATTGTGTTCAGTTTTATGTAAAAATGAAATTAGTGAGCAAGACTTGAACTTAGTGTGTGCCCCCTACAAGAAGGCAGAAAAGGAATTGAGTACAGAACTGAATGTGTTCTCACATAGTCACATATGTGTATAGCTAAGAACATTGCTGATGATTTTGATCTCAGGCTTAAAGTTATCATTGAACAGAGTTTAGGTGAATGTTTTCCCAACATAAATGAGACGTATAAAACATTCTTGACGGTGCCTTGACGGTGCCTTGACGGTGCCTGTGAGTTCGATAAACAGTGAACGCTCTTTTTCTTGTCTTCGAAGACTCAAGACGTACATATGCAACACTACTGGACAAGAAAGACTTCACCATCTGGCATAGGCGAATCCAGAGACTTCCTAAGGGGGGGGGGGTCAACTGATTTTTGTAGATTGGACAGTAAGGCTAAATTAATAGTTTAGGTAGGTACCTACTGCCTACTATGGGATGGTACTACTAGGTAGATATTTAGAATAAAAGAAGTAAAAATAAAAAAAATCTTTTTTCATACACTAACATTGAACGAGCTATTTTGCCGTACAATTTATTAATTAGAAAGTTACACTTTGCGGTATTCGTATGGTAAAGTTGCACTTTTTAATTTTACTTTGTCATACAAATACCGCAAAGTGTACCTTTCCAATTAATACATTTTACGGCAAATTCAGATGAGAGGATAAATTTATTATTCCGTTTTGTATGCTAGTGTACGAAAAAATATTATACGAAACTCCTATGAAAGTGGCCTTTCCATACTCATCTCGAAATTTCGGACTCGGCCTAACGGCCCCTTCCGGAAACATCTCACTCGTACTGAAAAGCTTCACTTTCTATACTTGTAACGTAAATTACTATTTCAGTATAATTTACGAGTACAATATTAATTTTTATTTTCGATTTCAACCAATAAAAAAGGAAGTTAAATTAACACTGTTAAAAAAAAGGAATAATGAACCGCTATTTTAGCTACCTGGCTATAGAAAAATAACAGAAAAAGTATACTTTATACTATTACAAAGACAATAAACCGCTCTAGCTATGCTAAAGTGAAAAGTAAAATAAACTCAGGACTTGGATACGATAGGGAGGGGGAGGGGGTGCAGATATTTTTAAAACTATGAGAGTTACATAAATACTACATATTTCTAGAACTATGAGTGGTACATAAATATTGTGTAGATAAAAGTTGTAGGTACGAAGGTGTAGCACATTACTAAAACAGTTTTGATTGTACAGGGTGGCTCGAAAAGCGTGGCGAATGAAACTTATTTCTTTAAATGAAATGTCCTATGTTTAGGTAACTTGAAAGTTTTGCATCAAGAGTAGTATGGCGACACCTAAATTGGAGCAAACCGCGAATTAAATCCGCGATTCAGCGAATTAATCCGCGATTCCGCGAATTAATTCCGCGGTTTGACCTAATTAATTTCGCGGTTTGCTTTAATTATTCTTCATATGTGCTACTGATTAATCACATATGAAGTTCGATATTTAATTTACATATGTGCTACTGATTAAATTACGCGGCTGCCATTTTTAATTTGCTTCCGGAATTACGCGGCGGCCATTTTTTAATTTTCGCGCGAATATTTGAATTTTAAATTTTTCAGATTTTTTTTCTAAGTTCCAATTTTTGAATTTAAACTTCCCGGGTGTCGGCCATCTTGGTTTTCTGCGCGCGCACTTCTCTCGACTGACTTTTAATTTCAATTTTTCAGATTTTTTTTTTAAGTTCAATTTTTTTAATTTAAACTACCCGGGGTGTCGGCCATCTTGGTTTTTCACATCTCGTTGTAGTCGTAATTTTCGCGGAAATATTTGAATTTTCAAACTGCTAAATCTCCCTCTCTTGTGCTCCTTCTCTCTCTTGCATCGCATAATGGCTGTTTATATTTAAAAAAATCTCAGGCCGACCGGGGATTTGAACCCTAGTTGTTTGGCTAGTACCCAGACAACGTATCCACAGAGCTACCGAGCCGTTGAAAATTTTATGTGTATAACGGAAAGCTACTTTCTCTGCTCTGACGTCATGCTGCCAGATTTAAAACAAACAATTTTTTCAAAAATTTAAATTATAAGAATGGGAGTACATCGTCTATGGACTTAAAAGGTTGAAACGAATTTTTAAAAACTGATTCCGTAAGTAGTTTTGCTGGAATTAATTATGGTATTTTTATCAATTGGCCAAACATGTCGTTGCCTGTCGCATCGCGGACAATCGCGGACAAGGGATTTGGCATACAACTGCTGGATCCTTTATAAAATTCAAGCAAACTTTTCTCGATGACCTAATGGGCTATGTGCTGTTTTAAATTATGCTCAAATTTCGTTATAATATCAATTTAAACTTTTATTTTTATATTTTATCCCAACAGGTCGTGTTCAATCTACACTTGCGTGCGGGTTTTCGGCGCCCTGTTTAATTAATGAATTTCAAACAAGATTCAACCCCATAGGTATATCTTACAAATTTTGTATGACGTAATGCTTCTCCAGTTTTAAAAAACGGCGGATAATAATTCATGGAACTATTACGCAACAAACTTAAATAAAAATCCGTCGTTGGTATTCATATTTGTTGTAAGGGGCAACTGTCGGAATCCACAAGTTGAACGTATCGTTATAATTTCTTCTATTTCGTACTACCAAATTTCATAAAAGTATAAAAATTGCATCTTGTTTTCCAACAAATCGGTACAGGTTTGACGGCAAGACGGTCTTTTTAATTTGTAGCACCGAGATTGACATGTTTGGTTTTTATTTTATAAGTAAGCGTCTGAAATTGTGTCATTATATCGATCAAAACTGTATTTTAGTTTTAAAAATTCCAGTATAAATGCAAACGGACGAAAATAAAAACGCAATTGACCACAAAGTAACATAATTTTGAATAAGAACGCTCAATTTCGTTGAAAAAATGTTCTGACACCGTCATTTCACTTAAAATTTTACAAAAACTGACATCATGTCACTTGAAATTATACAAAAACGACATTTTTATACAATAAGCGATAAAAAATACACCATCTCACATTATTTCACTTAAAAAATGATCACAATTCGTTTTATAAATCGTTTTGTAAAACGAAAATGATGTAAAAGCAGTTTTTAGAGTTCACTTTTTTCTCTAACTTGTTGCAATTTTAGTAAGATTTGAATAAAAACACACAATTTCGCTGAAAAAGTTCTAACCAAAAACGACAAAAACAATATTTTTATTCCATTTTCATTGAAAAATCTTCTATCACAAACATTTCTA
Organism: Agriotes lineatus; assembly: GCA_940337035.1. Lineage (NCBI taxonomy): Eukaryota > Metazoa > Arthropoda > Insecta > Coleoptera > Elateridae > Agriotes > Agriotes lineatus. Next base: position 46,206,846 of record OW679201.1, on the reverse strand, counting down.
GAAGCAAAATTGCCGTAACGTAGACACGCTGTGCATTTTATTACAGAAATTCTTATACTTTTGATGAAAATATATGCATGTTGACAACAAATTAACATAAATTTGCTCTAACTTGTTGCAGTTTTAGTGAGATTTGAACAAAAATCACGCATTACACATCATCTCACATAAATTTTTAAAAAATCGATATCATGTTACATAAACTATGCATAATTTTGCAAATGTTTTACACTTTTTTATAAAATGCATCGCTCAAAATTAAAAGAAATCGCAATTTCGTTGAAAAAATCTACTACCACAATCATTTCGATAAACAAAATTCATAAAATCTTATACTTTTGATGGAAATATATGTATGTTGACCACAAATTAACATAATTTTTGAATAAAAACGCGCAATTCGTTAAAAAAAAATGTTCTGACACCATCAAAACACGCAATTTCATTGAAAAATCTTCTACCATAAGCATCTCGATAAGCAAAATTTCAGTTACGTAGGCTCATTGTTCATTTTTATTACGAAAATTAACTCAAAATTGAACAAAAATCACACAGTTACACAACATCTCACATAAATTTTTACAAAAATCGACATCATGTCACATAAATTATACAAAAAATGACATTTTAATTCAACACACGATGAAAATTTTATAAAAATCACCCAATTACACATTATCTCACATAAATTTTTACAAAAACTGACATCATGTCACTTGAAATTATACAAAATATATGTATATTGATCACAAATTAACATAAACCTGAATAAAACACACAATTTTGTTGAAAAATTTGCAAATGTTTTACACTTTTTATAAAATGTATCGCACAAAATTAAAAGAAATCACAATTTTTAAATTATATAACGCCATTATGAAATCGTAGATTGATTTTTTTTGAAATTTTACACTTTGTAACTGTAAAATAACTTCAAATACTAATATTTTAGCTTTATATTTTGTAATTATTGCAGATTCGTGAAAAACAAGCAGAGTAGAAATAAAAAAACACAAACACTTTGTAATAAACAAATATATTGTTCTTATTTCGTATAATACTTAATAATATAAAAATAAATGTACAGCTGAATGTCTTATTTTCTAAAAATTCGCTAGCAATTTACAAAACTGTAGTTTGAGGTGTACAACATTTCAAATTAAAAAGGCTGCAAGTAATAAAATCAAAATTTCATTGTGTCATTTTAAAGTTTAAGATGCTCCCAATCTAGAATTTCCTTCGTTTTCGATGTTGATGACATCTGCCTTAGAGGCATTTTTCTAACGGCCCTTTTTTGGAGGCGTTTCCTTATCGGCGTTCTTCTGACTGAACCTTTTTGATGTGGACTTTGATGTGGACTTTGATGAGTAGCTGGTGTTTTTAATTTATATTCTAAATGGGGCTCGCAGTTATCAGTTACCATTTCGGTTTTTCCTGTAGTATCAGTCAGGGCTGGCTTCTTTTGCTGTTTAGGTTTAGTTAGCAACACTTGAGCAACGTTAAGGCCTTTGATGTAATCAGCAAACTGTAGGCGTCCGGGTGGATTATTAGTTTTTCGAGACCTCAGAGTGTCGTGAACTAAATCGACTATGTTAGACGTCGGTAAAATTTCACCCTTTATAGTAACGGTACCCTTGTGATCCCGGCTCACATCGTTTGAGGCACTCAAAATGCGTGGGAAAACTTCAGCTTTTTTCTTAAAAGTGTTTTTGGGAAGTGTAGATAAAATAACGGCATTTGATAGGCTGTTACTGGTTGATTCAATAGGTATTTTGATTGGTTGCCGTGCCTGGTTTGTGAAATGAAGGAATCTCTGTAAGACTTGGTTGTACTGCCCCCATTTATCGTGATCAGTTAATTTGGACTTCAAAACTTTTTGCATTTCGTCATCAAGCTGTGATAATATATTTTTCTCCGTATTCTCGCTAGACTTAAGACGTTGGACAAATTCCGGCGATACAATCAACATCTTCCGCTCTTGGTCCATTTTAGTCGAAAAGGAGCTCAGTCGTTTGTTCTGGTAGAGCCGTCGTGAATAAACTAACTTAAAATCAAGACTTTCATAATAAATATATAAAAAAAATATGGCAGGTACGGGAATCGAACCCGTATTCTCTCTCGAGATCAGAGCTTAAATCGGACGCCTTAACCATTCGGCCAACCTGCCTCCCCTGTATAAACGAGCACTCTCTGCATAATTAAGAAAACATCTAGTTTAAAACCCTTCTATTTGCAATTTCAAACAATATTTCATATAAATTAAGCCATGTACAAGTTTCGAAACTGGGTTTGATATATATTTTATCGAAAGACTTGACCCTAAGCTGCAGTTTTATTACTATTTGTCGTAATTCGTCATCGCTGAATTTACAAGAGCCAACCTGTCTGCTGTGTGACGCACGCAATGTATCCATACCTTTTTATTTTAAAATTTTACAAAACCAGAGGCCCGACTGATGCCGCACTAACTCGTTTTAAACCATTGTACTCTGTTACCTGGTGCGGCAGCATCCTGGGCCTCTGGTTTTACACATTTTAAAATAAAAAGGGATGGAGTCATTGCGTTTGTTGCGTAATAGTTCCATGAATTATTATCCGCCGTTTTTTAAAACTGGAGAAGCATTACGTCATACAAAATTTGTAAGATATACCTATGTATACCTACGCAAGTGTAGATTGAACACGACCTGTTGGGATAAAATATAAAAATAAAAGTTTAAATTGATATTATAACGAAATTTGAGCATAATTTAAAACAGCACATAGCCCATTAGGTCATCGAGAAAAGTTTGCTTGAATTTTATAAAGGATCCAGCAGTTGTATGCCAAATCCCTTGTCCGCGATTGTCCGCGATACGATAGGCAACGACATATTTGGCCAATTGATAAAAATATCATAATTAATTCCAGCAAAACTACTACGGAATCAGTTTTTTAAAATTCGTTTCAACCTTTTAAGTCCATAGACGATGTAATCCCATTCTTATAATTTAAATTTTTGAAAAAATTGTTTGTTTTAAATCTGGCAGCATGACGTCAGAGCAGAGAAAGTAGCTTTCCGTTATACACATAAAATTTGCAACGGCTCGGTAGCTCTGTGGATACGTTGTCTGGGTACTAGCCAAACAACTAGGGTTCAAATCCCCGGTCGGCCTGAGATTTTTTTAAATATAAACAGCCATTATGCGATGCAAGAGAGAGAAGGACTCAAGAGAGGGAGATTTAGCAGTTTGACAATTCAAATATTTCCGCGAAAATTACGACTACAACGAGAAGTGCGCACGCAGAAAACCAAGATGGCCGACACCCCGGGAAGTTTAAATTCAAAAAATTGAACTTAGAAAAAAAATCTGGAAAATTTTAAATTCAAATATTCGCACGAAAAGTGAAAATGGCCGCCGCGTAATTCCGGAAGCAAATTAAAAATGGCAGCCGCGTAATTTAATCAGTAGCACATATGTAAATTAAATATCAAACTTCATATGTGATTAATCAGTAAGTAGCACATATGAAGAATAATTAGAGCAAACCGCGAAATTAATTAGGTTAAACCGCGGAATTAATTCGCGGAATCGCGGATTAATTCGCTGAATCGCGGATTTAATTCTCGGTTTGCTCCAATTTAGGTGTCGCCATACTACTATCAAGTTCTATGGGTCTAACCTCAACTGTTTTGGTGATATTAACAATTGTTTGCAAAAAATGCTGAATTTCAGGCGGCTGCTGTAAAAGAAAAGAATTTAATGAAGAAATAGAAAAAGGGTGGTTCTGGATATTACCGATATACAGGGCGATCAAGATTTGCAAATTTCTTTTGATATGTTACTTCATAACTCTAAATTCCACTGCTTTCCAGATATGCGTGTTTGAACTTAAAAAACAATTTAAGCCACTTAAGGTGCTCCATTTCAAGAAAAATTGACAGAATAACTCCTTGTTTTATATGCGAATAGACAAGCCATGTAATTTGTTTTTCCGAGAAAGGAAATGCGTAGGATTTTCAAGGGTTCTCCAATAATTCTCTTAAAAAGTCTATCAGTGCTGTCCGATGTCGTTTGAAAAGCTTTCGATCTTTGCATTATTCGCAGGAATAGAGGTGGATGCGGTTTCAGTTTCTGTGGAATTTGTTGACAAATCATCTGCTTTCTCCGGATTTTGAATTTCTATAGCCTTATCATGATTGACACGAAGAGCGGTAGTTTTTGGTATTTGTATAAAAGCATCTAATGTTTGTTTGTTTTTTTAGAAGGTGACACCATTCTAAAAAATTAAACAAAACAAAGTGAATAAATTTGAAATAACAATTTATAAAACGAGTTTGGAAACTGCCTTATTTTGTGTAACTAAAGGAGGCATTTCCTCACTGGTTTTAAAATAGCTACTTCATCACTGGTTGTGAAATAGTTTTCTTTTCACAACTGATTGCAAAAAGTGAGACGTTTGAAAAATTCCCATGGCAAGATTAGAGAAAATGTTATAAAATAAGCATTGTTTTACATACGAGTACTTACCTTAAAATTAAAATTTTGTCGGCTTTGAATATTTTAAACTTTGACTAACTAGTTTTACAATTTTAAAAAACAATGAAAACATGTTAGTATTGGCAAAATTTCAAAATATGCCGGTCACGACGTACTACGTGCAGTTCATTGTTTTTTTTAGTGGAGACTGGTAGACACTGGACATCTGGACAAGTGACGAAAACCCCCATCAACGCTGGGGGTGAGAGCAAATTTGTGCGTATTGCAATTTCTAAAAATGAATAATGTGGAAGAAGCATTTCAGCAAATTCAAATTTAAATTACGGGATGCTATAAAGGGTGCATTGTAATACAAAATAGTCACCTTTTATCAGAATACATTTTTAACAGGCCCAAGTGGGTGTCAGTTGACCCCATTGACACCCCCTTGGATCCGCCAGTGCCATCTGGCAGTTTTGTGCATTGAACGAACTGTTCACATTGACACCCTAAAATAATAGATGAATTTGACGCCGAAGCAACTCTTCGAGCAAGGAGACTACAGCTTCATTAGGGCCGACACCTTAGCTTATATTCCTGCTTCACAATTTGCTATGTCTTATACAAAATAATGTCACTTTTAATTATTTGATACATTCAATTATTTATGTATTAGTTTATTTTTCCCGCTGCTGATCATGTAAGTCAGTGATACAGCCTTAGTAGGTAACAAAACGTGTAAGTCGGCGATTATATTTGTTTGCTGGCTTTTCTTGACAACGGAACTTAATATTATTATTAAGTTCCTAGGATAATAAAATTAGCAAAGCAAGATGCAGATTTAGACGTTTTGTTTATAAATTGCAAGTGTTGATTTGACATGTGACTAGGGTTGCCAACTGTATTATCTCCAATTTCAGGACAAGGAGTGCAAATATGCAGGACACCCAATAAAAATGCAGGACAACGAAAAAACATAATGTTTATTAATACAACAAAAAATATTGTTTAAATTTAAACTAAAAGTGCATTCCTCAACATAAAAAAATTATATAGAAAATCTTTATCTCTAACTGACGAATGTTTCTTTTAAATACTTCCTAAAATTATAAAACAACTAAACAATTGCGGAAAACATGCAAAAATTCGACACAACTAACAAGCGCTTGTCGCAGCCTATCATCTTCTGTCGCGGTCGTGGGACTAGTCAAAGACATGGGACTAGTGTTAGGGCTTGCGGGTCGCGGGTGAAAACTGCTGGCCGTACGACGTTGCCGGACTTTAAAAAATATCCGAATAAAGAGAAACATGACAGGTGACACATGCGAATTTATATTGTATAACAAAACAGGCTGTGTTTAATACAGTATTTAAAAAAAATTTATGTTTCTGTTTTATTTTTAAAATGCAGTACAAACGACGTCCTGCAAGGGGTCTTGACAGGACGCAGGACAACACCCCTCAAATGCAGGACGTCCTCCGAAATGCAGGACGGTTGGCAACCCTACATGTGACACTCACAGATAACACGACCACGAAAACTAATCCTGGTGACAGGTGACAAACCAAACGATTTTTTCAAAAATCTAGGAACATTTCGATAAGCAGCGGGAAAAATATAATAAGACAACTCGGAATGTATCGCCTATTAAGATTTTCGGCAGGCAACAAGCCGCGACTTCGTCTTGGCTTATACTTGCCTACCTCAAATGTTAATAGGTCCTTACATTCTTTGTTACTTAAATAGCTATTACGTAGCTTGTGCCGGGCTCCATAGCTCAGTGGTAAGCATTCTGGCTACTGATCTGAGGGTCGAGAGTTCGGTCTCCGATCCCGGTGAGGTTTTTAAAAATAAAACTCATGCGGATGAAAACCTCTACAGAATGTCATCATTCGGAAGTGATGTTAAGCCGTGGGTCCCATGTTGATACGATGTGTAGCATCCCGTGCTAGGGTGGGAACTCCTTAGTCTCGGCAAAATTCTAAGTAGGACTAAAGTACCTGGTACTCTGCATGCCTAGACCTTGTCCACGGGGTTGGCAAAAAGGGCCTATGAAGGCCTACTTGCTAGACATAAGTCTCCCCACAAATAATACTCTTTAAGCTCATTAATTTTTATGACACGAGTTTAGCAACACGTTGTGTATGAAAAACTAATTTTGCAACGTGTTGCATACAAGATTTTCTGTAATTTTGAGTCATGTTAGTTTTTACAGCAACTAAATTTACCTAAATTTATAAATTGTTCTAAATTTTCATATTAGCACTCGTGTCAATATGAGATCTCATATTGCAACTAGTATCAATATGAAATTTCATATTGCAACTAGTATCGTAGTATTAAGTAACAAACGACTTCCCGAATTTGGGCCGTGTCATTATCGAGTTCTTCGACTTCAATAATGGCACGGTCCAATCCCGGAAGTGTTAAGTTACCTATTTAATGAAAATGGCCGTGAAAGCCTCCGAAATCATGTGCAACTAGTGTCAATATGATATTTGTGTCGGAACACCCCCCAGAGGCTTTAGGAATAACTAAAATTCGTCTTAAACAAAAAATCTAAAATTACATTTTAGTAATGTATGATTGGATATCAATTATTACATTCGGAATTTGGACTCGACCATTTTAAAATTTTTTAATAATTACATCAACATGACACACACCTCACACGATGGTTGCTGGGCAAGCAAAAAAGGCGCGCTGCAACTTTGTATCCCGAATCCGGGGCAAGTTGAGCATTGTACCGCCAGATATAAGCGCATAAAGCACCAGCATCTACAACGCAAAATAAATGAGGTTATCAATAATATATACATACATGTACTATTTCATTTTTTATTATAATGATGTCAATTTAACTAATTTTTTACAGTCAAAATGACATTTAACATTTGCATAGGTTGGAGTTATTGCAAGGACAGGCATATCTTGCAATTTTGTTTTACAAGCAATCTAAGTTGTTATTTATTTAGCAAATAATTATTTCTGACTTCTTTTGGTTAATAAGCAAATAAAATGCCACACTAGTTAATTTTACCTATTTAAATAGACGTCTGTCAACATCATTATTAGTACATTGTTAAATGTAACTAAAGTACTTTTATTTTCTTCAATAACTGTCAAAGTCTTACAATGTTGGTAGATATGTGATTAAAACGCTAGGAACTTTTTATACCTCGTGTTGTTTGAACTTTTTTCAAAATTATGGTTGTGTCAATTTTGAATGTCAAAGTGTCTTCATTTGAACTCTTAACAAATTTCTTTTTTTGACATGGAATCATCATCAATAAAATCGGATAAAAACAAAGAAAACCAAGCAATATTTTAAATGCAAAAATGAAGCAAGCGGTATTAAATTGCTAAGATCAATTTCTGGAAATGAATCCACAAATGCCTAAAATGGAATTGTTAACAGGACTTTCTAAAACCCTTTCAGTAAAACATGCTTTTACGTTCTAATTTAAAGCCACAATTTTTTCTAGATTTCAACACAAGCTATTTATAATATTTTTGAAAATAAAGAGCAATTGAAAGACTCTAAAACGGGCAAAAAGAAACATGGCCAGGGAAATGTTTAAAAGATTTGAACAGGGAGAAAATTTTGCATTACACAATTTAGTTAGATATTTGACAAATACCGTGGAATATGCTGGGTCAAGATCACTACTATACAAGATAATTTTGGATATGGGCGTTAAATTTAAAAGAGTAAATATAAGAAAAATATTATGCAAACGAAAATATGTAGCTACAGCTAAAATTACATTCTTACGCAAATATTTACAATATTTAAATTCTGGTGAAGACATCACTTTTATATTTTTGGATAACACATGGATTTACTAAAACTGTTCTCAAATTCGGCGATGGGTAAAGGAAAATGATAAAAGAATGCAAAATTTCAAAGTTAAAAGTGAATGTGATAGATTTACGGTATTGCACGTTGGTTATAGGGGTGGGTTTTTTGAGGGCTGTGAACTTTTCTTTACCAGTAAAAATAATGATGCCGGTTACCACAAGAATGGATGCGGACAAATTTAAAAATTGGGTTATAAATCAGTTTTTAAATAAATGAAATAAAAAGTGTGTTGTAGTAATGGACAATGCACCATATCATTGCGTTTTATTAGAAAAAAAATCAACAAAAAGTTCAAAAAAATAAATTTTGGTAAATTATTTAGCAAAACATAAATTTAAGTGAATCTGAATTAAATCTCGAGACTAAGAAAAAACTTTGGGAACGAATTGAGCCCATTATTAAGAAAAATGATAAAAAGTATGTTATTGACAACATTCTTTTGAAGCATAGCTACGAAGTACTAAGACTTCCGCCCTATCACTGCCAGTACAATGCCATAGAAATGGCATGGGCATTTTGCAAAACGCATTATAACAAACGCATTAATGACGCAAAATTCTCATTCAAAGAGAAGGTACAAGTGGTTTGGAAAGATTCTCTGTCAAAATTTTCCTCAGATATGTGGAATAATTCTGTTAATCATATAGAGAAGGTAATTTCTGACGACTGGAAAAAGCATATGGACATTACGCCAATATTCCTCCATTTATTATCTCTCATGCAGAAGACTTAGATTCTGACGACGAGCAATTTTTATCGGAAGAATCTCAGTCTGAAAATGAAATGCATATGGAAGAATGTAGGGTGGCCAGATAAGATTGCAAAGTGCTGTATCTCGGAAACTATTCGTCGTAACGACTTTCGGTAAAAAAAATTATGACCAAAGTGGCCAAAAGAAGACCGTGGAAAATATTTTCAGATTTCCAAGATGGTCGCCAGGTTGCGTAACCGCCATCTTAAACCTTTAAAGTGATTTTTCACTGAAATCCACCTAGTAAATGTTACCAAAAAATATATGCGTTTTAAAGCTAAGCTTTACTCGAGAAATTTTTGTTTAACACTTTTTGATGTATCTATTGAAATAAAGTGGTGGGGGTAATTCAACTTCCTTTTACAGTGATATTATTAGTCAAAAATTTCATTTTTAATTTCAACTTCAACTTATTGTCATAATGCGATTTCATATGATCTGATCGAAATCGATTAATCACATGGAACCCAGTTTAATTTAATAGAATCGAATCGAATTTTACTTTGTTAGCCATAACATCTATTTGCTTCGAATTATTTTTCGATTTTTTACCACTTACCGAATCGCGCCAATCATCACTGACAGTTACCTAAATAGCGGAAACTTAAATTAGTTCAATTATAAAAGCCATGCGATACAGGATACAGTTGTTGTCCGAAGAATTAATCTTAAAAAAAAGAAAACCAAAAATAAGTTGTCGAAATGAATGTTACTAAATTTCAGCGGCGTCAAAATTTCCTTTACATTACATGTTTTAAGATTAATTTTCGACACCTTAGATGCCGCAACACCCGTATTCTTACCTATCTCCCAATGTTTAAATATCTACAACTTGAAAAATAATGTTGCCAATCCTATGATCAATTTTATTTCAGAAACCACAGATCGAGTCAGGTACGACTACAGAACTGTGAGTGTGTATCCACAACCTGAAGAAATTTTATCAGACACTGAAGTGCAGCTCTCAAAAAACGTCACGTCGGGGAGTTACAGAAATAGTTGGCATTACCTTGCCACTCATTTTAAGTTGTTGAGGGAGGATTTTGTGTCGCCTTTGCGTAGAGCCATTTGTGCCTACAAAGAGGCCTTAAACAATGGAGAAGCTGTTAAAGTGTCTGAGTTTCGAGTTTACTTAAACGCGAGGTTCGTTGAATGGAAAAGCTACTTCGAGAAAAATTTCACCGAAGCAGAATTGGAAAAATTGGAAGTTGACTATATTGGAAACAGGGTTAGTAGAAAAATGTTCAAGCTCTTGGTACCTGGCAAATGCCAACAAAAGATAGCTGAAGATCAAGAAGCGCTCATATTTGGAACCCTTGTATGCTTTTCATGCGATAACTTTGAAACAGTGTTCTTTGGAGTGGTCACCCCACAGAGAAATGTAAAAAAAGGTTTTATAAATGTAGAACTGCTTGATAGCAAACCATTCATCTATACAAAATCGTATACCATGCTTGAGTGTACCAATTATTTCCATGTGCATAAGGTAGTTCTCTTAGCGTTACAGAACTTGAATCCATTAAAATTACCAATGCAACGTTACATAGTTGATACCGCTGATACCGAAAACAAAATTGCAGCACCTTCATACTTAAATCACACTTTAAAATTTACTCTGGCAAACGTGACGTTTAAAGTTGCAGACTCAGCAACGTGGCCTACCAAAGAAGAGCTGAACTTGAATGCTACACAGTATGAAGCCTTCACGAAAGCACTGACTTCAGAATTTGCCATCATACAAGGTCCTCCAGGCACAGGAAAAACTTACGTCACTGTGAAGATTGCTGAGGCTTTTATTAAAAATTATAGAGAAATTACACGTGCAACTCCGACTGCTGGACCAATTTTGGTGATCGCTTACACCAATCATGCACTGGATCAATTCTTAGAAGCACTTATTCCTTTTACTGAAAATATTATCCGTGTTGGACGGAGGTCAACAAATCCAAAGGTCAAGAGGTTCATTTATAGTGGCTGTAAACGAGATGGTGGTAGACTTGAAGCATATTATAGAAAATTAGAGGAAATTCTGGAGAAATCAGACGATCTGGAGAAAGAGATGGAGGACGTCATGTCTTCGTTCCAGAACAAAATATACGATATCAGACAATTCGTTGAAAACACATATCCCAAATGGAATTCGTGGCTGCGTAACCTCAGTTATGAAGAATTTGTTTCTTGGTTAATGGGAGAGTCGGCCACTGAGGACCAGCGAAAGAAGAGATGGGAAATGGTAAGATGTATATTAATGTAAAATTCAAACCAGTAATCAGTACCAAAGCCAAAACAGATATAAAGTAAAAACGTCAAAGAATAAGTAAATTATATGTAGACGTAGATATATTTACTCTATGCTAAACATAATAATAATAATAATTGCATAATTGTAAAGTTTTTTGTTTGTCGAAGATATAATAAAGACTTCAAGTTGTTCAGTATTGTTACGTTTTTACGTTCGGGCTATTTACAAAATTATACGACGCTTCTTGTATCAAACATTTATTTACGACGATTAATTACGATTATTTACAAACACAAGAATTATCAAGGCAGAACACAAATTACTTAAACTAACGAACTATTTCTAACAACGATACACTTATTTTTATTATCGCGTCTATTTATGTAGTAGCTTACGCCTGCGAGCGGAATCGGAACTCAAAAAACTGAACTTGTTATTCCTGCGGCGCATATTTAAATTCGCTGGGTAAGGTTCCAGAAACGTCGCGATCCTTACTCGAAGCTCCCGACAAAGGCATGACACATCGCCGCATTAGTCACCAAGGCCGCTGACGTCACGCGTCTGCAGCTGGCTCCAAGGTTGCTTCTCGAATATTCACGCGTCTGCATCGGTCTGATAGCAAGGTCGTTACAGTATATTTTCTTTATCGTGATTACTTGGACTATAGCGAAAACACTGGATCAATTTGTATATTTTTCTGACCTCTGTGGGTTACATGACGATTAATAATCGAGACATTTTAACGCGCGAGCGCCAGCGAACGCGTTAATTGTAGATATTATTAATCGCCGATTAACATACGAGTTAGTTACAATATTTTTCCGTTGATCGTATATTATTAATTTGAAGAAAATCTAATTTTATTCCATGAAATGAATTTGACACTTACCGTTTTGACATTAATGGTACCGGGTGACTATAAATGGTTGTGATTTTTTTTCTTAGGTTGGCACTGTTTATGTTGGTGGCACTGTAAGTCTGTCAGTTTTGACAAACTGTCGCAAAACGTAACCTGCTAACCTCGAATTTGACATAAACTTACAGTGCCATCAACAATAACAGATTTTTAAAAATCGTTCATGAATAAAAAATTATTCATTAATAAGGGTCATTAATTTCTCTATTCTATACATTAATGAAACATATAAATAAACGATCAACGGAAATAGTTATTTATTAGACGGGTGTGGAATGTTACACATTAGTCACGCAGGAATTATTAGCCATGAGACCGTTAGGTCGAGTGGCTAATTTTCTTAAGTGACTAATGTGTAATTCCATACGAGTTTAATACAAAATTTTATCCAACACCTCCATATATTGTTCATGTAGGCAATTATTTTGAAAATTTATTTGACAAACGGGGCTGCGCGCTCTATTGCGCGGTCTACCCTATTCAATTTACCACCATTTTTAGGCCTATTACGCTGGGCCATTCCGTTCTGTTACACACTACGCCCCTGCCACCCCCTGCCTTCCACCTGACCAAAAAAGGGGCCCCTCGGGGATCCACCCCTCTCCAAGGGGGCCCTCGGGGATCCGCCCCTCTCCAAGGGGTCCTTGGGGCTCCGCCCCTCTCCAAGGGGGCCTTTGGGGCTCCGCCCCTCTCCAAGGGGGCCCTCGGGGATCCGCCCCTCTCCAAGGGGTCCTTGGGGCTCCGCCCCTTTCCAAAGGGACCCTTGGGGCTCCGCCCCTCTCCAAGGGGGCCTTTGGGGCTCCGCCCCTCTCCAAGGGGACCTTTGGGGCTCCGCTTCTCTCCAAGGGGCCCTCGGGGCTCCGCCCTTCTCCAAGGGGGCTTTCAGGGCTCCACCCCACTTCAAGGGGGCCCTCTCTCCAATGGGGCCCTCGGGGCTCCGCCCTACTTCTAGGGGGCCCTCGGGGCTTCGCCCTTGTCTAATGGGGCCCTCGGGGCGCCGCTCCCCTCCAAGGGGCCCTCGGGGCTCCGCCTTTTTTCAAGGGAGCCCTCGGGGCTACGCCCCACTCCAAGGAGGCCCTCGGGGCTCCGCCCCTCTCCAAGGAGGCCCTGGGGGTTCCAAATATTAATTTGAATAAAAAATAGTGTTGCATCTAATTTTATTATTCATGGTATCTTTCTACATTCTCTCACTAGTGACTTTTTGAATATTTTCTCACTAGTGAGTAATATATCACATTACTTATGCAAAATCAACATAATAATAGTGTTATTATATGGAGGTGTTGGATAAAAGTAGATTAAAGGTCTCGGCGAAATTTAAAGTTGTTTATACGAAATTAAAAGTGCCTTTTAACAAGACTGAAAGTCGTTTAAATAATATGTAGCCATTTTAACGAACTTCAATATTCTATTTAAAGAAATTAATGGACTAAAGATGTAAATGTCTCAATAACATTCAAATTCGTGTTTTTACCAAATTCTGTGGGCTAGTGGTTAACACGCCTTTTTAGCATTCGGGAGGTCATGGGTTCGATTACCGCGGCCGTTTACTTTGATTTAGGTTTCCAGGCGGTTTTCCCGAGTTAACAGAGCACCTTCACTGAGGCGAATTCCGAGGCACTCTCTCTGCACCTTTCCAGGCCTCTTTTTTATTGATTTCTGAGGCTTTCACGGCCATTATCATTAAGTAACGAACCACTTCCGGGATTGGACCGTGTCAAAAGAGCACGGTAAGTCAACGTGTGAACCACGTCAGAGGCGAAACTCGACTAACTATCAGAAGGAGAAAGGCGAGAATTTATGAGCAAGCGCCGCCGCGGTTCAGAAAATGCCGTCGCGGTTCAGTGGCGGTGAGCGGGGCTTAGGAATTAGCACTTTCCACATAGAAGGAAGGGGAAAGCCTTCGTCCCCATTGAGATTGTTAGGGTGTTTGTAAATCTCAATGGCTTCTTGAATCTTTCTGCTAAAGAAGAATGGGGATTTGCAGATGATGGAAGTTTTATCAAAAAGGATCTTATGACCAATATCGCGTTGGTGTTCGGTGATGGCTGATTTATTTATTTATTTATTTATTTAGCATTTAAATGGGGTAACAACAGTCAAAAAGACCAATTACAGTTACCCTACAGAATATAGTTAAGCTAAAAAAAACACCGCAAAGTAAAAACTAACTTAAAGAATAAAGGGAGGTTAAGCGAAGTAGCGAAATTAAATCAGACTAAGACAAAGATTTTTAAATTTTAAAAATGAATTTTGAAAGACATCTATATTTGGATTTTTATTACTATAGAGATTGTAATATTTTGCAAAGCGCATGAGTGGAGAGTTATCCGCAGAGTTGGTGTTACAAAATGTTAAACTAAACAGATCATTGCTTCTTGTTGAGTGAACGGGAATACGTATACTAAGTAGATTCAGGAGTTCCGCACAGTCAATATTACTATTGACCAGTTTGTGTAGTGTGAATAGATGCAGTAGTTCACGGCGCTGGCTGAGAGGGGTAAGCAAACATATGCTACCCGGAAATTTCCAAGCAACAAGTCTCAGAAATTTATTTTTTCGACGACTGACATCGAAAGTAGATTTTTCTCACTGTCATTTGACAACAGAAAGTTGACATTTGCCGCTGAGCGTGCGTTTTCATCATTTTGCCGCTCGCCGAGCGTTTTGGGTTTCCGCGTGAACAAAATAGGTAGCCACGTCCGAATGTTTCCTTGACAACGCCCGTCATTTGTCGAAATAATCGCGTCACATGTCTAATAGACTGCGCGAGTAATGTTAACTTGATTGTCAATAAATTTTTGCGATAAAATGAAATTTGATATTTTCCTTTAATAATATGCTCAGTCGTCGAAAAAATAGTATGTAAGTTTCGAGGTAAAAGTGCGCTTGCCGCTTTTGCATGATTTCTGGTTTCGACTTCGTCTCAACCAGCAATATTCATGCGCAAGCGGCAAGAATGCACTTTCAGCTCTTAACATACAATATACTATTGTACGCTCTCTATTCTGTTGATATACGTTAGGTATTGTGGAGCCCATATGTTGCTAGTAAACTCAAGATGACTGCGGACAAATGCAAAGTATAGGGCTTTTAAGGTTGAAATTTTATGAAAATCTCTACAATTTCTATTAATAAATTCAAGCATCTTATAGGCTTTGCGAACTACTGAATCTATGTGCTGGTCAAAAATTAACTTGTTGTCGAAGATGACCCCAAGATCCTTGATGGTCACAGCGGTCGACACTATTTCGCTTGAAATGGAGAAAGAAGCAGGCACCTTGTATCTGTTTCTAGTAAAAGAGATGTGAAAACATTTTTTGGTATTTATTTTTAATTTATTAACTGCACAATATTCGCAAAGTCGATCAATATCTGCTTGTATCAATTTGACCTCAAGAGCACTCTTTACTGAGCGAAAAATTTTGAGATCGTCTGCGTAAATTAGAAATTTGGAGTGGTGGAAGCAATTGCACATGTCATTTATAAAAATATTAAACAGCAGGGGTCCCAGATGAGAACCCTGTGGCACACCGGAAGTAATGGAGCTGTAATTTGATGAATACCCGTTCACTACAACAGTCTGCAATCTGTTGGTTAAATATGACTCAAGCCACTGCAGTAAGTTGCCATGCACACCGGCTCCAGCAAGTTTGGACATAAGAATAACGTGATCAATGGTATCAAAAGCCTTGCTGAAGTCGGTGTACAGGGTTATTCATTATAAATTACCCACCCCTTATCATCGTTATTATTGCCTATAGAAAAAAAAGTTTTAAATAAAAGTTATGTGGTTATAACTGAATTTTGTTAAAATGCTATCAAAAGTACAGTGGCGTGCATAATTAAGGGGATACAAAAAAGTAATATATTTTTTTAAATGGAACACCCTGTATATTATTAAATTTTTGGAATGATCTTTCTTTCTTGATTTCAAAAATATACCATATGTTAGCCCTACCTTATACCGTTTTTGAGTTATTAAACGTCGAATATCATTAACATTATTAAAGTAAGGTATGATAATAACAACTACTTTGTTTGATAAGTGACATTTCTTTAATGAAATAATCAAAATGGTTTATAGTGAGGAAGAAAAAGTTCAAATATTTACTTGTTATATACAAAATAACAAAAATAAACGTGCAGCAAAAAGAGCATACAGGGTGTTGTATCCAAATCGTCCAACGGTAGGGGTAACATATGGTATATTTTTGAAATCAGGAAAGAAAGATCATTCCAAAAATTTAATAATATACAGGGTGTTCCATTTAAAAAAATATATTACTTTTTTGTATCCCCTTAATTATGCACGCCACTCTACTTTTGATAGTATTTTAACAAAATTCAGTTATAACCACATAACTTTTATTTAAAACTTTTTTTTCTATAGGCAATAATAACGATGATAAGGGGTGGGTGGGTAATTTATAATGAATAACCCTGTACACAGTTTCCACCTGAAGGCCATTGTCCATACTACCCAGTACGTATTCCGCGAATATAATCAAATTTGTGTTCACCGAACGACCTTCAAAAAAACCATGCTGCTCAGGTACAATCCATGTTTTGACATGAGAGAATAGTATTTCATAAATTATTTTTTCAAAAATTTTGCTGATTATGCTAAGTTTGGATATTGGGCGATAACTTTCAACAAGACTTTTGTTACCTTTTTTAAAAACAGGAACAACATAGGCTCTTTTCCAGTCGTCCGGAAAACATCATGTAGATAGGGACTTATTATACAATATTGATAAGGGCTCAGCAAGTGTAACTGCACAGGATTTCAAAAAAATTCCAGGGATGTCATCAGGACCAGCACCTTTAGCTACGTCAATATTGAAATGATGAAACGAGACCCGACCTGAAACAGCACTGGTGCTGAGAGATGCGAGTTATCACTGAACTACCCGTTTCACCAATGTATATAGCAGTACAAGAGCAACGGACTCTATAAACACCTTTAGACGACATAGTGTTTAATTTATCTTTAGGTGAAGGAAGAACCTGTGAGATTTTGCTCGGGGGTTTGAATACTGTTTTAATGTTCTGTTTTCGAAGAGACTTTCCTATGCGGTCGGTGACTTGGTGGATATAGGGAAGAAAGACTATTGCTGCAGGAGGATCGGGTTTTGGACGTTTGGGTAGCCGTGGATGAAGATGGCGATTGATGGCAGACTGTATATCCCTAGCACGGTAACCGTTATTCCTAAGAGCTTTCCGAATGTGGTTTAATTCAGCGTGGATATTATCGGGTTGGGATATGGAAACAGCCCGGTGTACAAGCGAATTGTTAACAGAAAGTTTTTGTGTAGGATGATGGTGGGAATCGGCATGTAGATAGCGATCAGTGTGAGTGGGTTTGCGATATATAGAATGACCAAGTTTGCCACTGGGTTGGCGGGAGACCTGTACATCTAAGAATGGAAGGAAAACGTTCCTTTTTATCTCCATGGTAAAGTTAATGTCTGGATGTTGACTATTGAGATGATTTAAGAAGACGGGTAACGTGTCTGTACCATGTGCCTATAAATTCTCGCCCTTCTCCTTCCGATAGTTAGTCGAGTTTCGCCTCTGACGTAGTTCACACGTTGAGTTACCGTGCTCTTCTATCCCTTCCCTTGCAAAGAGTTTCGCCTCTGGCGTGGTTAACACGCTTGAGTTACCGTGCTCTTTTGCTTTTTCCTCCTGATGAAGCCCCTTACGAAAGTGGGCGAAACGTTGAGTTTTTCGATCTCAATCATGACACGGTCCAATCCCGGAAGTCGTTTCTCTTTTCTATTCTCCACCCTTCCTTTCTCTCACTCATCCTCTAATTCCCGTTCTTAGCTGATGAGGGACGCAATTAAAATTGCTTTGACTTTTACCTTTTTATCAAAATCGTTCTATCGAATTCATTGAAACTAGATTAAAAGTAGCTTTTAGCTTTATTTAAAATCGTTTTAAATCGAGCCTGAAACGTCCAAAACGAGGTGAAAGGTCGATTTTTAATGAAAGTGGAAGCTTTTAAACAAAATTTAGAGATATTTTAACGAGCTAAGTCATATAACTAAAGGCAGTCTTAACCAGATTACAAACCATTTTAACTGAAAGTAACATGTATCTTTTAACAAGTCTAAAGGTTCAGTTTAAGGAATATAAATACTTATATGCTTTTTTTATATCTTATGAACAAAGCTTTTTCGATCGACATAATAGCTATTTACGACATTAGGCCGGTAGCTAAGCATTTATGGCCGAGCTTGTACTCGTACATCACGGTCGAGCCCACTAGGGCGAGATACATGAACTAGCGGGGCCATAAACGCGAATACCGGCCGTGTGTTGGATATAATTTTTGTATACTGCGCATGAACAAGAACCATTTTGTTCTTATTAAAGAATTATCTCAAACTATCTGCTTTAAAAATGCTGTGATTCTTGTTGTACGTTTGGCAGTACTGAAGTGTATTGTTAATGACGCTGTCTATGTCAAATTTGAGGTTAGGTTTTGCGTCAGTTTGTGTCAAACTGACGAAAAATATAACCTGCTAACCTCGAATTTGACATCGACTGACAGTGTCAGCAACAACATACTTCAGTACTGCCAAACGTATAACACGAATTGCAGGCGTTGCTAAGTGCTACCGGTCAAGGCCATAAAAACGTACCTACTGGACTCGTTGCTAAGCTGATAGATAGTTGCTGCCAGACCAGTATACAAAATAGTATAATACTGGACGAGTGGAGAAACTGAGATTTTCACTCACGCGTTTGTCGATTTTATACACGAGGCGAAGCTGAGCGTAGACAGACAAACAAGTGAGTTATTTAGTTTCTCACGAGTGCTGTATAGGGTTTTGTTCAATCCTGCCACTGAATTTTTGAATAAATATTAAAATTTTCTAATTTGCGTGATTTATATAAAAAAACAAATTTTGGTTCGAAATAAATTTTTTTCGTGTTATACGTTTGGCAGTACTGAAGTGTATTGTCAGTCTGTGTCAAATAACTAAGTATTTATCGAGATTGCAATTTATTTCTTAAGAATTTTTAATAAAATTCTTAGAAATTAAGTTTAGTTTTGTTTAAACAAGATATAAATTATTCGTAACGAGATAAATCTTTTTTTAAGAAATTAAAATCCTAATTAACGACACTGAAAGTAACGAAATTTGAAGGTTTATATAAGAGAAAACATTGCTTTAACATGATTAACATGGTTTAGCTACTGTAAAAATCGTTTTAATGAGGTTATAAATATTTACGAAGCAAGTTTGATTATGAGTATCTTAACGAAACAAGTTTGATTGCCAAAACGAGGCGGTGAGCCGAGTTCTACGGCAATCAAACGAGTATCGTTAAGTGCCATTAGCAAACGTGTATTGTTCAATATTTTATCTTCATCAATAAATTCTGCTTCAAAGTATTCTTTGTTTTGTAAAAAAGAGTGTGGTTATCAGTTAAACGATTTAGTGATTTTTCAAGTTCCAGAAAATGCAGAAATTATAATTATTTGCAAAAATGTAATTTCTGTAGCCATCTAGATAGTCCTATCAATGAATCGACAGTGTTTACCTGAATTTTTCTTTCAGTAGTACTAAATTACTGAAAACCTACAAAGTCTCTGTTTCAGGCAAGTTTAATCCAAAATCCAGATACGGTTTTCAGTTCTCTCTATTCCGAGGGAATGTCGAAGTGTACGGATGATACAAGATATATAAAGGTATGTTCATGAAGCTAATAATTAAATAATCTATTTTGTTTTATATTTAGTGGAGAGGGTCACATTATGCGAAAAACGTAAGCTTGTATAAAACCACACACATCATCGAGACGAACGTGACAAAACTATCATACAATGATCGCTGGATTTTATATTTCCACTGGTTAACCATGTGCATAGCCCACATAAAAGCGGAATTGAAAACCTACAAGGTTTCAGTGGCTCACCTGTGGGATCAGCTGCAGAGATATAAGCAAAAAGAAGATGGTCAAGAAATATCCAAAGCTGTAGTAGTCGGTATGACAACAACAGGTGCTGCGCAAAGGCAGAATCTTCTGGCGAATCTTCGATGCCCTATAGTGATAGTGGAAGAAGCAGCCGAAGTTTTAGAATCACACATCGTTGTATCTCTGACAAAAGACTGCCAACACCTTATTCTGGTCGGGGATCATCAGCAACTGCGCCCGAAAACTTATGACCACCAAATCGGAAGAAAATATCGCTTGGGCATCAGCTTATTTGAGCGAATGGTGCTTAATAAAATGCAGTGCACAACCCTAGACATACAGCATCGCATGCAGCCTGAGATATCGCGGTTAATTGTTCCTGCAATCTATCCCAACTTGAAAAACCACAGCTCTGTCTGTAACTTACCTGACATCGTTGGCATCCGCCACAATGTTTTCTTCATCCATCACATGCATGAGGAACTAGCATCTGGAAAAAGCCGAATTAACCTCCATGAAGTTGAGTATGTGGTCTCTCTGGCATCCCATTTGGTTAAGCAAGGGTATGAACAGAGCGAAATTACAATCTTAGCCACATACAAGGCCCAAGCGGATGCCATTCAAGAGCTGCTTGATGCAAACCTTGTTTTGGAGGACATACGAGTACGTGCCACTACCGTGGACAATTTCCAAGGCGAAGAAAACCAAATCATTTTGCTGTCACTAGTTCGCAATAATCGTGATGGCAGTATCGGGTTTCTTGCCGAAGAGAATCGTGTGTGTGTTGCCTTGTCTCGAGCACGGAAGGGTTTATACATAATGGGAAACATGGATATTCTATGTCTTGAAAGCAAGCTTTGGTCGAAGATTAGGGAAGTGCTCGTTGCTAATAACCAGTTGGGACCTGCTTTGGAAATATATTGTTCAAAACATCCGAAAAATGTTAGGGCTGTGAAAGAACCAGAAGATTTCCAATGTGTGCAATGTATCAAGATATGGCTAAGCGAAGAATAGGGAGCGTATTTTAAAGTTCTACTTTTATGATATATAGTGTTTGTGTACAAATGTATTTTATATTGCTACTATTAAAAACATCATTTTATTTTTCCATAATGTTCCTATTATAATAAAGTCAATATTTAAATGAATATGGTAGAAGAGGATAAAAATCTTAAAGAAACAAATAATTAAATAGAACCGAATTTATATTTTTATCACGTTCTAAAATAGTAAGGTGAAATTACATGCGAATACTTCAGACGATGGCAAAGCATTTTAAATAAAATATAATTAACATGCAGCTTAACTATAATGCAAATAACAAGGTTATTGAATAGAATAGTACGGTTCATCATTAAATATTCTATTTCATACAATGGTATCGACAGGTTTCTTCAGCAAATTTGATCGTCCATTACTGAAACAAAGATCAGTCAGAAAGAATCATGGTTATTAATGCAATTACAGGTGAAATTGTAAACGATACCAGGTAACTGTCCATTGGTTGATTGCAAATGTAACCCAATTGGTTGATGACAATAATTTTGAACTAAGTTGTAATATTCGTCAGTTTTTATCTGCAAAAGTAAATATTGGAAAGGATAAAACATAAAGGAACAAACGACTTCCGGGATTGGACAGCGTCATTATTGAGATCGAAGAGTACTCGCCTTTCTCCTTCCGATAGTTAGTCGAGTTTCGCCTCTGACGTGGTTAACACTTTGAGTTACCGTGCTCTTTTGCTTTTTCCTCCTGATGAAGATCCTTACAAAAGTGGACGAAACGTTGAGTTCTTTGAGCTCAATAATGACACGGTCCAATCCCGGAAGTCGTTTGTTACTTAATGACAATGGCCGTGAAAGCCTCAGAAATCGTCAGGATAACACACGTTTGTTTCTTACATATTTGTTGTATAAAAGGGTTATTGTTGCACAATGATGCATAATAATTGGAGAAAGGCACAATTTGAGAACAAGTTAACCTAAAATATGACATGTTTAGGTAAAAGTCACAATGGTTGAAAAGTAGGAATCTGTAATTTTTTTGATATGTGATTTCCCAGGTTTTCGAGAATATAAGAAAATAACAATTGTGTGTGTAACATTTTGAATTAAAAAATGATACCAGCTTGAAAATCGAGCTAAAAATATAAAAATTCAATTATATTAAAAATAAATACTAACATGTGTCCAGAAAAAGAGTTTTGTATAAAATAAATGTCATAATAAGAAGTTTGGAGTAAGAAATATAAAGATGTTGGCGCTATGAGTGTAGCATAACTAGCAGGCGTTGCTGATGACGGTGCAAAGCAGTACATGTAGTAGATGAAAGTCCATTGTGTCAATAAAGATAAATTGAGCTCGAAGATAGAAAAGCCAGAACGTAAGTGAAAAACAAAGATAATATTACAACTAGGTACCAGATCTGAGTGAAAATATAAAAAAATTAAATGAGCAAAACTGCTAATTGAACAATTAAAATATTAATGAAAGTAAATTATCCTTAAATTCAAGACAAAGTTAACAGTGTTTAGGCAAAAGGTTTATGAAACAAGATATTCTATGGAATTTGGGTATTTCGCCACTCTTTCCAGAATTTTTACTTTCTCTACGTGCATTAGCTCAAAGTTACTCTGCAACACCCCACGTTTTTCCGACTTAATATATTTAGTTTTCCCCTTAGTTACGATTAGCCCAAAATTTTTTGATAGCTGAATTATTCTTCTCTCATTCTACCGACATCGTCTGCATAAACTAAGCACCGATGTGATTTCCTGAATATGATTCTATTACGATTTGTACGAGCTTGTCGTATTATTCTTTCTAGTAGTAAGTTAAGCAAAGTATTGAGGATGGGTCTCTATATCTTAACCATGCATCTATTTACCTCGAACTTCTGCAAAACCTTTTTTCTCATTCTCAACCTCATTTCTGTTGCCGCGAATATCATCTGTACTGAGTCTTTTAATTTTTAATCTAGCCCAACAAATAGTCCAGTCAAATGATAGAAAATAGGGAAAATTGGTGGAGTTTTGATATTTGGTTCCTATAGGTTTTTTGGGTCGCTGTACACGAATATGAGGTTTGCCAACAACAATTTTGACCGGAAACAGGTTGTTTTAAGCAAAAACGGTGTAAAAACCGATTTTTTTAGTTTTTCTAAAATTATCCGAAAGCTATCCATTTCTCGTAAATGTTGAACCTATATGAAATGAAAGAGGATAAAATTTCCTACATTTTATGTAGTAGAGGTTTTTTTCTCCGATCAATCGTTCAGCCGCGAGAGCGGTTATTTACATCGTTTTTGCTTAAAAAAAACGTGTTTCCGGTCAAAATTTTTGTTGGCAAACCTGATATTCGTGTACAGCGACCCAAAAAAACATATAGGAACCAAATATCAAAACTCCACCAAAACTTAGCTCTATTCGCCCTTTTTGAGAACCATTTGACTGGAATAAAATACATTTACACGTTTCTTTTATCACTTTTTTTCTATTATTTGTCGTAATTTGAAAATTTGATCCGTAGAGGACCTATTTTGTTTAAATCCACTTTAATATTTTCCCACCACTTTTTCAGCATAACTTGTAAGTCTAGAAACTACTGTTTTAGTCAGTATTGTATACAGTACGTTTGAAAGTGCAATCGCTATGCAGATTGAACCTATCATCTTATCGTTTTTTTTTGTGCAGTGCGTAAATCTCGGCCTCTTCTCCACTCATTTGGTATCTGTTTATATATTTTATTTATATTTCTATTAATGCTCCTTCCTCATTTCTTATCTGTTCTGCCACTATTCCATCCGTACCTGGACTTTTATTGTGTTTAATTTCTTTGATTATCGTCTTGTTTATTTTTTGTTTCCACTAATGTTTCTACTGATGGTATCTCTTGTGTCATCTGGTTTGGGTTTTTCATGTTTAATGTATCTGCATAGTATTCTGCCCATCTCTCCATTAGTGCCTTCTGGTCAGTCTTCCTTCTATATGTTTGACATACTTGGGTACCTAGTTGTTTGTAACCCCTTATATGTTTTATTCCTTTATAGAAGTTTGTTATTTCTTTCTTATTGTAATGTTCTTCTATTTTATATTTTCCTTTTTTTTACATTTACTCTTCTCACGTTATAACACTTTTTTGCCCCTCATCTTACTTCATATGCTTCTTTCTCTTCTTGTGTGTTCATTGCTGGAATTTTATCCTGGCTTTCTTCCTGAATCTCAATATTTGTGTACATTCATTATCGAACTAGTCTTGGGGTGTCTGGCTGCTTTTGACCTTAATATTTTGCTTGATGTAGCAATTGCTCTACTGTTTTTCTAGATCTCTCTGACCCTTATCATAACTTGATATTCAGTTCTTCTCTTCTTCTTCAAATTTGCTTATGACATATTTTCTTCTCTTTTTTGATATCGATTATGATCAAGAAATACAATGTTCCGGCAACTACAATACCCAAATTCATTAGTTTTGCTGTCTGTGACGGAAACTGATATTGAGCATATTATTTCAAATATTAAGTGTAATAAAGCACCGGGATTTGATGGAATAAGTGCTCGAATGGTCAGGGAAATCGGAAGTACCAAATGTCATGAAGATTGCTGTTATTGTCCCATTATATAAAGGTGGAAGCTTAACTATCATAACAAACTACAGACCT
Organism: Agriotes lineatus; assembly: GCA_940337035.1. Classification (NCBI taxonomy): domain Eukaryota; kingdom Metazoa; phylum Arthropoda; class Insecta; order Coleoptera; family Elateridae; genus Agriotes; species Agriotes lineatus. Next base: position 46,182,020 of record OW679201.1, on the reverse strand, counting down.
ATAGCACTATTATCAATCTTTTCAAAAACATTTGAAAAGCTTATTGCAAGTAAGTTGACAAAATTTTTAACTAAATCAAATTTCTTTTTTAATAACCAGTATGGTTTTCTTCCTGGTAGAGGAATGGGATTAGCATTAGTAAACTTTTCCTAGTATATTTCACAAAATTTAGATAAGGAAAACAAAGTTACTGGATTATTCATAGATATATCTAAAGCTTTTGATACTGTATGTCACTTAAATCTAATAAAAAACTGGAAAGCGCTTAAGATTAATGAATTTACAAGAAATGTATTGCAATAAAGTATGTAATTTGATTAAAACATGTTAAAACTATTTACAGGTAGAAACTAATTATTTAGTTAGAAAACCAGAATATTCAATACTTATAGTACATTTCTGTAAGGAAACAGCTACACAGCGAAGTTTTATCTATTTGGGACCTAAATTATACAACTCACTTCCTAGCGACATCAAATGCGGGCACCAAAAGTTATTCAAAAAAAGATCTGCCTGTTTTGTTGGCAATCAAGAAGATTTTTCAGAAACACTGTTGGCAAGAAACATATAAATAGTAATATTTTTGAGAATGTAGTAGGTACCTACTTTAAAACTTTACCTTTTTTTAATATTTAATTTTAAAATTTAAAAAGAAAAAATAAGTACACCTTCTACACACAAGTTTCTTCAACTTTGTAGAAGGTTTTCCAGGGAAGTAAGTTTTCGCTGCAGTGAATTTAGTTAAATTGAAAAAAATATATACATTGCTATGAACACATTTTAGTAGCCTTTATATTACGCATAATAATTAATAGTAATTAACAACATAACCAGCAAAACAAATATTTAATGTAAGAATTTTAGAATTGTTAAGAAATAGCATAGGCCATGAAAATAATTGCATAATGACGTTTTTGAATAGCTTTATATTTGCTTAAAACAAAATAAAATCAGAGCAGGTCTGGCAATTCATATACCAATGTGTAAACTGTAAACCAAATATTGGGGCAGCTTCTTCGAAAGCTTTGCTTGTGAAATTGCGAAGCTGCCCCAAAAATCAAGTTATTTTATGTGTTAATAAATACCCAAGTTAATTAAAAGTGTTGTTTAATAGAGTGATTGTGTCTTGGCTTACTTGTGGAAGTTTTGCCTTGCATTGGGCTTCCGCACAGGTAAAATACGAGGCGTCGAAGTGGTCCAGTGGAAGCTGTGGTGTTTTGGGCATATTCTACGGAGGTCCAGCCAGCTTTATAAGTTCATATACGAGTAAATAAGAGAGCAGCGGCAGTGTAGTACAGCGAAGTACGAGATTTGAGGCCCCAGCTTCATTTAAAGCGGTTCCAGAGGTCTCCGAGAGCATTAGCCGTTCACCAGGTGGGTTCCAGCGCAGATTTGAGCCTTGATAACTGCAGCCCAGAGCATCGTGGGAGTTCCAGCGAGGGGCAGGTAGCCCTATTTTCAACGGAGAAGCCATCAAACGGTCAGATTTGCCTTCTAAAAGTGTTAGTTTTGTGAATGTGTGCTTTGTCAGCGTTCTATAGAGCATCACTTCTGGTTCTTGGCGTGGGTAGAAGTGTTTTGTTTATGACGTGGAATACTTACATTTCATTGTTATCGCATAGCAACAGCGTTAATTGCGTGGACATCAGGAAATTAATTAAAATTGTCAGCTTGGTTACGTATTCTCGAAGCAAGAAAACCATTTTGGTTTTGTATTTATTCCCATCCGTTAAAAAATATAACCCAGTTGTCAAATCCCATTAGCTTACAATTAAATATTTATTTTAAAATAGGACCTTAAATAATTATTGATAGCCAAACGTAGTTAATTAGTAATCATAGCAAGTTCAAATTCGTTTTTTTAAATTAGATGTAGCGACCTAATCCTGGGATGAGAGTGAATTAAAATTAAAAATTTAAATATTATTACAGTATAGCCGGGCGAATTACAAAAAGTGTGGTAGCTAGGGCTGTTTAATTTATTCAAATAATTAAAAATCATATTCAAAAATTGGTTACACCCATTTAAGTCATCACAATATAATGTATGTGTAACTAAATTGAATTTAATACATTGTATAGTATTATATGGGGGATCAAATGCTATTATTATTATTATTTTTCCTCGTCACTTTAAATAAAATTTAGTTATTCCAATTTTTAAATCAGCATAAAACACTGCTGGAGCCTGTGGTTTGAAAATATCACAACTTCGTTAAAACCCCTCACCACACATATATTTAACAACTGATAAATACGTATTTCGACAGTCACGCTGTCATCCTCGGTAGCTACGAAAAACTTACACAGCGAAAAGGCAACGATGTACAATTGTACAGTCGCGGAATTAAAAATCCGGGCATTTAAAATGATTCAGTGTATATCTTACTTTACTTTACTTATCACGTTACCTGGTGAAATTAGTCAAAGTCAAAATAATTACTCGGATATGACAGCATGCCTCATTGTTTTGACGATTTTCTGTCAAAATGTTTTGCTCTGAAGAAATATGTTAAGTAAATTTGCCGCTCAACAAGAATCCCGAGTGCGTAGCACGTGGGATTTTGGGGCGGAAAATTTACTTAACTTATTTCTTCAGAGCAAAACATTCTGACAGAAAATCGTCAAAATTTATTCAGGCTAGTTAACATGCACGTGGGATGTTCGGCGTGATTATTTCCTGAATAAATAGAGAAAATTCAGTTGGTGAAGCACCTTTAATAATCGAGTGACAATTATGCACAAGCGATTAAATTTTGACATATTTAACCGCGGTAAAATTTTGACGTTTGAATTTTTTGCATTATTGAACTGACCGAAACCATAGTGATTACGCATTATTATGGATATGAAGAAAATAATCAACAGTAATATCCCAAGTGCATTAAAATAGCCGATTAAATTTTGACGTTTTCTGTCAGAATGTTTTGCTAAGAAATATGTTAAGTAAATTTGCCCCTTAACAACATTTTGGGGCGGAAAATTTTCACATATAATCTCATAAGAGCATTAATTCTTTCCGGAAATTTTTTTGAGTGCGTTCCAACAACGTCGTATTAATTTGCCCGAGCGGGACGCGAGGGCAAATTAGGACGTTGTTGAATGCACGAAAAATAATTTCCGGATATGAATTAATGCTCGAATGCAGATTCGGTAAGAAAATCGTAACGATACAAGCCCTCAAAGTTAGGCTGATCTACCTACAAAAAATTTCCAAGAAATTTTTTTGTTGTCTTGGATACGGCTCGTGAACTAATTTTTCTATTGGTCATTGATGAGTGTCGTACGATTTTCGAGATATATTTCTTCAGAGCAAAACATTCTGACAGAAAATCGTCGAAATTTATTCAGGCTAGTTAATATGCATGCGGGATGTTCGGCGTGATTATTTCCTGAATAAATAGATAAAATTCAGTTGTTGAAGCACCTTTAATAATCATGTTAAAATTATGCACAAGCGATTAAATTTTGACACATATTTAAAGCGGTAAAATTTTGACGTTTGAATTTTTGTCATTGTTAAACTGACAGAAACCATAGTGATTACGCATTATTATGGATAGGAAGGAAATAATCAGTAATAATGTATTGCAGTGGTATTAGCCCTACGGCTTTGCTCCGATTGCAGTACAATGTTAAAATTAAATCAAAGCACGGAGTAAGGGTGTTTTATTTAGCTGCGAGACTATAAACTTAAAGATCAGTCAGTAATTGCATTGAGATAGAAATGCTTGAATTAAAAGAAAGGTTATGAATAAGGAACGCAAGGGACAAGGCTCGTTTGTCACAGGTTGAAATCGACATTTCAAAATTAATTAAATAGGTTTGTGCAGAATTAAATCCGAACCAATAGAATTGATTTGTCACAGAAAGGTTTGCTAAGTGTATGGTATTGTAGCGTAGAATTCAAATAAATAAGCAGGAAACATTTATGAACAATCTTAAATAAGGTACAGGAAGCCAGAATTATATTATCATATGTTGCAAAGAGCAAATTATAAGAAAAGAATTGGCAATTGTGAGATTAAGTTGTAAAACCAGAATTAGCGGGGAAAAGCAGACAAAATTGGCAAGAAAAGCACACAGGAGGATATAAAACAAATGTGAAACGGAAGTGAACTCTTGAAACTAATCAATGCAATCACGCGTGTGAGACAATTTAAGTGATTAATAAAAACGTGCTAGTGGCGTAAAGAGACATCAATAATCAAAATGAACAGACATGATTTTTAGTTTTAGGCAATTTGTAAAAATGTTTATTTGTAAATAAATTTGTGTTAAAAAGTACTGTAATTGACTTTGGTTAATATCCGTTTTGTTTAGTTATAGTTATCAATTGTTTATAACGGATTTGAGAGAGAACAAATGAATAAATTAATCAGATTGATGCTGTAAAATTGTGCTGCTCTTAAAAATTAAATTTTATATAATAAACAAGTTTATTTCAACATAAAAAGTATCCAGTTTTATTCAGTGCATTTCCCAGTTCGTGTGGTGTTATTTGCAACGAATTCCGACACTAAAAATTATAAATACCACGAGGGGACCTTTCCGAGAGCTTCGCCAACGAGCCAGCTGAAGTTTTTGAAGTCTGCGTGCAACCAAAGGGTCTATTGGGGCTACGAGGGCAGCATTCCAGGGTGTAGAGCAGCTTTGTACGACCGTATACGAGAGGTTTCATCATAAGGGGGCCCTTAGCAGCTCCACAACTCCAACGGCGTCCTTCCAGCGAGCCGAAGTGAACGACAAGTACCAGGTACCAATTTACCCTAAAATTTATCCGGTTAGACCCGGGGCAAGCTACGTGCATCATAAAGGAGACATTACTGAGCAAAATCCAAATATTTCACGGCCACAGAGAAGGTGATGGTCGCATATCAAGTGGATTCCATGTTTGAGGTTACGCGAGTAAAATGACGCTTTTCCAAAACAATTGCTTGAGCTTGCCCGCGTTATTTTCTGAAAGAAAATATAGTTAGCGCAGCCAAGAGCGCGAAAAATTTTGATACCTACCTTGACAAATGTTCATAAACTCCATTTGTTAAAAATCAAAACACAACGCAGCCTGCAAAATAAAACCGAACTGTGATAATTTTGACAGTATTACATTTCAGCAAGTGCGCAGTTAAACTAAATTTGTTGCCAGTGGCGCACTAGATAGATTTATTAGGGGAATTCGCCTGGGACCAAAGAGTTTTCTTGCTTTACGAGCTAGCTTTCAATTATATTTAATTTGCAGACGAATAAAATACAAAAGGGCATACTACCATATTATTTTAATTAAATGAGAAAGAGAATTCCATTTTAATCAGTCTCAATTTTATTTTAATAACATTGCAATCAGTGGCTTATATAATATAATTAATTTTAAATACTTATTATTATTACAGTAGCCATTGCAGTATTAAGGGCAACTGATTAAACTGATAAAAATGTTCTATGAAAGTATTTTGTTTTAGCAATGTCACAAAAAAAACTTGATCAAATTTCCGAGCCGAAGGCGAGGGAATTTGTCAAAGTTAGTTTGTCGAGGGGCGTTGCCAAAAAACAACAAATCTCGAGTAAAGCATTTTCCGAGCAAAATCATGTGCCCGAAATACATTTAGTGGACTATCCAAATATCAGTTCATTTTGACATTTATAATGCCGCACAATGGCAGTTTAAATGACATTTTTCAAATACCACCCTGATTAAAACAACATATTTGGTGGTTGTATGGGCGTAGCCAAGGGGGGTAGGGTGGGGCACGTGCCCACCCCTAAACATTTTTTAAAAGCAAGAGACAGTTGACTTATAATCGTTATTACTAATTACCATTCGCGTTCTACAAGATTTGAAAAACGAAACTATATTTGAGTGTGTGAGTTCGATTTAGAGAAAATAAAATTTTCCATACCATGGTATATTAAAACTTTAAAAAAATACACAACGTTTTTTAGATTAATATATTTAAGTAATTTTAATAATCAAGCAGAACTGTAGCACCACCAATGGGAGTAAAAAAACTGGCACAGTTGGAACTAGCAGAAGTGGTAAAAAACTGAGACTTTCTTTACTAATTGAAACATGCTTTGCAATTTCCTTGGTTCAACCATCTACAGTAAGCACTAAAGAAAGGTCTTTTAGTACATTACGTAGAGTGAAAACCTGATTGCGATCAACAATGTCAGAACACTGTTTCAATATATAACGTGTGCTCAGTGTATACACAAAATGATGCTATGAAAAGGGAGGGGACTAGAAGCTGAATTCTTAAAAAGATTTGCAGTAAATTCCCGAAAACTGATGTTAGTTTAACTCGTATTTTTTTACAATTAGTAACAAACAAAATAATAATAGCGGCTAATTGTGAATATACATTTTTGCCCTCCTCTACCTGAGACCCTGGCTACGCCCTTTGGTGGTTGCCATGAATACAAGTGGCAAAAGAAGCTGATAAAATCCCAACGGAAAATTTTGATTTTTTGCCACTATAAAAACACGTGATTGGTTGAATTTTGGAAAATTTTGGCATTTGATTGGATAATAAGAGATGCGGGAAATAGTTAGTATTAATTTTTAGCAGATACTGTTTGCTGTGTTTATTTTATTCATTAAAACTCTGCAAGCCTTCTACACGATCGGGAGCATTGCTGCGTCATCGGCATAGCGTATGTTGTTTATCAGTTGTCCATTTACTAGTATACCTTCTTCCTGTTCGCCAATTGCCTCATCTGTTATTGCTGCGGAGTAAACGTTGTATATCATTGGGGATAGTATGCATCCTTGCTGCACGTGTTCCGAGCTGCCGCTGCAAACCCTCGAGCCTCGCACAAGTTTTGAAATGCGCGCTTTTACAGCGCGCGTCAAAATTAGATGACGACGCGTGATATCTCGACTGTACCTAACATGTTATAATTTTTCCCACTTTTCACAAGCATTTATTCTATTCCATACTTCATTGATTTCTTTTTTCGTAGTAGTTATCGACCTTATATCATCCGAGTTTAGATTCTTCATCATGTTGTTGTTAACTTCTTCTGTGATCTTTTGTCTGATATTTTCCTCTTTTAATCGTGCGATATTGATTTTTTTCACTTTCGTCATGTTTGACTAGGTACTTTCGTTAGCTTAAACAGTATATCTTCTATTAGAATTAGTGGATTGGGGTCTGACGTGATATCGGCTCCTGGGTAAGTTTTCATAGATTTAACGCTATTTCTATATCGGTTTGGTACTAAAAGAAAGTGGATTTGGACTGACACGACAAAGTTGCTATATAGAACATCACTCCACTCTTACCTACACTACTAACAAATATTGTTCGAGGTCATTAATCTAATTCAACATAGAAAATCGCGTAGATATTATTTTACTTAAATAAAATAGTGGTTTTTCTATTGTCCCCTCAAGGCTGTAGCTTCCTTTAAGACATTTTCAGACTCATTTTGGGACACCTTGTATATTAACACTTAGCTGCACACATGTTTCTTCTGAAAGAGCACTAAATAAATTAAAATAATCAAAGCATTAAAATCTAGGCGAAGGGTAGCTCTGTGTCACGATACTTATGATTATGAGCATTGAGAAAAATGTCCTCGATTCTCGATTCAATCGATTTTTAATATATTTTTGATAAAACTTTTCACTAATATTCTAAACTATGTACAGGGTGGGCCAAAGTAGACGCTTTCTTATGGAAACTCATGTTCCTGTCAAAGATAGAAAAATTTTGACCAACATCTCCCGAGCTCAAGTTTTATGAAAAAGTTACTGGTACAAACAGAATTTTGCTATCGTAAACCGTTAGGCCGCTAGGGGGAGTTTCTCAAAATTCCTCGATTTCTTTAAACCCTTCTCGCTTTTTTGGTTTTAGGAATAATTGATTTCTGTAAAAACTTTCTCATAGCAGTTTTTGGTTTAGAATAGGCTGGTGCATTTTGTTTTAATACAGGGTGATTCGTAAATTTGCTGCACCAAAAATTTTCTTTTTTCTTATGGGACACCCGGTATATTTATACATTTTTTTGTAGTCCTTAAAATTCTCTATTCAAAAATATATAATACCATATGTCCAAATTTAGCATTTTACGGTGTATTTGGATTTAAGTTAAATAAACTAAAAATATCAAGTAGCCATTGTGTCGAATAGCTTTTGAATTTGAACAGAATCTGGTTTTTTATCCGTGTCTATTTAAATTTCCACCTTCCAACAAGATGGTGCACCGCCTCATAATTGAAGAGTTATAACTAATTACTTAAAAATGCAGTTTGGTGAAGAGTGGATAGGGAACCAAGGAACAATCGCTTGGCCAGTGAAGTCCCCCGATATGACACCCCTAGACTGCTATTTTTGGGGAAAAATTAAAGATTTGACATAGAGACAACCGATTACATCAAGAGAATTGCAAGAGGAAGCAGTGCAAAATGCATTTGATATAATTTCTAAATTTGAGCTAAGAAATGCTGCAAATGCTGTCAAACAACGTTGCCGCTTGTGTATTAATCAGAACGGTGCCCAGTTTGAACATATGTTATAAAAGGACATATCGTTGGGTGGTAATATGTCTTATTAATTTTGTTATTTGTTCTAAATGTTTGTAACCCTATATGCTTTTTGTTTTTTTAAATTTAGTTAGCGCCAATTTTGTTTTCCTCATAAATATTGCTAATGTTGGTTTAAAACAATGGTCATGCGGCGCTATGACACAATGGCTACTTGATATTTTTAGTTTATTTAACATAAAGCCAAATATACCGTAAAATGCTAACTTTAGACATATAGTATTATATATTTTTGAAAAGAGAATTTTAAGGACTACAAAAAAATGTCTATATATACCGGGTGTCCCATAAGAAAAAAAAATTTTTAGTGCAGCAAATTTACGAATCACCCTGTATTAAAACAAAATGCACCAGCCTATTCTACACCAAAAACTGATATGAAAAAGTTTTTACAGAAATCAATTATTCCTAAAAACAAAAAAGCTAGAAGGGTTTAAAGAAATCGACGAATTTTGAAAAACGACCCCTAGCGGCCTAACGGTTTACGATAGCACAATTCTGTTTGCACCAGTAACTTTTTCATAAAATTTGAGCTCGGGAGACGTTGGTCAAAATGTTTCTATCCCTGACAGGAACATGAGTTTTCATAAGAAAGCGTCTACTTTGGCCCTACATACTACCTTTGAATTTAAATGACAAATACGTGTTTGATACTACTGTTTTTTTGTACATAAGTTTTTTACAAATGGACACGGGCATTTTAGTTAAGGCTGGAGTGTGGACCCAGTGGGACCACTGGGCCTTTTAATTGCCAGTTCGCCCCTACACCCAATGCGAATGGATCTAATTTATATAAAAAATGTCAGCAATTTTCAGTTTTCTTTCTTTGCTACGTCAGTACCTAAGCAGTGGCATACTTTTGTTTCGTCAAAGCCATAGTTGAAATTGAAAACGTTTTCAATTTCTGTGTCGATGTGGGTGCTGCCATTGCTACTTTTACTTTGTAATAATAATTAATTAAAATTGCGGAATTTAATGATACGCTAATGCACTCTAACCGCTTGATAAGTTGACTATAACTTTTTACACATTTTTTTAAATGAAATTGGTGGCGCAGAAAATATATCGTGTGTTTAAAAAAACTTATTCGCAGCATGCGATGATCAAATTTAAGTTTGCCATAACTTGATATATATCCATTGAAGCAAATGAGCTACCTACCATAATCAGAGAGAACCATATTACATCTTGATTTTGAATTATTTTCCTTAAAATATGGAAAACACTTAATAAAAACAACTCGTTGTTGTTGTGTAAATGCCATCTTATTTTCCTTTTTGCTTGATACCAGTAAACTTAATCCTGCACTTTTCCCTGTCACAGTGACGGATGTTTTCATAAACAAAATGCAATCTGACATTCACCTTCAGACTTAAGTTAAGACATGACTACATTTTCTATCTTTCTTTCCAAAGCCTACCCTAAATGAGTTTTCTTTGAAACACACGATATAATACTCCTTGTGTAGCGCTTACAACAAATGTTGAAAATGTAAAACCTCAATCGTTCGGGTGTCGTTCTTTCAACTTTTTCCGAATCTGTTATAACGTCATGATGAGGCACTTGCACCTCGGCGTCGCCCGTCCCATAAATATATTGTATTCAACCAAGTACGACTTTCCTCACTGATTATAATTAATTGCTATTGTTACTTTTTTCACATTTGAAGTGGCAGGTTCGCGCGGTAGTATACGACAAACGACAATTGTGTTTATTATCAGGTAATTCCCCGGACGAGGCTGTTTGTGAAAATAACGCTGACGACGCGGCTGCATTTATTTATCAGTTGCGGTGTTGCACTCTGTAGGAGTGAATGCATACAGTTCACGCTAGAGTTGCAGCTTAAATCGTGATAAAAGTCTCAATATTGAATGGTCTCATAACTGTAATCGACCATGAGTGATAATAATGGTTCGCCCGAAGATACCGAAAAGCAAGACGAAGGTGAGAGCAGTAGCGGCGCAGGTGGTTTTAGGGGAGGGTTTCGCAGCGGCCAAAAATTGGAAAGTGGTAAGTGTAAATTCGAATAAATTGTTCTACATTGACGTACTAGGTAAATCGCTAAACTGCGCAGTTGTGAATATATACCTTTGTATAACGTAGTCATACCAATATTTTGCAGAGGCTAAAAAGGGATAAATTTAGAGAATCAGTTTTGCACTTCGAGCTGTCAAATTATTGTACGTCGACCAATTTTAAGTGTGTATTGGAGACCTGTGAATATATTTCGTTTGCCAGGCGTAGCTAATAGTGGAACACAAATGTAAGAAATGAAACTCGGTTCACTAAACGGTTAAATAAATAATTTTAATTGATATAATATGTCTAAAATGCAATAAAACCAAATAATCTTTTGTAAACATGTAATTGATTAGAAGCAGATAAGACATTCGTTTGAAGTGATATGTTAAAAATGACAAAGGTATTTTGAAATCGGTATGTAAAAATTAAAAAATAAAATATTTCGTGAAAATACGCCTTTATAAAGGGTGTTTTTTTAGAGGCGGAGAACTTTAAATTGAAATAAAACACAGAAAAATGTTTTTAATATCCATGAAATTGGCTTTATTTGAAAGATATTTTTGTGGCATTACTGTTTGAATATGATTTCGGGAATGTGATCGCCGCGGCTGGCGCGTACATGGCGTAATCTGGAGGTCCAATTTTTACACACTCTTCGCAGTAAATCAGGCTGTATTTCGGAAATAACGCTTCAAATGTTGGCTTCCAAGTGCTCAATTGTTTCCGGTTTATCAGCGTAGACATGCGACTTTACAAAGAAAATAATCTAATGGTGTCAAATCGCACGAACGATGTGGCCAGTTAACAGATCCATTTTGTGGATCCATTTCGTGGATCTGTTAACTGGCCACCTCGTTCGTGCGATTTGACGCCATTAGATTATTTTCCTTGGGGATATGTAAAGTCGCATGTCTACGCCGATAAACCGGAAACAATTGAGCACTTGGAAGCCAACATTCGACGCGTTTTTGCCGAAATACAGCCTCATTTACTGCGAAGAGTGTGTAAAAATTGGACCTCCAGATTACGCCATGTACGCGCCAGCCGCGGCGGTCACATGCCCGAAATCATATTCAAACAGTAATGCCAAAAAAATATCTTTCAAATAAAGCCAATTTCATGGATATTACAAACATTTTTCTGTGTTTTATTTCAATTTAAAGTTCTCCGCCTCTAAAAAAACACCCTTTAGGTCCACAGATTTCAAAATCAATGATCATAAAAAATTATAAAAAAGTCTGCAGTTCACCTAACGCAGCAACTGATTTTTGCTCAAATTTAATATTTTGAGGTTTTTCCAATTACACCTATTATTAGACAAGGTTCTTCACCGGGGTCCAGGAATGTTTTAGGAGAAAAGCTTTGCCGGTCTTATTCTTTTAAAACAAATGTTCCAAGCTAAGTATCAAGTGTAGACTGTTGGCATTTTATATTTTTTATTTTTCTATTGATAAATAGTTGTAGTAATTTTTAGCTGCCGCATAATGAGCCTTGAGCCGGAACTCAACATTTACGATTTCGGTGATTTTTTGAAAAGTTGCAAGATTAAGCCTTATTTACTAAATTTTGGTGGGACGTGACGCTCGTATAAAAAACTTGTTACCTAATTACTGGTTAGCGTATTTTCAATTCTGTATGTTAATCTTCAATTGAACTTTGTAAAGTTAGTTTTATAGAAATTTTAGAGTTGGAAGTTTCTACATTTTGCGGTGTTTTTCATTTTGTAAAATAAACTAATCCACGAGTTTGTTTTATATTTGGCAGATTTATAAAGCTGCGGTAGTTTATTATTTATTATAAAATTTTTACAAATTTTACAATGCAATACATAGCTAAAGCCTAAAACTTTTAACGTTTGCAAAGGATGTTACCATACAATTTATACAGAGTGTCTCTAAAGTATGTGAACGTAACCATAGATTTGTATTCGAATTGCGACACAAAAGTAGGTAGTTTAAACAATCAACACATTGAGCAGGGTCTTGATTGAATGTCCTCATCGCAGACTTCACAGTGACCACGGGTTTCTATGAATTTTACCCCGTGACAACCTCTGTGTCATTTGAAACAGAATTGTTTTGTGTTCGTTTATTGGTAACGGTACCACTAGTATTACTTCGTTTTTCTTTGATGTTAAACCCACAGCTAGGGTTGTCAGATGGTACAAATAAAAAAGAACATTTGATAAAAAAAATGAATTCGGCAGTGAAATAACCCATTGTTTTATTACTTCTTGAAGCTGGCGGGGTGACAGATGAGCTACAGAAAACGTCAACATAACCTACAACCTATCAGAGTAGATTAAAAACTACGGGCTTGGGCAACTAAATCCACATTCGTGATAAAAGGTTAAAACTCCAGTACCCTGGTATACAAACTATTATTTTTCTTATCCAATTCACACCTTCAGGATACTGCAGTTTTTTGTGCATCTATTGCTGGGACACCCTATATACAGGGCCCGGCAACAATGCGGATGTGGAAGGTTGCAACTGTTTTTAAAACTTATGTTATACAGGGTGGCTCAAAAAAGTGGGGCGAAACGAAATAAAATGCCATATATTTAGGGAGCTTAAACATTTTACTATCAAGTTGCATGGGTACAATAGAAAACAATTGAATGAAATAAAACGTTACCAAAAAATTATGTTTTACGTGAATTGCTTTTCGAGTGTTAATGCCATACAAGGTGCTCAACGTTTGCAAATATAATAGTTTTGGATTGTAAAAAAATGGAACGCCCTTTTACTTAGCTTTCTGTTGCTATTTTCCTTCATTGCCCTAAATTCAACTGTTATTCAGATTTGTGAGTTTGAATATAATAAAACAATTTCGGCCCCTTAAGATGCTTTATTTTAGGGGATAACGAACAAACGCTATTAAAATGATAAAACACTTACGCTTTTCAAACAAAACAAAACTACGTGTAGAATATAAAAATCCTTTCTGTCGATAAAAAAATTAAACACACAAAAATGTAGGAATAAATTAATTCCAGTATCAAATGAAACCAAATCTTAAAAAAAAACAAAAGCGAATACACCAAAATCTTTTAAGTAATTACGTTAAGTTTTTAAATATTTCCCCTGCTAAATAGAGATATTTCTATACTTACCCGATATAATAAAATTTTTTATATTTATATACTTTCTTATATACTGGTGAACTGCTGGCAACGGCTATCGACGGTAGTAAAGTTTATTAGATGAAAACAAAATAATGTTTAACCAGTAATAATAAATCGTAAAAAACAGCAAAATAATGAACTAGAGATTCATTTTATTTCAGTAAAAGTCGCACCGAACCGTAACTTTCAGTTTGTTGTATAACCTGTATAGCCTCCAACAAATTTACTGCATTTGACAGAACAGAATATTGTTACCAGATGGTACATGTGGAGATATATTTAAAGTCTTTTTTGTTTTGTAAGACCTGTACCTGGTGTATTACTTGGTGTATTACTTCAAAATGTCTTCAATTACACAATTGCTGAAACTAGATACATCAATAACAAAGACTTAGAGTTACATTTTCTCTTTTGCTTAAATATGGCAACATTGCATTTAACGGTGTTTTGTCACGTTTTCTAACCTAAAAGCATTTCGTAACCATAACCAACAAATGTAAACCTTGTTCAAACACAACAAAGTAATTTACACAGCTAAACTGGGGAAACTTCCACAGCCAACCATCATGCAAAACAGATATGAACAGAGTATAGATAATTCGTCAAACAAAACAAGTGCTGGTGTCTGGAAATAGCACAGCGAGTTAAGTTGCCTGTCGTGGACTTAACGAAAAAAACTTTATTTGTTTTACTACACAAAAGCTTTAATTAAATGTAGGAGTTACAAATTTTAACAGAGTAACGTTCTACAGGACACAAATCTATGAACGAACTCGAACAGGCTAATTTGAACTAACTCTAAAAACATACAGGAGCAATATTTATAACATTTCTTATCTAAGGATGGGAATTACTGGTTTCAATTGACGTCATGGGGATTTCATAGAATACAGCACATGACACGTTATCAGGGATGACACATTACATCAATAGCACATGACTCGTTATCAGAGATGACACATTACATTACTCCTCCCCTCATAAGACAATTCAAAGCATTTGAATTTCACGTTTTGATTTCTAAGAACTCAAAAGGTTTAGGAATATTGTCTTTAAATACTTTTGATTTTATATATGCCATGAATTTATCTTGTAAGGCAATAGATATACAATAACAAACTTAATATTACTATGACAATTATACTTATCATTATAATCGTGGTTACAGAAATATAATGCAAATCTGTTACATTGGAAGGTTCAAGTATTTTCTGTATTTCTCCAAGTTGTGATTGGTCTTTAATTAATTCTTTAATATTGATCGGTGTTAGATCTAAACCAAGGTCCGTAAATCACGTTTGCTTTGTCCAGATAAGGTCATCTCATGTAATTTGACAATGCACAAATATGGCGGACAGTGGCGGTAAATTTAAAATGTGGGTATGTTCTTAACAGAATTTAGATCATAGTTTGTCATCTTGACGCATTAACCTGACAACTGCAAAATAAACTGTCAGTATTAACTGATACAATTTAACGACATTTCAATATGCCTGGGTGTGCAGCAAAAAATTGCTCCAATAGTTTCCATAAGGGAATTAGAGTATTCATTTTTCCCATGCAGGAGAAACGTCGTATAGTGTGGGAAAGTTTTTGTGGACGCGATAATTGGAAATCCATTAAATATTCCCGTTTATGTGAGGTAAGTTTATACATAACTGTTGCTATTTTTTAGCTGTAACTTTATAATTTATTGTAATTTGCTATTTTAGCAACACTTTGAAAATGACCAGTTTGAAGAAAATCGCCAAGACAAATTAAAAAAGCTAAAACCAAATTCAGTTCCAACGATTTTATCTGTAAGCCAAAAAATAGTATTTCAGAAGAAAATGAAAGTAAGTAAAATTGAAAAGATTTCAAATTAGTACCTCTTATGTACTTCTTTAACGATTTAGAAAAACCACATTCCTCCGAAGACTAAGCCACAAAGTAATCATGGTGATGAACGTAAACTAAATAATTTATTACACACTAATCAGGCCTCGGAATTAGTTCAAAACGAATTTGAACTACAAAAAAAGGAAGTGGAGATGTTAAAAAATCAAATTGAGCAGCTTAACGAGAAAAACAAAATTTTGGAAATTATTATCTATAAAAATCCGTATTTTGACAACGATTTAGCATCAATATTAGCTAAGGGGAAGAAAAAATTTAAATGGCCTCCAGAACAAATAAGAAAAGCAATTCAACTTAGATTTGCCGTAGGATGGAAAGGCTACAAATATATGCAAGGAACCTTAAATTATCCACTGCCCTCTTACCCTACTCTGTGCCGGCATGTTCAGAAATTATTGTTTAATCCAGGATTGTTAACAGAACTGCTTCCCTTATTAGAAGAGAAACGAAAAGCTATGAAACACACATTTGAAAGTGACTGTTTATTGGTAATGGATGAAATGGAGATTCAAAAAACGGCAGAGTTTGATAAAAGTACAGGTTCTCATGTCGGATACGGCACGACCAAAAAAGATCAACAATATCAAAAACTTGGTCAACAACTTTTTGTGTTTATGTTACGTGGTGTGAATTCTAATTGGAAGCAAGTTATAGCATACCATGTAACATCGAAACAAGCAGATAATGAAGAAATGTGCAAATTAGTAAAAGACATCATACAAAATGTAGAAGTCGTTGGCTTCAATGTTCTGGGTGTAGCCAGTGATATGGGTCCAAAAAACAGAGCAATTTGGAAACATTTTGGCTTGTGTATTGGAAAATACTCCAATGTTCACTTAGCACCACATCCAGTTAGACAAAACGAAAAACTATATTTCTTTGCCGACATTCCTCATCTGCTTAAAAATTTGAGAAGTGCTATGATGGCACATAATATAATTCTTCCCGATGTGATTGTGACTAGAGAAAAATTGTCCTCCAATGTCATTAAATTTAAATATATTACAAAACTGCATGATATTCAGAAAAACTCTAGTTTAAAACTAGCACCTCATATTACTGAACGTCTCGTAAACCCAACAAATTTTGACAAAATGCGTGTATCATTTGCAGCCCATATATTCAGCTATTCAACAGCATCTGCAATAGAAACTTGTGTTAAATTGGGATTAATGTCAAATTCTGCATTTACAACAGCTTGGTTTTTAAGAGAAGTAAGAACTTGGTTTGATATTTTGAATAGCCGAGTACATAAAACAGCCATTGTAAAAAAGAACAGAGAAAAAAAAGTTGCCTTTTTAAATTCCTTTATTAGTTTAGCAGAGACCATCAAAATTGGTGACAATGGACACTGGAAACCAGTTCAAACTGGTGTAATTTTATCTACTAAAAATGTAATATCTTTGTTAGAGGAACTATTTCAAAAGGGATACAATTTCATTTTAACTTCAAGGTTAAACCAAGATTGCTTGGAAAACTTATTTTCAGTTCTTAGGCGCCATGGAAATGGCAATCCTACAGCACTTCAAGGAATACGAGCTTTGAAACTTATTACTCTGTCACAGTTTCTCGATAATACTTCTGAAAAAGGAAAAAGCTATGAAAATGATATTGACAGGCATTACATAAATTATTTTAAAATCCCACTCAAATCACAGCGAAAAGATAAAGTTAAAAAAATGCCTGAAGATGAATGCGTACCAACTTCACATTTGTCATATTCCGATTCGGATAGTGATAGCGAAGGACGCATCAGCTTAATAAGAAAAAAACGTGATAAATAATTTACTTGGGACAGCTATTTTTAAGTCATTAAAAAAGATTTGCCAATTTTGCAAAAGAAAATTTGTATCCCAGCCTACGGCGAATGTAAGAGAAACGCTTATTAACTGTAAAACATACGGCAAGCTTCATTATCCTGCTGATAATGTTTATAGTGATATAGAAAAAATAGATATGTTTCTGTCTAAACATTTCAAAAAATGTAATAATCATTCCAATTTATGTAGACATTTAATTTATTTAACTAAATTAAAATTTAAAACTGCCATTGTCTCTCTTCTACATTGTGACACTTGCAAATCTTTTGAAATAGTTCTTAGTAATTACATTGCATTAAGACTAGCAATTGAATCACGCAATTTAAAAGAAGAGATAAGGAAGTCAAAACGCAAGTCATTTGCTTCTAAAAGTTCTATGCGGTCTGTTAGTATTACATAAGTTTTATTAAACCTTATAGTTGTCAATGTTATAAATAAGATTTTAAATGTTAATATGTTTTGTGACTTTCAAATAAAATAAAAAGTGCAAATTTATAATCGTTTTGATGTTCGAGTTGAAAAAGGGTGACGGATTTGTTTGGGTCTAAATTTGTAGTTTTCTATTAATTTTATGTAAGTATTGTTGTTGAAAACTACCACTACAGCATCTTTAGTAAATGTAGCAGTCGTATATGAAATTAGTAATTTCCGTGTACTCAAATTATAACGTAATTCTTCATTTTAAGAAGTGCACAATTTAATCCACATTTTAAATTTACCGCCACTGTCCGCCATATTTGTGCATTGCCAAATTACATGAGATGACCTGACATGAACAAAGCAAACGTGATTTACGGACCTTGGATCTAAACTAGTTATTTTAGTGTGTTTATCACTATCTATATTTAATGTATCAATATTAGGTACTTGTAATTTTACAGTTTTTGTGGAAGAAGTTCTAATTTGGAATAATAGGGTATCATGATCAATAATTGCCGTGCAATCTGGTGTAAGATGAATTAAATTTGTTTTTGTTAATATCTTTCTTGAATTAATGTCTAAACATTTAATATCAATAGTTACCTTTTTAGGAGTAGTAATTAACCAAGTAGAATCATCAATCTGAGCTACCTTAACTTTTAATAATTTGAACAAGTAAGGAGAACAAGTTTTATTAGGGGCAAAAGATAAAAGTTGAGTTTCACATAGCTGATTATTAATAAGGGAAAAGTGATATTTTTCTGTACAAAAATATGAATTGGTAGTTACTAATTTGCAATGGTCAAGTTCAACAGGTATTGAAGTCTCGAGATTGAAGAGTATAGTTTTATAAGTGGGAATGATCATACGATATAAATTGGAATCAATATATATTGGAAATGGTATTAATTGCATGAATTGGTAAATAGTATCTTTGTTCACTAATGGTATTTCAAAGATAAATGTTATTTTGTTATAATTTGATAAAGTTTTAATTATATTATAGATTCATAAAGATGAAGGGTTTTATGATGCACAGGGTAAGGTAAAGAAAGCATCCTGTCTGAATTTTCAGAAAGGTATATAGAGATTTTGATTTAGATTAGATAATAGTTCTGCATTATCAAGTAGAGACATATGCATTTGTTGGTTTTGTGCAAAGGTAAGAGATGTTTCTAATTCGAGCCAGGTATTTATAAACATTTGTAATGAAAATATTGATTCTGCTAGTACACTTTGAATAGAGAGTGAATTTATATTGTTGGTTATAGCACGATTTTGTACAATTAATTTCTGCAAGTTTATATTTAAAAGTTCTTGATTTTTAGTTAAGGTAAATATAGCATTTATGGAATCATTTATTAAATGTGTATGTTGATTTAAAATTTTATTGTGTATATCTCTTGTGGATTGAAGATCCGCAATGGCATTCTCGTATTTTTCTCCGTCTTCAGCGTCAAGATTGCTGTCAAAAATTTGAATACAGTACCGAGTCCATTTATTACTCCGCGTTTTGTTCTGATTATGTCTGAAGGAAATATTTGATCAATCATGTTGTCAATTCTTATTATGTACTGTTGTATCAATAATAGCATGTCATTATGATTTAATTTTGTTTGTTCTTCATTTTTAACTGTATAGAAATCACGATCTTTTAATTTAAGAATAGAGTCTAATAAGGAACGTCTAAGGATAGTATAGTTTGTTAATAAGGGTGTGTAATCAAATGTCTTTATAATAGTCCAGTCACTTTCTTTAATTTGCGCTTTTCCTAAGTTTTGAGGGTATAGGCCCAGGGTTGTCTGATAGATCCTTAATTGTTACGTCTCCTGTAACTAAGAGGATACTGCAACTGAAGGAACCAGATGTAGTACTTCATACTTGTAGTTGATTGAACGTGTAGACTTCCTCTGGATTGGTCGTACAGGTGATCTCGATGATCAGGAACTCCTCGATGGAGCAGGTGTCTTCAATAGACTGATGTCTTCAATAGACTGGACCAGTAGTTGGCGGTGCTCCTCCTTGGCGATGTTTGTCCTCAAAGTTGCGTTGCTTCGTACCGTGTTGATTAAGTTAGGAATACTTGGTTAAGTATTAAAATACACAAAAGAGCGAAAAAATGAAAAGAAAAAATTTTTTTTCAAAAATTTGTAGTGCCCTTTTGCCAAGTATCCTACCGACTGCGCCAGTTAAGTTGCCTGTCGTGGACTTAACGAAAAAAACTTTATTTGTTTTACTACACAAAAGCTTTAATTAAATGTAGGAGTTACAAATTTTACAGAGTAACGTTCTACAGGACACAAATCTATGAACGAACTCGAACAGGCTAATTTGAACTAACTCTAAAACATACGGAGCAATATTTATAACATTTCTTATCTAAGATGGGAATTACTGGTTTCAATTGACGTCATGGGGATTTCATAGAATACAGCACATGACACGTTATCAGGGATGACACATTACATCAATAGCACATGACTCGTTATCAGAGATGACACATTACATTACTAGCGCCACAGCTGTGATGTAATTTGTTGGGTATACTGTATTGTAAGCTACAGATTGTTTAGACGGCAGACACAGCCTATTAAGCAGCCTTAAAAGTCTCACTAATTGTTTGCAAACAAGATAGCACGTTTATTTTGGATATTGAATTTCGAGCAAAAGCAAATGTGTTCTCACGATTGCTTCCAAGTAGTTTAGATTTGTATATTTCCAATTGCAAATCAGCAGAAAGACATTAGTTAAACGTATTAATTATAATATTGCACGTTATTTATGTTTTTTAAGTAAATAATATGTACAAAGGAGTATGGTTATTTTTTAGATGGTCTCCGTAAAATAAAAAAAATATTTAAAATATGCGCATCTAGTTAATTGAGCGATTGTAAAATAAATGTCACCAAAAATATGAGATAATAAGCACCAAGCCTCTACACCGCAAGGTAAATGAGGTTACAGATTATCAGATTATACATACATACATACAAGCGGTAAAAAATTAAATCGATCGCGGGTACCCATGAAAATACCGTCTATACTGTGCTTTATAGAACTAGGGTGGCCACCTTTCAATTTACATAAACCCTGAGATCCTTCGTGAGTAAAAAATGGTTTTTCTTCAATGAGAAATACAGAATGTTTATGGAAAACAAAAAGCAAACAAATAAAAACAACGTTTTCATTCCTTACTATTAATGGTTAGCAAATATAATACGGGGTGTCCACTCAAATATAAGCCGTTCACGACCTTTTTGGGACAGACTTGGCTATGATTTCTTCTTTTCATGTTGGACTAACTGATTCGATGATGTAGCGGATGCAACTTTTTTTTCTGTCAGTGTCTGTTCGACATTTTCTTCCACCACATTGCCAGATTTATTATTTTAATATTCGTAAGAAAATAAATGATTTATCAAATGTGTAAAAATAATTTTAATTTCCATCAAATGAAAAGTCAAAATGCCCAAAATAATTTTGTTACAACAAAAATGTCCATTAACGATGCTACTTCCAATTTAAAAAGGACAGACCAAATTTATAAGAACGCGAGTCGATGTGGAGACTAGAGAATATCCGGCAACAATGTACCTATTCAGAAATATAACCTTAAACTGAAAACAACCTAACTAACACAAAAAGTGTCAATTTCCATGAGGGAGTTTGGGTTGCAACAGAGGTTCTGCCAACAAAATTACTAGATGGTCATAGCTCACCTGACCCAAAAAGATCGTGAACGGCTTATACTTGCCCATATCGTATGTGACAAATTGGCCAAAAAAGTTCATATAAGCACAGTTTCAATTCGCCACCTTTACGAAGACAGTAATGGGGGGGGGGGGGGTTATTTATGATATGGTTTTTATTTTTTCCGTACGGCTTTAAGAGATTAAAATTAGCAACTCGTATAAATGTTTTTACCCGCTGCTGATCATGTAAGTCAGTGATACAGTCTTAGTAACAGAACGTGGTAAGTCGGTGATTATATTTGTTTGCTGCTTTTTGTTGACAACGAAACTTAATATTATTATTAAGTTCCTAGGATAATAAAATCAGCATATCAAGATGCAGATTTAGACTAGTGATGGGCATAACCGGACAATTTTCATAACCGAATTATTTGCATTCGAATCATATAAATAACCGATTGATTATTTGAATAATCATTCGAATCAATTTTGGCTCTCGATTCGTTTCGATTAAGTCAGCCGGTTTGCCGGTTGGCGGTTCACCGTCATCTGCATCGGCATCGTAACTTGCAGATAGCAGAGGAACTCAGTTAATCGTTAATTATAATAATTTTATAAATGATTTTTATTTGATTTCTAAGGAGTTTAAACCATTGAGAATAGCTATATCAATACTAATCATAATGAAATTATAAATATGCAAATACAAAGTATCTATTGAATCTATTTTTAGTTCCTAAAATTCTCTAGTAGTCACCCTTCCCTTTTCGCTTGCACATCATACCGGTATATTTTAGAATCCATCATTTATCTACGTTCATTCAGCCTTCCGCAGTTCTAAGGACGCACACTTAAAATTTTAAACATCGAAATCCACTTCTTGTCCGGACTGCTTCGTTATTAAAAATTAAATATAAATCTTTTACGATATTGGAAAATCTTATTTCGTTTTCTGTTTATCCCTTATTAGGCATAATCACCGCGTTTCGAAGCAAAAAATTAGGCCGTTATAAATTAATACCAACACGCTTCGGCAAATCTCATAGTCAGCCGAACGTTATCTTTAATAGGAACGGCCCCATAAATTTAACTCGTCGACTGGGAGTCTCAAATGTCTTAATAACATGAACAAGCAGCCGCCAGCCTCACTTGGGTCAATCAAGTACATACGTAGAAAAGGTTATATGAGTTATGAATGCCGTATTATTACAGAATTTCGCTCGCAGGTCGCTGAGACGCGGCACGTAGTACGTATCAGAATGAGGTTATTTTTCATCCGAATAGTCGGAACGAAAACCGAGTTACACAGGTTATTTCAATAACCGGATAACCGGTTATTTTGATTCGAATAAGCCCATCACTAATTTAGACGTTTTGTTTACAAATTGCAAGTGTTTATGTGATATGTGACACTCACAGGTAACACGACTCACGAAAACTAATCCTAGTGACAGGTGACAAACCAAACGATTTTTTTTTAAATCTAGGAAAATTTCGATAAGCAGCGGGAAAAATATAATAAGATAACTCGGAATGTATCGCCTATTAACATTTACGGCAGACAACAAGCCGCGACTTCGTCTTGGCTTGTACTTGCCAGCTCAAATGTTAATAGGTCCTTACATTCCTTGTTACTTAAATAGCTATTATTAAAAATTCTTAACGTAACAATTTTGGGTAAAATGATTTGGAAAACCTGTTTTACTTGAAAACGTTTTAGCTCGTTTTAGTTTTTTTCTTAAAACCAATAGTTTTTTACAAAAAAAATACATTATGGGTTGCCAATTTCAACACCATAAAACCATATATATATTTTTTTATCTATAAGAAAGGTCCTGGGTGGTGTAGCTTGAGCAAGCGTCCACGTTCGATCAGCAGAGTTAAGCAACGCTCTCTCTGGTCACAACTTGGATGGGAGTTCCACGGCTACTTCTCTCGGCGCCTCCTGGTACGGCTATCACGGAAAAAAGTTGGTCCCGGCGGTCATAACAACATCATGACAGTCATTAGTGGGGTTGGAAGTCCTCATAACTACAGTGGCTATATAAGGACAGTGTGGTCAATTTTAAAAAGGCAGCCATTAAGAGTCGTCTCTACAACAACCAGCTACGCCCTTAGGTATTGTTCTGTGCAAGGCCTGCTAAGTTGTGACATAAACGTCATTTTATACGGACTGGACATATGTGAAATTTGGAGATGCTTTGCAGAGCGCTTGTATACCTACGATCTCGAAAATTTGTGCAATATGAGGTGGTCAAAAAAATGTGCAGTGTAACATTAATTTTACAAGAATGTCAATAATATTACTTAAACAGAATTAAACGGCAAGAGACGATGTGAAACGTAAGGAATCGCTGCCAGCGATTAAAAATCCTCGTTAACGAGCAACCTAATATTGGAATATAAGTCAAGGTGTCGTTTTTTATTTTCTTTATTGTGTTTTTGTACATAGAAAACGAAAATTGACATCATTTTGCCCTTGATCGACACAGAGATTACGTACAAAAACTCGAAGAATTTTTTTTTTTTTATATTTATAATCAAACCGTTGTATTTATCCCACCAGTTAATTTAGAGGAATAGAATATTCAGTGTTACGTAGCCCATAATTCTCTTTAATTTGATGTAATAATCTTTGGCATTAAGACATTTATATAGTTTTATTATAGCTTTGATCTGGACTAATGCGCAATTTTCGCAAAAAGCATTTTACTTTAACTCGTTGACATTTACTTATGCAAACGAAAATTCGGCATTCGCTTACACAGAACACTGTATAATTTTATGACGATTATTTCATTCCACTTCACATTGGGCTACTTTCAATAGTAAAGGACTTAGAAGCAATTTTGTGTGACTTTGTGTGATTTAGGTAAAACGACTCTTAATGGCGGATTTTAAAACAACCATCAGAAACAGGACCAAAATTGACCACACTGTCCTTATATAGCCACTGTACTCATAACTGCACAGCGGACGCCTATAATTGGCCTAACGGCTGTTGGCTGAGTGCGAATTAAATAAAAGAAAGTCTTCTATTGGTAGAAAATATCTCCCTGTCTGAATGCGTAATGTTATAGATGCAGTTACAAGAGACATTTTTTTTTTACTTAACTGTCGAAGGAACTGGTGTTTTTTGTTGTTTTTTTAATTTTTGATATTTATTCAATTTCACTTTTGTTAATACTTTTTTTGGCACAAATACTGCGTAAATATCAATAACGTTTTTTGTAGTTGAAAAAAATAATAATAAAGGCATTAACAATAGTTTGAATATCCTTTCCCAATTTTCAGTAAAATGACAAAAATCCAATTTCAACTTCCCCTCCCCCCCCCCCCCCCAATATCACCCTAAAGGTTGAAAATTGAACCTATGTTTATATGTACTTATTTTGTCAATTTGTGACGTAAAATCCGCCCTTAAAATAATGCCAAACATTTTAGTTACACCATATACATACAGGGTCTCGAAAATATGCGGGGGTGGAAGGTATTTCTAAAACTATGAAAGTTATATGAAAATCGCTTAAGTTGTAGGTACTAAGTGGTGCACATTAATGAAATGTCTTTATTTTACAGGGTGGCTCACAGAAGTGTGGCGGACCAAACCTACTCTTTTTTTAAAATAGAATGCCCTATAGTTAGGTATAATATACAGTTGTATGGTGTATGGGGATTCTCAATAGGGTGACCACCTCTCAGGGTTTCACCCGGAGTGTCAGGGCTTAGACACCGCGTCTCCGGGCTCCGGGTTTTGTAATAATTTCTCCGGGTTGCACTAATTTTGTAATAATGTCTAAAATTAACTTTACCGTTACTTATCAATGAAAATAAAATACGTTTCATATAATAGCCGCAAATAAGGAGAAATATTTGGAAATTTCATATAATTAGGTACAGAATTTTTGAGCATTCGTTTTATTTTTAATCTACATTCATTTGATTCTAGAGGTAATTTACTTTTGTATTTCTCGTTCTTTCGTAATTTCTATCTCTTGAGACAAGAATGGTTAAATTAAACTTTTCAAACCTCGTTGTTTGTTCTGTTCGGAGTAGTATTCATTTTAAATGTGTTTATTATCCTTTTAAAAAGGCAACTCAAGAGAGGCTAAAATTGTTTTTTATGTTTTAACTCGTATATAATATACTAAACCGTAAAATTTAGCAATATGATTTAAGATATTAGAAGAAAACTCATTACAAGGGGTTTTAAAAAATACAGAGGTATAAATCCATAATTATTAAATTTGAAAATTTTGAGCACCCTATACAGCATTAACGCCAAAAAGCACTATTTCGCACTCGTAAAGTAATTCAGAAAAAACATCATTTTTAGGTAACGTCGAGTGTTTTTTTAATAAAATCGTTATATCCAAAACCGTTTACTTTAGAACAGCGGTTCTGAACCCTTTTTCTTGACGCATCTCTTAGCATGTTAGTTGTTTCTCAAGTACCCCTGAAGACTATTGTGTGCATAATATTAGCATAAGCTTTATTATTACAAAATAAAAGATCTTCATTAATGATTGAGGGAGTATATATAAAAATGACAACAAAAATGCAACGAATACATATACTATTTATATTTTTAGTAATTTAAATCACAAAAATACTAACAATACTCGTATTTAAACAAAAAACAAATACAATAGAAAAATATTCATAAAACAGATAAATCAAACTACCTAACAATTTAGGAAATTAATAGTACTATGTATATAGTTTTTGGTACATTAAATTAGAAAATATATGGATAATAGCACTAAATTTAATAAGACACTTGTCAAGTTATCAGTAATTTAAAAAAAAAATTGGTTGTCACGAAGTAAACTGGCACTACATGCAAACTGAAGTGTAAAGGATTACGGCTTATGTGTAGCAATATATTTGGCAAAGCCACATTCGTATAAGTCCGTACTTAATTAGAAATGAAAAAGCCTTCTCACTGCTTTATCGGTTATATTTTTCTTTGTATGTCATTTTACAAGAAACATCGATCAGTCCCATTTCTTCGTTTGTGGATACGACAGAATTGCTTCGCATTGTAGAAAAAGAGTTGATTACCCACCTATCATTTTCTATAATTTAAATAATATTTTTTTCAAAACAAAACAAATGAAGTCCGTCATTTTGTATAAACACCCAGGCGTACCCCTGGAACCACCCCTACCTCTACACGCACACCTACCCCTGGTTGAGAATCCCCATACACCATACAACTGTATATTATACCTAACTATAGTGCATTCTATTTTAAAAAAAGAGTAGGTTTGGTCCGCCACACTTCTGTGAGCCACCCTGTAAAATAAAGACATTTCATTAATGTGCACCACTTTAGTACCTACAACTTAAGCGATTTTCATACAACTTTCATAGTTTTAGAAATACCTTCCACCCCCGCATCTTTTCGAGACCCTGTATGTATATGGTGTAACTAAAATGTTTGGCATTATTTTAAGGGCGGATTTTACGTCACAAATTGACAAAATAAGTTCATATAAACATAGGTTCAATTTTCAACCTTTAGGGTGATATTGGGGGGGGGGGGGGGAGGGGGAAGTTGAAATTGGATTTTTGTCATTTTACTGAAAATTGGGAAAGGATATTCAAACTATTGTTAATGCATTTATTATTATTTTTTTCAACTACAAAAAACGTTATTGATATTTACGCAGTATTTGTGCCAAAAAAAGTATTAACAGAAGTGAAATTGAATAAATATCAAAAATTACAAAACAACAAAAAACACCAGTTCCTTCGACAGTTAAGTAAAAAAAATTGTCTCTTGTAACTGCAACTATAACATTACGCATTCAGACAGGGAGATATTTTCTACCAATAGAAGACTTTCTTTTATTTAATTCGCACTCAGCCAGGGGCGCAGGAACAGGGGGGGCAAGGGGGGCGATTGCCCCCTCATAGAATATATTGGGGGGGCAAATAGTGTAATTTGCCCCTCTGATATATTTCATACGGTTTTTAAAAATGTGTACATAGGGTTTCCACATTAATCTATACAAGATGCTAAAACTCGTTCTATTGTAGGTGTGCAGAAATAAAACACCAAGAATTTGTTAAACAAGTTTTTATTTTTAGGTCGACAGCGGAGAATTCGATATAGTCCATTTTTGTTTCATGTGGTAATGCAAATGCCGAAATTCTAGGGAAATAATTGACAATAAGCATTGTCACTAGGTTGAATTGTGTTGGTACATAAATTTCTTATTATTTTTGTGGTGAGGTTAAGCTTTATGTCCACAGGTTGACATTTCATTATTTTGAATTGTAGCTTGGGCTATTATAAACTTGAAATGTGATTTTATAATGTGATTTTAACTAGTTGGTAGGTATTGCACTAAGAACAATTTTAGTTTATAATAGTCAGAACTACAGTTTAAAATAACTACAGTGTCAATCACTCATCATAAAACCTATCCTCATTGCAAATATAATAACCACAAATTTATGTACCAACACAATGCAATGCAGTGACAATGTTAGTTCTCAATGGTTTCCCTAGATTGCATTTCCATATGAAAAATCTGTAAAGGGGTTTACACTGAACTTCCCTCGCACGAATTACATCCATTTGCAAATAAAGTGAATTACATCAATTTACGCCCCCAGGCGAATATTTTGAGCCGAGTTTCTGCTGCGTTAGAAAAACACCATATTATTCTGTCCCACCTGTGATGTTTACCCTGTATCTGCTAAGTCTTATTTTTGACAATGATGAAGCCTAAGCTATGTACAAATTATTACTTATATCTATTTCTCAGTTAAAGCAAAAATAAACAAAATTTATTTTTTTAAGGTGCTCACCTTGTATATATTACTCTGAGATGTTTTCGGTTTTATGCCAGGTAGCTATATAATCTACATGCAAAATATTGCCTTCCTCCAACAAATAGTTGTTGAGCTATACCGTCAAGAGGCAGACAGAGCGATAGACGGAATCGAGAAAAAAACATTTTAACTTAATTGTAACTATTATAGTTATTTATGTATGAAGTATATAAATTTAGGACTTTCTTGGAGTATTTTATGCAGAGTGAGCGTAGCGTAGCGGTAAATAAAATTTGATTATGTACGAGCTGCACGCAAAGCTTTACGTTCGACTGCACTGCAGAAGATATCATTTTATCTACTGTATCATTTATATTACACACAGAAAATTCAAGTTGCTATTCAAACATTTGATAGTTTCGAAGTGTGCTTCTTCTAGGTTAATTGCGTTATTAAGATCAAGAATAACGATCTATTACCGTAAGGTATTAAAGATGAATTTGTTTCTATTATTTGTAAAGTTTTCAGTAACCTAATACAATCTTCTTTCCTGATTTTAATAAAATGACATTTATTTTTATAATAACTATTGAACACTGACAGGCGGACAGGTGGACCAAAGTGGCACTTTATGGACGCTAAATAATAAAGTGTTTTTGGAGCAGTCGAACATAAAGCTTAGTCATGTTAAACCATTCAAAAAAAATTTTGCCCCCCCATAATTACAGTAGTTCCTGCGCCGCTGCACTCAGCCAACAGCCGTTAGGCCAATTATAGGCGTCGCTGTGCAGTTATGAGGACTTCCAACCCCACTAATGACTGGCATGATGTTGTTATGACCGCCGGGACCAACTTTTTTCCGTGATAGCCGTACCAGGAGGCGCCGAGAGAAGTAGCCGTGGAACTCCCATCCAAGTTCTGACCAGAGAGAGCGTTGCTTAACTCTGCTGATCGAACGTGGACGCTTGCTCAAGCTACACCACCCAGGACCTTTCTTAAGATAAAAAAAAATATATATGGTTTTATGGTGTTGAAATTGGCAACCCATAATGTATTTTTTTTTTGTAAAAAATTATTGGTTTTAAGAAAAAAACTAAAACGAGCTAAAACGTTTTCAAGTAAAACAGGTTTTCCAAATCATTTTACCCAAAATTTGTTACGTTAAGAATTTTTAATAATAGCTATTTAAGTAACAAGGAATGTAAGGACCTATTAACATTTGAGCTGGCAAGTACAAGCCAAGACGAAGTCGCGGCTTGTTGTCTGATGTAAATGTTAATAGGCGATACATTCCGAGTTATCTTATTATATTTTTCCCGCTGCTTATCGAAATTTTCCTAGATTTTTAAAAAAATCGTTTGGTTTGTCACCTGTCACTAGGATTAGTTTTCGTGAGTCGTGTTACCTGTGAGTGTCACATATCACATAAACACTTGCAATTTGTAAACAAAACGTCTAAATTAGTGATGGGCTTATTCGAATCAAAAATAACCGGTTATCCGGTTATTGAAATAACCTGTGTAACTCGGTTTTCGTTCCGACTATTCGGATGAAAAATAACCTCATCCTGATACGTACTACGTGCCGCGTCTCAGCGACCTGCGAGCGAAATTCTGTAAATAATACGGCATTCATAACTCATATAACCTTTTCTACGTATGTACTTGATTGACCCAAGTGAGGCTGGCGGCTGCTTGTTCATGTTATTAAGACATTTGAGACTCCCAGTCGACGAGTTAAATTTATGGGGCCGTTCCTATTAAAGATAACGTTCTGCTGACTATGAGATTTGCCGAAGCGTGTTGGTATTAATTTATAACGGCCTAATTTTTTGCTTCGAAACGCGGTTGATTATGCCTAATAAGGGATAAACAGAAAACGAAATAAGATTTTCCAATATCGTAAAAGATTTATATTTAATTTTTAATAAGGAAGCAGTCCGGACAAGAAGTGGATTTCGATGTTTAAAATTTTAAGTGTGCGTCCTTAGAACTGCGGAAGGCTGAACGTAGATAAATGATGGATTCTAAAATATACCGGTATGATGTGCAAGCGAAAAGGGAAGGGTGACTACTAGAGAATTTTAGGAACTAAAAATAGATTCAATAGATACTTTGTATTTGTATATTTATAATTTCTTTATGATTAGTATTGATATAGCTATTCTCAATGGTTTAAACTCCTTAGAAATCAAATAAAAATCATTTATACAATTATTATAATTAACGATTAACTGAGTACCTCTGCTATCTGCAAGTTACGATGCCGATGCAGATGACGGTGAACCGCCAACCGGCAAACCGGCTGACTTAATCGAAACGAATCGAGAGCCAAAATTGATTCGAATGATTATTCAAATAATCAATCGGTTATTAATATGATTCGAATGCAAATAATTCGGTTATGAAAATTGTCCGGTTATGCCCATCACTAGTCTAAATCTGCATCTTGATATGCTGATTTTATTATCCTAGGAACTTAATAATAATATTAATTTTCGTTGTCAACAAAAAGCAGCAAACAAATATAATCACCGACTTACACGTTCTGTTACTAAGACTGTATCACTGACTTACATGATCAGCAGCGGGAAAAAACATTTATACGAGTTGCTAATTTTAATCTCTTAAAGCCGTACGGAAAAAATAAAAACCATTTCATAAATAACCCCCCATTACTGTCTTCGTAAAGGTGGCGAATTGAAACTGTGCTTATATGAACTTTTTTGGCCAATTTGTCACATACGATATGGGCAAGTATTTGAGTTACACCCCGTATTATATTTGCTAACCATTAATAGTAAGGAATGAAAACGTTGTTTTTATTTGTTTGCTTTTTGTTTTCCATAAACATTCTGTATTTCTCATTGAAGAAAACCTTTTTTTACTCACGAAGGATCTCAGGGTTTATGTAAATTGAAAGGTGGTCACCCTAATTCTCAACCAGGGGTAGGCGTGCGTGTAGAGGTAGGGGTGGTTCCAGGGGTACGCCTGGGTGTTTATACAAAATGACGGACTTCATTTGTTTTGTTTTCAAAAAAATATTATTTAAATTATAGAAAATGATAGGTGGGTAATCAACTCTTTTTCTACAATGCGAAGCAATTCTGTCGTATCCACAAACGAAGAAATGGGACTGATCGATGTTTCTTGTAAAATGACATACAAAGAAAAATATAACCGATAAAGCAGTGAGAAGGCTTTTTCATTTCTAATTAAGTACGGACTTATACGAATGTGGCTTTGCCAAATATATTGCTACACATAAGCCGTAATCATTTACACTTCAGTTTGCATGTAGTGCCAGTTTACTTCGTGACAACCAATTTTTTTTTTAAATTACTGATAACTTGACAAGTGTCTTATTAAATTTAGTGCTATTATCCATATATTTTCTAATTTAATGTACCAAAAACTATATACATAGTACTATTAATTTCCTAAATTGTTAGGTAGTTTGATTTATCTGTTTTATGAATATTTTTCTATTGTATTTGTTTTTTGTTTAAATACGAGTATTGTTAGTATTTCTGTGATTTAAATTACTAAAAATATAAATAGTATATGTATTCGTTGCATTTTTGTTGTCATTTTTATAAAATACTCCCTCAATCATTAATGAATATCTTTTATTTTGTAATAATAAAGCTTATGCTAATATTATGCACACAATAGTCTTCAGGGGTACTTGAGAAACAACTAACATGCTAAGAGATGCGTCAAGAAAAAGGGTTCAGAACCGCTGTTCTAAAGTAAACGGTTTTGGATATAACGATTTTATTAAAAAAACACTCGACGTTACCTAAAAATTATGTTTTTTCTGAATTACTTTACGAGTGCGAAATAGTGCTTTTTGGCGTTAATGCTGTATATGTATAGGGTGCTCAAAATTTTCAAATTTAATAATTATGGATTTATACCTCTGTATTTTTTAAAACCCCTTGTAATGAGTTTTCTTCTAATATCTTAAATCATATTGCTAAATTTTACGGTTTAGTATATTATATACGAGTTAAAACATAAAAAACAATTTTAGCCTCTCTTGAGTTGCCTTTTTAAAAGGATAATAAACTCATTTAAAATGAATACTACTCCGAACAGAACAAACAACGAGGTTTGAAAAGTTAAATTTAACCATTCTTGTCTCAAGAGATAGGAATTACGAAAGAACGAGAAATACAAAAGTAAATTAGGCTACCTCTAGAATCAAATGAATGTAGATTAAAAATAAAACGAATGCTCAAAAATTCTGTACCTAATTATATGAAATTTCCAAATATTTCTCCTTATTTGCGGCTATTATATGAAACGTATTTTATTTTCATTGATAAGTAACGGTAAAGTTAATTTTAGACATTATTACAAAATTAGTGCAACCCGGAGAAATTATTACAAAACCCGGAGCCCGGAGACGCGGTGTCTAAGCCCTGACACTCCGGGTGAAACCCTGAGAGGTGGTCACCCTATATAGAACTAAGTACATTTGAATTACAATTAACTGAATTATTAGTTCATGTGATTTTAACGCAGTCTAATAAGTTAAAAATATGTTCTTTAAACCAATTGTATACATTAAATGTATAGGTAACATTATATAGGGTGTTATGGAAATGAGTGCAAATACTTTAACCCGTAATAGAACTCGCTAAACTGAACAACTTCACCATTTATCATTTTTTCGAAAACGCCCTCAAAACTGAGATAAAATTCAAAACAATTTTACTCTAAAAATGCCTACCCGTCTATGGAAAAATATTTTAATTTAATGGCACAAAACACAAAAACATTTCTTTGATATGCAAACCAACAAAAACTGTATAGTTACTGATAAAACCTTTAGTTCACATCTGGTAACCAACGTACTTTATCAACTGAGGTAGGTAAGTTATTAACCGCATGGTTTTTGTGTAAGAACTCTGCAGTTTTAATATACTTGTGTCGTTCACCTATAACTTAGATTTGCTTACCAAGCGGCTCGTCAAATTTAGGGGAGATAAATGATTGAGGAAATATACGATTAAATGAAAAACGATAAATAGGAAAGTTATTCATTTTGGTGAGCTCTATCACTGGTTAAAATATTTGGACTCATTTCCATAACACCCTGTATAAAACGACTTGCGGGTAATTTCAACAAGATGATGAAAATTAATTTGAAACTACAAAAAACTTTGACAGTTCTTTACCAACAAAAAGCATGCTACAAATTAGGTAAGTTTGATTGTTTTCAGTGGTTCCAGCGATCAAGTTTATTTTTGATCTCCGTATCCATCAACTCTGATCTCTGTATTTTTGAAAAGTTTTTAATGAACCTTTCTGCTGATATTTCCTACCCCTAAATACAATCGTTTTTCAGATTAGATTTTCTTCTATTTTTCTCGCTTTTTCGCGTTTTCTTGCTTCAGCAGTGGCCGGCTTTTTATTTTCTAAACTTTTGTTGTGCGCAGACTTCAAAATGTTGTCATTCGCATTTTAACTGCGTGTGGTTGTTAACCCTTTAAATAAATCTTGCAAGGAGCTTAAATTGTTTTTTTATGTTCAAACTCGCATATCTGAAAAACAGTTGGATTACGGGTATGGATTGCAATACCAAAGTTTGAAAAAATCCAAAATTATTAAATGTGCAAATGTTCAGCATCAATATCCAGAGCCATCATTTTAGAGTCGAGTGGTAATTCATGCAAAACTATTTTTAATAACATTTTCTTCCAGTCAATCGTTTTCTGTTACTTACCGCGGCCGCCTGAAGTTCAGCATTTATGTGCATAAAATCGGTAATATCTCCAAACACGTGATATTAGATCCAGACAACTTCTTATTAAAATGATTAGTATTTCAATACAAAACTTAAGCTACCTAAATAATATAAGGAATTGCATTAAAAAAAAGCTAGTTTTATTTGGC
Organism: Agriotes lineatus; assembly: GCA_940337035.1. Taxonomy (NCBI): domain Eukaryota; kingdom Metazoa; phylum Arthropoda; class Insecta; order Coleoptera; family Elateridae; genus Agriotes; species Agriotes lineatus. The sequence goes on along the minus strand of OW679201.1, from coordinate 46,147,809 downwards.
CACACTTTAAGCCACGCAATCCTGTATAATCAAAAATATTTTAGTAATGTGCACTAGCTTTGTACATACAACTTTAATATGACCAAATTTCATGTAACTTTCACATCTTTAGAAATGTCGACAACCTCCACATCGTTGCCGGACCAGGTATACGAGTATTAAGATAATAGTTACTATCGTTACGAACATAAAAATATATAAAAATTGCACTTTTTATTCAAGTTGCGCTTAAAAAATCAATTTAATTTAATAATCTTCATCCTCATTTGCTATATTTAATTATCTACACTGTTAATATGGTATAATTTGGCCATTTTCTGTAGGCCTATTGAGATTTTTTTTTACAAATACCTAAATTATAAAATTGATAAAGCATCTTGCATCATCCACGACATTTGGGGCGCTCTACAATGTACCGTATCAACCAATGATAAAAAACATATATACCAAATTGCACGTTTTTCCACTTCGTGCATGTTCGATAATGAACTATTTTCTTGTACGAGTTGCCCATTTGGAGAAAAATACGGAAAACCGTTAGGTGCGCTTTCATTTTCAACTTTCCCACACAATTAATAAAAGAAAAAAGTTAATAGGACGTAGAACATTGTAGGAAATTTTAGGCTCTCATCAATGTTTAATGTAGGCCTCAACGATAGCCGAGATAATTGAATAAAAAACGTTTTAATATTTTTTTTAAGATGGCGGCAAACGCTATATGTGTAGCTTTCCGACAACTCACCACTTCACTCTCAAGCCCCCCCCCCCCCCCACAAAAAATCACAAAAGATCATCCATGCCGCGTGACTGTCGGTGGATTTCGAACATACCAGCTGGACTATTAGGGTAATTCCCTATGAAACTGAATCACTATTATGCATAAATGCAGTAAACATATTAGTTTCAATTCAATTTTCAGTTACTCTGCTTCTGTTAGCTGCCTACACACACGATATTTTAATCACATTTTTAAGTAAATCAGTTCTTTATTAAGAAAGCCTCAAGATTTTTATTAAAAATTGATCCAAATCATGACTCGAAAGAGACTAGATCTCGTCTGGGTGTGAAATTATTTTATAAAACTAAAATCAGACAACATTAACTGCGTTAGAGCATAATGTAAAAAAACTTAGTACCTAAAGAAATTGCGAGTTTAGTGGCGCGGTTGAAAACGCAAAGATAAGTTAATGTCATTTAAAGGTGTTCATAGAGTCCCTTGCTCCTCTAATGCTCCATACATTGGTAAAACGGTACGTTCAGTAAAAGCTCGTATCTCTGAACACCACCGTTGCCCCAGGTCGGGTCTCGTTTCATCATCAGCCAGCGCCGAACACCAACGCGATACCCACCATAATATCCATTTCGATGAAGCTGCAAATCCCCATTCTTCTTTAGCAGAAATATTTGCGAAGCCATTGCGATTTACAATTACCCTAATAATCTCAATCGAGACTCCATGTGGAAAGTGCTAATCTCTAAATCCCGCCCACCGCCCGCTTCATTCAATCGTGGTGACACCTGCCTATAAATTCTGCTTCCTCTTTCCGATTGTTAGAAAAGTTTCGCCCTTGGCGTGGTTGGCTCATTACTGTGCTCTTTTGCTTACCTCTTGATGAAGCCCCTTATGAAAATAGGAAAAACGTTTGAGTTCTTCAATCTCAACGGCACGGTTCAAAATTACATTTATTAAGAGATTACAAAGCGTAGACGTTTCACGTTCAGTGATATTAATAATCTGTCTTACAAATGTCTTCCTATTGGCTTATATAGATAGATTACAAATTAACAAGGTTTATATTATATTGCGGATGTTGTGAACAAATAGAGACAAACAATATCATTCGAAAGTTTACTTCTAGTTTCTATAATCATTTGGCTGGTGACTAAATGCCATTTGGACTTAGTTATATGTCAATGTCGAATTCTAGATGTTCTAATAATTGTCCAAATCTCGACGGAGTCGACGGTGAACAAGCGTGTTTATTGATCGATATGTTTTCTTCGTCACCCAATCCATGCACAGAAGAAACTAGACTGACGATAGCATACATCCTGGCCTGACCACATGATTAATGTTGATGTCTGAGTAATAGCCTTTATGCATCACACTGGGCATTGCAATCTTCATATAATAGTTTTATAATAGGTATAATCGTGTGAATTTTTCTGCGGATGCTATCCAAGGCTTTATTAAACTCGAGAAACAGGTATTTGTTTCAGCCATTTTACACATGATCTCCTTGGTCTGAATCCAGCCTGGTTATTTCTTTAAAATCCATAAAGCTTGTGTTTTTATTTTTTCCAGTATTACGTATATGTGTAAACACTCGACTGGTTGCACACAGTAACGTTATCGGTCTTCAGTTTTTACATTGTTTTCAAAAAAATTTTCTTGCCAAATTAGTTTGGAGTGTGTGTAAGTAAGTACTTACGTATTGAAGCATATTTTTAAAATGTTTTCTTGTCTTTCGATTCGCAAAACTATAGCAGCGTTCAGAGATAACAACTATAGGTGCAATCAGCTGCACTATGGTGTGAATGATGCTTTGTAAGGTCAAACTGGAATTTATTGAATTCCATTTGATTTGATTAAATTTGATTCTATTTTCATCTAAGTAGATTCGATTCTATTCGCTTTTTATTAGATTGGATTCTATTCTTTTGAATTTTATGAAATTTCAGTTTCAGATCTTAATAGCTGTCCATTTGCAACACGTTTTTATGGTCTTATAACTTCTTTCTTCCATGGCTATTTTATTACTTTGTTGTACCATATAGCGCTTTTACGCCTCCTCAACTTGCAGCTTCTTCTGTTTTTCTTAGTATTTCTATTATTTCTTGCACGTTTCTATGTTGTTCCTAATACATTTTCTGTAATTCCTTTTTTTATCATTCTCTTTGTCAAGGTCGTTTGCTTTATATTTCGATTATCTTCTACATTTTTTGACATCCAGTTCTTTATATTATTTGTTTTTTTACGCCAATAATTTCTTCTGCTGCTGCTTTTAATTTTTTCTCAAATGTATCCCATATATGCTATATTGTCATGTTTTCGATTTATCCCTCATAATTAAATATATATTTTAATCTAATTTAGTAGTGCTGTTGCATATCTAATCGCCAGCGTGGCCGAGCGGTTAGGGAGCTCGACTGCGGTGCCACGGTACGGGGTTCAATCCTGACATCTGGCAACTGGCGGGTGGCCCACCCAGCCGCTTTAAAAATTGGGTACCGAAACCACAGATGTGGAATTAGCGAAAATAAGGCAGTTGTCGATGGCGTGATACTAACCACATCATCCAGTACGCCGTTAACGGTGTGCCAGATTGACTGGGTTTCTGAAAGAGATATTTCGGCAACGCTGACTCGCCTTGTCTCAGGCGATGTTTCTCCATGGAATGAAGTGCCCGAACTTTACTTTACGCATGACCCTCCTGCTCTCGACAACCTACTAAAATTCGTTTTCTGCAGCTGCAAAGTAAATTATGATCAAAGATGTGTATGTCGCCGAGGGGGACTTGCATGCATCAATATGTGTGGTAAATGTGGTGGTGAAATTTGAAGCAAACGACCTTCTCTGATACATGATGATGAAGAGGAGATATCTTCACCACCTTCGCAGCAGGGGTCGAACACAGTTTTAGCATTTTCTACTAACTTCAGACTTGGCGTGGGGTCTCGCTTTCTGCAACTGATTGGGGATGGAAGAACGAAGATAGTTGTTATAATATGTATAATATTATGTTGTTGCAAGTTAACCAGTGGTATGAGACTATTCAATCAATGATCAGGCTGTACGCAGGATCAATACAATACTCACAAATAAGCGTTTATTAACGTCCACCTGACTGCCACGTTGACAGGTTATACATGCTTGATTCATGTTACAGCTTATATCACAAGAATAGTCTATTACCTATCCCTACACATGACTCTCCTGCCCTCGAAAACGTACTAAAATTCGTTTTTCTGCAACTGCAAAGTAAATTGTAATCAAAGATGTGTATGTCGCCGAGGGGGACTTGCATGCATCAATATGTGTGGTAAATGTGGAGATGAAATTTGCAGCAATCGACCTTCTATGATAGATGATGATGAAGAAGAGATATCTCCCACCACCTCCGGAGCAGGGGTCCAACACAGTTTTAGAATTTTCTACCAAAGTTCAGTTCGATTTATGCAACTGATTGGAGACAGAAGAAAGAAGATAATCTACTACCAGTCCCTCCCTATACATGACCCTCCTGTCCTCGAAAACCTACTAAAATTCGTTTTCTGCAACTGCAAAGTAAATTGTAATCAAAGATGTGTATGTCGCCGAGGGGGACTTGCATGCATCAATATATGTGGAAAATGTGGTGGTGCAATTTGCAGCAATCGACCTTCTCTGATACATGATGATGAAAAGGAGATATCTCCCACCACCTCCAGAGCAGGGGCTCAACACAGTATTCGAGTTTTCTACCAAGTTCAGACTTGGCGTGGGGTCTCGCTTCCAGCAACTGATTGGGGATGGAAGAAAGATCATTTATTTCCAATACCTATACATGAACCTCCTGTCTCCGAAAACATACTAAAATTCGTTTTCTGCAACTGCAAAGTAAATTGTAATCAAAGATGTGTATGTCACCGAGGGGGACTTGCATGCATCAATATGTGTGGTAAATGTGGTGGTGAAATTTGCAGCAATCGACCTTTTCTGATACATGATGATGAAAAGGAGATATCTTCCACCACCTCCGGAGCAGGGGCCCAACACAGTTTTAGAGTTTTCTACCAAGTTTAGACTTGGCGTGGGGTCTCGCTTCCAGCAACTGATAGGATGGAAGAAAGAAGATCATTTATTACCAATCCTTACACATGACCCTCCTGTCTCCAAAAGCTTACAACAGTATAACCAACTAAATGAACCTGGACCATCACGATCTTTCACCAATTGATATGATGCTTATGAATAACGGTTTTGTGGGGTAAGTTAATATATTTACTTTAAGAAGCTGAGTGATGATAATTTACCTTGGAAGGCGACTGTTTCACGAGGGAGAAGAGTATGGGAGGTGTTTGCCTAATGTTGGCAGTTTTTTGTTGTAGGTAAATAAGTCACCGAGCTTATTTTCAAAACTGCGTTGATTAAATTAAGCAGCCTTCCAATGACGTGTCTTTATTTTCAATATGGTTTTGTTGATGTCCGTATACATAAACGCCTGTTTTTCCTGCCTGGATGCATGAGTCGATTGGCCCTGCAGTTACTGCGTGCTTTATAATGTAACTGTAAGCAAGTACGAGAGGCAACGTTTTTTAGCCGAGCGGATAAAGCGTCTGTGGCAAGTGGATTGCTCATGGGAGCGCAGAATCAAGTCTTACCGACTGTAATTGGTGAACCTTGGGATTTAATGTTAATTCATACTTTTCAGTATTATTAAAATCATCAAGATATTTTTATCTATCTTGTATGTAATTTTAAACACTAATCAACCGGTTTGGAGTATTTTTGTAATTCTGAACAACTTCTCGATAAAACTAGGCCTACTGAATTGATCGCAGTAGGCTACTGGTTTGCAGTAAGATTCTTCTAAAACTGTAAAAAGAATGCTTTTAAAGGCCAAATTGGCCAACTTTGAAATGGATCGGAATATAAATTACGAAAATACAGGAGTGTGAAGGTGAGAAGTGAAACATGCTGTAGTTGTTACTTATTAGTACTTTATACCTTGTTTTAGGTCATTTAGGCTAAATGTCCTGCAGTGCATTGTAAAATGCTCACATTTCCTACATGTGACGCATTATCTAATCTGTTTATTCCAAATGATTTTGTAACGCGATATCTTAATACGTAATGGTTACTACCCTGGCTTAATTTGTTCAAAATTCTCGGAATTTAATAATTCAAGTTTTACAAGCTTATTTAGCCTTTTATCAATGATAACAAAAAACACACCTTATTTAAATCGCGAACGGAGGAAATGTCATTCTTTACCCATTTCTCGCACTGCCGAGTCATTGTACCATTCGTTTATTTAAATTTCTACTATATTCGTTACTAAATTATTGTATTGTGAAGTTATGATACTTCAACAATTTCTAATACTTTAACATTTTATTAGGTACCTACATGTTTTACATTCTTTTCATTTTTATGCTTCATTGTCTAATTCCCGACGAACCACCCGCTCAACGGCGATCATTCCTACCTCACTATTAGGGTTAATTTAACAGTCTTCAAGTGGACAGGGACTGGTTGTTAATATCTGGCCCCTCTTGCGCCCTTGCATGCGAATTAACAGGACATTCAAGTTTGCATAGAACGTAAGGGACGGAAGTTCATAACGAGCCTTACCCATACGTACCCACGTCTTCAAAATTTAATAATAATTTGTAAGCAACTTGCAACAAATCACAACTCATGCACTTTTAGTTTATAGAATAATTGAGGAACATAGGTTGATATGGATACTAAAAAATGTTGATTACTTTGGCTGGTGAATCAAGCAATATTAGTACGTGCCTATAGATATCAACAAATAATTTGACCCATAATTGTACTCTTATATACCTGTTTGTGTTAGGATATCCGATATTTTCTATTATTGTTTTGGTTGTGTTCACAATGTATTCAACAAGTTGACTCAACTGAGAATTTCTCCCAAGAAGCTGCTTATAATCGTAGATACTGGGTGCAATCAATCTAATAATATGGCGGAATTTGCTTCCACATACTTATTCCAATGTTGTTGCCACTTATCAAAACACTTCTTGAGTACTTTTAATTGCAATATCGTCAGTCGTGACCGCTTCAATCTTTTCCATTGGTCAAATCGTATCCTTGAATGGTCTTTTGGATTTTTGGAAAAGGTCAGAAATCACAAGAGTACCAAATCAGACGAATATGGCGGTTGCGGACACAATAATCTGACCTTCGCTTTTCCAAATATGCATTTAGCCGGGTTAACAAACGCACTATAGCATAGTATGTAGAACAGCTGTTTGAGATAGCCCAAGTCCTTCTTGCAGTTGGGAAGCTACCAGCAGGTCGTTTACATATGCGCAACAGAAATCGAATCTTCGAGTAACGTCATCGATGAATCTTGAAACGTTTGGGACACATGAAGGGAGTTGTTATCGCAGTGATGAATGTTGTCGGGATGGGCTGGTATTTGATTAAATTCTCTTACCAAGGCGATAGTTGAAAAAGATTTGCAGCCGAAACGATAGTCTTAAACTTTCTGTGTAGTACGGGATATCAACCAGGGCATTTAAAGAGCGGTAATCACCGCAGGGTCTCCAGCCGTCATCCTGATTGGGCGCTAAATGTAGCACGGCACATCAATTGCTGTTGGATGGACGGGCGATTCTTTGTTCTAGCATAAATTGCAATTCCTTTTTGGCGATGTGTATCCTACCAGGTGGCAGTCGTCTTGGTCAGCAGGTGTTTGCATATGTTCCTTACATCTTATGCTTTCTTTGTCATTCTTCCTTAGTCCATTGTTCCTTAGTCTTTCCGTAAAAGGTATGCCAATCATCTTAGTAACTATTGAGCAGAGCGACACGCATGCAAACACGACAACAGTTCGTCCATAACTAACTTTTATTTCAAACCGGAAATAATACATAGTTTACATAGTTTTTACAGATGGCGCTTGTTTTGATGTAAAGCAACACCCCCACTACATCAAAACTTACAAATTTCTTTTAAACCTAAATTACCCATAAGTTTATTGTGTTTGGTTACATTTAAACCTTTTGTTAGAATATCGGCATTCATTTCATCTGTCGGCAAATGCATCAGCTTTACATTTTTGTTTGCTACTGCTTCTCGTATAAAATGATGCCGTGTGTCGATATGCTTTGAGCGCCTATGATACACAGGATTAACAGCCAGCTTTTGTGCACTCATATTGTCGTTAAATAGTGTAATACAATTTAGCTTTCCTGTCAGTTCACATATTAAATTTCTAAAATATATGGCCTCTTTTGCAGCTTCAGATATTGCCATGTATTCTGCCTCTGTACTTGATAAAGCCACTGTTTTTTGCTTACGGCTCTCCCATGATATGGCACTTCCAGATAATTTGAAAATAAAACCCGTATAAGATTTTCGATCGTTTTTATCGTTTGCCCAATCGGCATCTACAAAACCTTCCAAATCTCCATCCGATTTTTCAAATACTAATTTATAACTTTTTTTGTGCCTTGCAAGTACTTTAGCACCCTTTTCGCACATATCCAGTGGGATTCCGTGTAGCAGTTATTAAATTGGCTTAAGAAACTTACCGAGTAAGCTATATCTGGCCTAGTTAGTACTGCTAGATACATCAAACTACCTACTAATTGTTGGTAAGGTATATTATCCCTACAAGTTTCTACCTGCATATTAAATTCGACATTAGTTTCTAAAGGCGTAGACACAGATTTACAATTTGACATGTTAAATCGTTTTAATATTTGATTTATATAATTTTCTTGATCTAAAGTTATTACGCCTTTTTCCCAATTTCTGCTAATTTTCATTCCTAGACACTGCTTAGCTTCCCCTAAATCCTTTAACTTAAAGTGATCATTTAATTTCAACTTTAAAGATTTTGTTTCAACAATATCATTGGAAAAAACAAAAAAATCGTCGACATATAACGCTACAATTGTTACTAATTTTTCATTACTTTTTATATATACACAATGTTCCAGTTCTGATTTCCTATAACCCATTTCAACCAAAACCTGATCAACTTTATTATTCCACATTCTTGAGGATTGCTTTAGGCCGTAAATAGCTTTCTTCAGCCTACATACTTTGCCTGTAGAATTTGGGATTTCAAAACCTTCTGGCTGTTTCATATATAACACCTCATTTAAATGACCGTTCAAAAAAGCTGTCATTACATCTAAATGGATTATGATTAAATCTAACTTAGCAGCTAAAGCAATTAGTAGTCTAAGTGTTGAGTGTCTGACCACCGGTGAGAAGGTTTCATCGTAGTCCACGCCTAATTTCTGAGTGTAGCCTTTTGCCACAAGTCTGGCTCTGTACCTCGCCTTACCATCACTATCCGTTTTGGTTTTAAACACCCACTTACTTTGCACCACACTTGCACTTCCTGGCATATCTGTAATTTCCCACGCTTCATTTTCCTTGAAGGATTCATATTCTTCTATCATGGCTCGCCTCCATTGCTCCCCATCTGGTCTTGATAACGCCTCCTTAACTGTAACTGGATCATTATCAATTGCTACATTACCTGCCGAACTCAGATAAGTGACGTAGTCCTCAAATCTTTTTGGCTGCGGCTCCCGTTTTGACCGTCGCAATGTTTCTTCTGGCATCTGATCTTGAATTTCCTCAAATGTATGGTTACTGCTATTGCTTTCGCTTACTTCTGAATCACTTTCATCTTCTTTTTCAGCACTTTCTGATGAATCTTCCTCCAATTGTGGTTCCTTGTCGATTTCCCCCACTGAATCTAGTTCTATGACAATCTCCGTTTCTTCGTTGATGTTTTCCATGATTATAACATCTCGGCTAGAAGTGATCGTGCCATTATCAGGATTGAATACTCGATAACCCTTGGTATTCTCCCCATAGCCTACAAAAATCATTTGTTTAGATTTCCTGTGCCACTTCGTTCTATTTGCCTTCGGGATGTGGACCATCGCAGCACTTCCAAAAACTTTTACATTGCTTACATCTGGCTTTTTGCCATGCCACACTTCAAAAGGAGTTTTACTATCCAAGCCTGTTGCAACAGATCTATTTTTTAAATAAACAGCTGTATTTACAGCTTCTGCCCAAAACTTCATTTCTAGCTTGGAATCGAACAATAAGCACCTAGCCTTTTCGACGATTGAACGATTCATTCGCTCCACCAGTCCGTTTTGTTCTGGAGTGTGAGGGTTTGTCGTCTGGTGAACAATGCCATTCTTTTTGAGAAATTGCTCCATTTCTTGGCTGCAGAACTCGCCTCCATTATCTGATCGCAAGGTTTTTATTTTACATTCTTTCTGGTTCTCAACAAGACTTTTGAATTCCTTGAAACGTTCGATGACTTCAGATTTGTTTTTTAAAAAATAAACAAAGGTCATTCTGCTGTAGTCATCTTCAAAAAGAAGAAAATATTTCGAACCTCCGATTGATCGGTTCTCCATTGGTCCGCAAACATCAGTATGCACAACTTCTAGTAATCTGCTAGCCCTAGTGCCCTTATGTTTGAAAGGAAGTCTTGTTTGCTTACCTTCGCAGCACACTGTACATTTCTTCTGCATGTTCGTCTCCGCTTTAAACAATATACCTTCAACAATGCCAACCTGCATCTTCCGTAGGTCGTTATAATTAATATGTCCAAGCCTACGATGCCAAACTTCACTGCTGACGGCAGCTGAAGATGCTAAAAAACACTGATATTTTTCTTTGACATTTAATTTATATACATTGTTCAACAAATCAGCTGTAGCTACCAACACATTGTCTTTATTGTAAATTTTACAACCATTCTTTTCGAACTTCACTGTATTTCCATTCCGAATCAGCTGACTGACTGACAGAAGATTTGTTGTCAAACTGGGAACACAAACAGCATTACTTATAGTTATATCATAATTATTTTCACCTACTACTGTGACAATGTTTACATTACCCGCGCAAGATACCGATAGTTTTTGATTATTGGCAATCACAATTTCATTTAACTCAGTTTTTGTTGTTATGTTCTGTAACCAACTTTTATTAACTGTTAAGTGCACACTCGCTCCTGAATCGACGTACCAATCTTGCTTGCTGAATTGTCCACTTAAAAATACCGCACTAAAAGCATTTGAAGTTTTTGTGTCACTTTTATTTGGGCATTTGTTTTTATAGTGACCCACTTGTTTACATTTGTAGCACTTGATGATTTTGACATTGTTGACAGTTGCATTTGAACTACCTGCATTTGTAGCATTTGAACTATCCGCATTTCTTGCAGCTGTATACCTGCCTTTGTTGAACTTCCCGCCAACAAATGCATTTCCTGCATTCCTTACTGGTTCCATGTCCATCAACTTTGTTTTAATGCTGTCGGCCGTTAAATCAATTCCAGCATGTTCGATCGCCATTATCATTGGTGCATATTTTTCAGGCAAACCTGCCAATAATAACGAACCAATCCATTTGTCGTCTATTTGAAAGCCTGTGCCTTTTAATTTCTGCGCCGTTTCCATAAGCTGATTAACATACGACTCCATTGAATCACAGTCATCCAACCTAATAGATATTAACGCTCGCAACAACCCAATTCTCCTGGAAAAACCGGTGTCAGCAAACAGCTTTTGCAACTTGGTCCACATTTCCTTTGTTGTTGTCGCTTCCTTGATATGCACGTAAAGCGAGGGATCGATCGTTAAAACCAGTTTTGCCTTTGCTTTTGCGTCTTTGTTCTCGTCTTTTACGTCACCATTAACGCAACCATTTAAGTCATCCAGCACTAACATGTTCGTTACCGCGAACGCCCAATCCGCGTAATTTTCCCGGCCTTTTAGCTTCGGAACACTAGCTAACAAATTCATGGCCATATCCGCGAGTTAATTAGAACACGTGTTTAATCTGCAAAGCTTCTTTATGAACTCAATTGCCTGGGCACATAACCTATTGAGCAGAGCGACACGCATGCAAACACGACAACAGTTCGTCCATAACTAACTTTTATTTCAAACCGGAAATAATACATAGTTTACATAGTTTTTACAGATGGCGCTTGTTTTGATGTAAAGCAACAGTAACCCTTCTGTGCTCTGAATGTAGTATCCCTTACATGGCCTTAGGAATCTCATTTTACAACTTGTTATTTTGTTTTGCTTATATTATTTTCGACGTATCCTTTCTTATTTGTAAGCTTTGTTGTAAGTCTTCTTTGTTTCCCATACTATCACTATTTTGTGTGCAAGTCAGTAGGAGGGTAACATTCACCGAATCGTCTTCTAGTAACCACCTATGATATGCAGTGGCTTCTTGTTTTATCTTTTTTATTGCACCCTCTAGAATCATCGCGAAGAGTAAGGGACTCTGTATGTTATGGCCTTTTCTTCTATTTGTCATAGGGTTAAAATATGGTCTAAGGGACCTCTTCTGAAGCTATATTGCGTTTCTTCTATTGTCTTTTCCAGTATATCTCTGATTTGGTATGCTTAGCAATGCGATGCCTCTTCGTTTCTACACCTGCATGGTCTCGTTTGAAAAAACGGGTGAGATATCCCTCTTTACCAGAAATTGCGTATTTATTTAACCATTGCTTCATTCAAGATCACGAATGGTTGCTCATTTCTTTTTTCTTCAGAGTAATTTTATAATTTCAACTGATATTTCATCGTGTTCTGTAGCCTGTAGTTCTTCCATCTTTGAAATCCATTATCCAGTCTGTTTGATTCACACAGATGCGTGCATCAAAACCTTTTTGATTATAATTAATCACGTAATTCAAGTCATAACTGTTTTATCTCATTCAAAGGTCGTGGTAAAGCCAAATTTGCATCTTGCCGTATTTGTTTGCCTCTGTTAATGTTGGAAAGGAATTTGTAAGCTTCCCTTAATGGCTTTAAAGCGGATGGATACATTTTCTACTAGAACTTAAGCCGACTTAGCATATTTGGGAATCATGGGTTTATGGATTTCGTTCAATTGCCTCATTGAGAGAGCTTAGCATTAAGGTTTCTTAGAATAAGCATTTTTCCTAAATAACGTGCGATGCTCCGATTGGCTACGCAGGATCGCCTCAGCCAATAGTGTTTGAGCTTGCCCCTCCTTGAATTGGCGAGTTCGTCTCGCTGTAAATTCAGAGTGAGTTAGATTCATTCAGAGCCTCGAGGAAGCAAGTTCAGCTATGCTTTGTGCTAGTTTGCGTTTCGGTCTAACTCCCTGGTAAAGTCGTTTCCAGGTTGTTTTGTGTTACGGTTACGCGCAATTCGCTATTTTCGCGTGGCCAATCCAAGCGTGTCACAACAGTTGAAGCTTTTGTAAAAAACCATCGGTCCATCAGTGACGTTTGTAATCGTTGTTACTCAATATACTCGTGTTTGTTAAGTCTTGTTTCACTCCAACAACTAACTGAACCCAAGTTAGGGTTATTAAGTGGCAGTTCCCGGCAATCCCATTGAACCGGAACTCGCAGTGGATTATTGGGGGCCCCATTCGTGGAAGCCTCTTATCAAGTTAATCGTACAAAAAACATTGGTCCTTCGAGCCGGATGTGGAAGAAGCTAAAAACGCGAGTGTACAAGTTTCAGTAGCTGGTGGATGCAATTGCTCCAACATCGTTTCGTCGGAGAGCGTCAAGAAGCTTCGCCAACACCAGGAAATTCAACCATCGAGAGCTTACACCGAGTCCAGGTCCCACGTCAAGCGGCAGCGATCGGCAGCGGGTTGGTTTTCTGTCGTCAAGAAGTTACTACGTTCTCAAATCAAAAGTAAGTCCTTTTCCATTACACCTTCGTTTAGTGCTGTTTTTTGCTTGTGTCAGTCATGGTGGAAACTCGTTCGACATCAGCGGTCATGTCGGAAACTCGCACTTTAACCACTCGTTGCAAATTCATAAAAGCCCAAGTAGATCGTTTCAAAACTCTATTTCATAGAATTTCTTCGTCCAGCCCCGTGAAGGCTCACGAGGTCGGCAACTTGTCAGAAGAGTTTAGTTGTTTCCAAAATTTGTTGGATGAGTATAAGAAGTCAATGGAGGGCCTAATGGAGGCCGACGCTGAAAACTTTGATGAACTTTTCAATGAATTTGACTCTTTTATGACTCATTTTAGCGAGATTAGTAGCGCAGTAAAGGAATTCTTATCAAAAAATAAGATCAGTTCGGGTATAAAACCGAATGTAGGTCAAAATTCTTCGCAAAGTGGCCCTTCAGGAGAGCTCGCTGGATTAAGATTACCACCCTTAGATTTGCCTTCCTTTTCGGGGAAATTCGAGAATTGGGTTCAATTTCATGACTCCTTTACGTCGCTTATTCATAACAACGTTAATTTGACCAACGTTCAGAAATTTTACTATTTGATTTCTTCCCTTAAGGCAGAAGCTGCTAGTTCAATCTCGTCGTTAAAAGTTACCAACGATAACTATACCATTGCTTGGGACATTCTAGTCAAGCGATTTGAAAATAAGAAACTGATCGTAAAATCAAACATAAATGCGTTATTCAGTTTAGAGAACGTAAAAAAGGATTCACATTCGTCTGTTCAAAGGCTGCTCGATAGTGTAGTTAGAATTTTGGAAATTTTAAAGGCGTACGGGGAACCCACAGTCGACACCATACTAATACATATCATAGTTTCGAAGCTCAGCTCAGCAATGCAGACTGACTGGGAATTATGCAAACATGCCGGACAATTTCCTACTTTGCGAGAGTTGTTAGATTTTTTAGAGAGCAAAAGTCACTTATTAGGTTCGCTGGAAGCTGCGAAAATAGGTTCGAGTTTGGGAAATCAGGGATCCGAGCAAAAAAGTCATGCACGCGCTCATGTAGCCAGAGAGCAAGGTAATCACTCTTGTGATTTTTGCAAAAATAGTAATCATTCGATTAGCGCTTGCGAATCATTCTCAAAATTGTCGGTAAACGCTCGTATCGAAGAGGCGCGTCGTTTGAAATTATGCAACAATTGTCTCAAGCCCGGACATTTCGTGGTAAAATGCACATCGTCGAGATGCGGCGTATGCAGAAAAAAGCACCATACTTTACTGTGTTTGCGTCCAAAGCGCGACGCGCACGAAAATACTTCGTCGCCGCGTCCTGGACCGCCAGAATCCAGCAGTGACGCACGGGAGGTCGGGGCCGTCTCCCCGAGCGAGGCACCCGTCGCATCCGTTTCAGCAGCTTGTAGCCGTCCTGCAATCGCGGCGCCAGCGCAAGTTTTATTGTCCACGGTTAGCGTATTCGTAGAAGGATCCTCCGGGTCATTTTCCCGGGCAAAAGCTCTTTTGGACCCCGGATCCCAACTTAACTTAGTTAGCGCCGACTTGTGTCAAAATTTGAAAATTGAGAAACGAGGTAATATCACCTCACTGTCGGGTGTTGGTGCCAGGGCTCTGAACGCTGAATTCAGAGCAAACGTTCGAATCCGCTCCCGTAACGGGAAATACGAGGACATTTTGAGCTGTATTGTGTTAGACAAAATTACGGACCCTCTGCCGGCCCTTTCTTTCTCGTTGAGGGATTTGAAGATCCCATCAAACATTGTGTTAGCCGATTCAGATTGTAATACACCGGGAAAGATTGATCTTTTATTAGGCGCGAATGTCTTTTGGCAAGTGCTCTGTCAGGGACAGGTGAAATTGGGCCCAGAGAAGCCATTCTTAACAAAAACTCTTTTTGGTTGGGTTTTAGGCGGAAACATGAACATCGAAAATCGAGCGCTCATGCTTTCAAATAGAGTTCATTTAAGTGTAGCCGGCATCGAGCACGGCATTCAGAGATTTTGGGAAATCGAGGGGGCTTACGGTTCATCAGGCCGACTCTCTGCTGATGACAAATTTTGCGAAGACCATTTTCAATCGACTACGAAACGGGCGTCGTCGGAGCCGCGTAGGTTCATCGTGAGCATACCTTTCAGGAAAGATGCTCCATCGCTGGGAGACTCGCGCGGTATAGCGTTAAAGCGTTTCTATTCATTAGAAAACAAATTGTCAAAAAATCCCGAGTTGAAAACCGCGTATTCCGCATTTCTCAAAGAATACGAGTCGCTTGGTCACTTGAGCAAGGTGGACGACGAAGCGAGCCTTCCTCATCCTAGGTTTTATTTACCACATTTGCCAGTCATAAAGGAGGACAGTTCAACGACCAAACATCGCGTTGTTTTTGACGGCAGTTGTGCGTCCTCCTCCGGAGTATCGCTTAACGACCTTCAACATAAGGGCCCAGTGGTCCAGCAGTCGTTGTTTGCAATTCTTTGTCGCTTTAGGCAATTCAAGTACGTGCTGAAAGCAGATTGCGCCAAAATGTATAGGCAAATTCTCGTGGACCCCTCGCAGACGCAATACCAATTAATTTTATGGCGTGACGACAAAACCTCAGCGGTAAAATGCTTCAAATTATTAACGGTCACCTACGGTACTAAATCAGCCTCGTACCTAGCAACTAGGTGCTTGATACAAATCGCCCAGGAAATCGAAGCATCGCTTCCAGAGGCCTCATTAAGAATTAGCCGGGATTTTTATGTAGATGACCTACTGACTGGTTTTGAAAATAGGGCGGAAGCCATAAAAACGCAATTCGAAATTAGTAGCGCTTTGTCGGGGTACGGGTTTGAATTGCGAAAGTGGGCATCCAACGACAGTGAAGTAGCTAGCGCCATTGGTGTAGATCGCGGCAGCATGGAGCCCATTTCTTTGACGGAAGACGCCACGGAGAAAACTCTCGGCATTTTTTGGGATACTCGGCGGGACGTGCTAAGTTACAGAGTAAACCCTAGCTGTTGCAAATCAGTTACCAAGCGGGCTATACTCTCTAGTATGGCTCAAATATTCGATCCCTTGGGACTACTTGGTCCAAGCGTTCTAACTTTGAAACTTCTCGTGCAACGGCTTTGGCAGTTGAAGTTGTCATGGGACGAAACGGTGCCCATGGAGATGCGCTCCAGATACGACGAACTCCATTCTTCATTACGCTCTTTGGGCTCGTTGGCAATTCCGAGACGGGTAATTTGCGATGACATAAATTCGATAGATCTCCACGGATTTGCGGACGCGAGTTCTGTAGCCTACGGGTGCGCCGTGTATATACGTTGCGTTGACGCGCGCGGTAATGTCACCACCAATTTGCTTTGTGCTAAGTCAAGGGTCGCTCCATTAAAAACAATATCCTTGCCTCGTTTGGAGCTTTGCGCAGCCTTACTGTTGGCTCGTTTGATTAAAACTATACTCTATTCCTCCGCATTTAAATTTGACCGCGTGTACTATTGGTCGGACTCCACCATAACTCTGCACTGGATAAATAAGGATGCGAGTAATTGGAAGACGTTCGTCGCGAACCGGGTGTCCGAGATTCACGAACTAAGCGATAGGGAAGAATGGTTTCACGTGCGTACAAATTGCAACCCGTCCGATATAATTAGCAGGGGAATGTTACCCCAGGAGTTACTCAACTCACGCTTGTGGTGGCACGGGCCAGAATTTTTGTCACAGGCGGACTTAAAACCCCAGCCCGTTAAAATTGATTCGGGTGAGCTAGCAGCCCAAGAGTCGCGCCCAGTAGTGGCCACTCTTCACCATCGCGTCCCAGAATTTGAACTTTTCAGGCGCTATTCCAGTTTTACAAAATTACAGCGCGTAGTCGCGTACTGCCTGCGTCTCGCTAGAAACAGAAACACCGAAACGCGCTGGTCGGGACCTCCAGCCATTGACGAATTGGAGGACGCGACTCGCCGCCTGATCAAAATTGCCCAGGCGGAAGTCTTTTCCGGAGAAATAGCAGTTTTGTCTAAAAAAGCGCCATTGCCGAAAAATAGTGCGCTGCTTTCTCTAAACCCATTTCTGGACGATCAGGGCCTATTGCGCGTGGGCGGCCGTCTAGAAAACTCCAATCTAAGCTTTGATCAGAAACATCCCCTTTTGTTACCAGCTAGTCACCCTTTGTCGTTGCTAATCGTGAAGCAAGAGCATTTGCGGCTCTTGCATTGTGGACACTCGGTGTTACTGGCCTCATTGCGGGATAAGTTTTGGATCGTGAGAGCCAAAGACCTAATACGTAAAGTAATACACAATTGCGTGATATGCTTCCGGGCCAAGCCTAAGATGAATGAACACTTGATGGGATCACTACCCGAAGCTCGTGTCACACCCTCTCCCCCTTTCAGTAATTGCGGGATAGATTACGCGGGTCCCGTGTTTATAAAAAACAAATCCGGGCGAGGCGCGAAAGAAGTAAAGGCTTACGTAGCCCTATTTGTGTGTTTAGCCACGAAGGCTATTCATCTTGAACTCGTGGAAGACCTCACGACGGAGGCTTTCATCGCATCATTGAGGAGATTTATCTCCAGACGCGGTTTACCCTCCAACATATTTTCTGACAATGCTACCTGTTTCACCGGTGCCAGAAATCAGCTATCGGAATTAAAAAATATCCTGTCAGGCTCTAGTGAGCAATGCATAAGGGAAGAATTGTCGAAACATAACATTAAGTGGAATTTTATTCCGGCACGCTCTCCGCACTTTGGCGGCATTTGGGAAGCGGGGGTAAAGTCATTGAAATATTATTTAAGGCGAATATCTTGCAATGCAAAGTTAACTTTCGTTGAGTATTACACCATGCTGACTCAAGTGGAGGCGATACTAAATTCCCGTCCACTCTGTGTTCTCCCTACCGACGCCTCATTCCCCGAAGTCCTTACTCCTGCCCACTTCTTGATCGGTCGGAAGCTGACTTCGTTTCCGGAAGCCCAACTCCAGGGCATACCGGAAAATCGTCTCAGCCGCTATGGGCTGGTCCAGCGGCTGTCCCAGCAGTTTTGGGATCGCTGGTCCCGGGACTACCTCCACCTCCTGCAGCGCCGGCCTAAGTGGAAGTCCTCCAGCACGTCTCTAGCCCCCCAGGTGGGCGACGTGGTACTCGTCCACGACGAGGCATCTCCAAGCTACCGTTGGCCACTGGCAATCATTTCGGCCACATATCCAGGAGCGGATGGTGTTGTGCGTGTGGTGCAAGTGCGCGATTCCCGAGGGAATCTCCTGAAACGCTCGGTGCGTAAAGTGTACATCCTACCCAAAGACGATCATTTCGATCAAGGGCAATAAACATTGACTTTGCTCTTAGTTGGTAGTTTTCGCTAATTGAACATTTTGCTAGGTTTAGTTGTTTCTTTGCTTGTATTCATGCTAGTTGTAAGTTATCTGTAAGACTCTTGGATTATCATCTGTCTTTAGTTCTTGTTATGCATTTGATTATTTTGTAGTGTTAGATTTCAGTTTAATTTTGGGATTTAATCACGTCGTGCCATAGTCGGCACTTCGGGGGCGGCATGTTTGATTCACACAGATGCGTGCATCAAAACCTTTTTGATTATAATTAATCACGTAATTCAAGTCATAACTGTTTTATCTCATTCAAAGGTCGTGGTAAAGCCAAATTTGCATCTTGCCGTATTTGTTTGCCTCTGTTAATGTTGGAAAGGAATTTGTAAGCTTCCCTTAATGGCTTTAAAGCGGATGGATACATTTTCTACTAGAACTTAAGCCGACTTAGCATATTTGGGAATCATGGGTTTATGGATTTCGTTCAATTGCCTCATTGAGAGAGCTTAGCATTAAGGTTTCTTAGAATAAGCATTTTTCCTAAATAACGTGCGATGCTCCGATTGGCTACGCAGGATCGCCTCAGCCAATAGTGTTTGAGCTTGCCCCTCCTTGAATTGGCGAGTTCGTCTCGCTGTAAATTCAGAGTGAGTTAGATTCAGAGCCTCGAGGAAGCAAGTTCAGCTATGCTTTGTGCTAGTTTGCGTTTCGGTCTAACTCCCTGGTAAAGTCGTTTCCAGGTTGTTTTGTGTTACGGTTACGCGCAATTCGCTATTTTCGCGTGGCCAATCCAAGCGTGTCACAACAGTTGAAGCTTTTGTAAAAAACCATCGGTCCATCAGTGACGTTTGTAATCGTTGTTACTCAATATACTCGTGTTTGTTAAGTCTTGTTTCACTCCAACAACTAACTGAACCCAAGTTAGGGTTATTAAGTGGCAGTTCCCGGCAATCCCATTGAACCGGAACTCGCAGTGGATTAATTGGGGGCCCCATTCGTGGAAGCCTCTTATCAAGTTAATCGTACAAAAAACACAGTCCGTCCATGATAACTGGTCTATTCATTGTTCCTTACTCGTTTTCGTTCGTATTGTCGCTCAAAGCCCAATCACCCTATGCGCCCTGTTGTTCAGTGAATTTTTTCAGTTATTTGTATACTATTTTATTGCCAACTAAATGGAAAAGGCAGAAGCAAACTGTAGCACTTTCAAACTACTGAAATCGATATTACGGATATTTTGCTGTACATCACGAACTGCAACAGAATCATCAGAATTATCTAATTTCTCAACTGGTTCTCTTCTATATGTATCATTGCGTAGCAAACAATATAAAATATAGCTAATATAATATTTATCCTCGTCTAAATAATTTGAAATTTTGTTAGTCTAGCTTACTGTTTTTTAGACGGCCCTTAATCTCGTTCAATGAGATCTCGTTCATATAACTTTAATCTCGTTAAAAAATATTTTCCTAAAGTTGTAAATTGTATATCTCGTTAAAATGACTTTTATCCTATTGAAATAATTCTTGTTTTAACAATCTTTATCTCATTAAAACTGTTTCAAATTAACTGCATTTAGACTTATTAAATCAGTTTTTAATGCTGTTAAATTGACGAGGTATTAATATGCATTATACGATTTTAATATTGCCTGTACGATCTTGAATCTCCTTTCAATAATAGTCTGGTTAAAATGCCCTTAAAAATTGATGAAAATTGCAAAATATGAGTCGTGCGGTGTTGAATCTCCTTAAAATAAGTTTTTATCTGCTTAAAATGACCTTAAAAGTTCAACAAAATGGCAACATATCGTATATACGGTCTCGAATTTCCTTAATTATTTAATGTGGTTAAAATGCCCTTAACGTTCATTATAATGACAAAATATCACTTTTCCGATGTTGAATCTCTTTAAACTATTTTTTAATCTGATTAAAGTGGCTTTAAAGTTCATCAAAATTGCAAAGTATCATTTATAGGAACTTGAATTTCGTCAAAATAATTTTTAATCCGGTTAAGGGGCCTTAAAAGTTTATCAAAATGTCGATTATAAGATACTAAATATAGTACTAATATAACTTAATCTCGTTAATAGCCTTATAATTCTTGTAAATTTACTGTGGTAATAGAATCCTAAAAAATAGTTTTTGAACGGAATTCAGCGTCGTTAAACCCACCTTCAATATATTGTTAAACTGATTATCAATATCCTTTATATGATCTTAATCTTCGCATCTAAATGGTAGTAAAAGAAGATCGACTATGTAAAGAGTAAGCGGCATCTAATCTTGTAAAATTGATGATTAACGTCCTTTAAGGATTGAAATGTTGTTACTACAATCTTGAATATCATATAACTTTTAATCTCGTTACCGTAAAATGCATCAATTGACATTTTTATTGTTCAAACAATATCTAATTTAATCTTGACGATTACATTTTGTTTAAAAAGCTTTGTCTCTCTAAAACGATGAAATCTTATTGTAAGTACTTATATTTCATTAATACGTTCTGGAATCTCGTTAAAATAGTTTTTAATCTGATTAAAGAGCATCAAACGACATTTGCTGTGTTAAAACAATTTTTTTAAGTTTTGACGTTTACATTTTCATTTAAAAACTTGAGACTCTCTAAAACAACCTTTAATCTAATGAAGTTGACTACCTATTAATATAGTTTAACGAAAAATCAAAACTGCAATTGGTTTGTTAAATCCGTATGTAATGCAATTTTAACGTTTTAAGTGTTTTTTAAACGGCTTTCGTTTTCGTTAAGACAACTTTCAATCTTATTAAATCAATTTTCATTGACTTTAAATCTAGTGCAAACGATTTCAAGTCTAGTTATGTGGCGATTAGTATCGTTTAAATCTTTGATGAAAATATATCGTTAAGATTTTTAATCTCGTTTTAATGATGTTCCATTCGAGTAAGGTCTTCAACTTTCACTACATTGAACATTGACATTTGTCTTGTTAAAACCTGAAGCAGTTTTGAGTCTTTCAGGAGTAGGTAAATGTTGTTAACACAACTTTTAGTCTCGTTAAAACGGCTTCCAATCGTGTAATTTCATGCTTTAATCTATTCTCAACGGATTTAAATGTGGTGTAAAGATCTTCAAATCTTGTTTACGTGTTTTTTAACACCGTTTATACGATTTTGACGTTCCTGGCGGTTTTGATAAAATTTCGGTGAGGCAGAGCCGGAGTAAGGATATGTGAGGCCCAGGGCTAAATTTTTTTAGAGGCCCCATTTCCATTTATGCAACGGGTACAAAGGGATCTAAATTATTAGAAACCGCACTAGATTATAACCTTCGAATCTTTTCGAGGCCCCCGAAATTCGGTGGCCAGGGGCTGCAGCCCCCTTAGCCCCCCCCTTAATCCGGCTCTGCGGTGAGGTAATTGTTTGTAGAACAATATTTTAATTTCATATCAGCAACTGATACCTAATTAAAACGCCGATTCATCTGGTTAAATCGACTCAATTAAATGATTTTGAACCTAGTTAACCTGTTAACGTGATTTGTAGTCTCGTTAAAAGGTGTTTCAATCTCATTGAAACAGACATCGTTTAAAATCATTAAACGATTTTAAATTTCGTGTTGAATCGTTTCAAATTGGGAGTATGAGTTATTTAAACCCTTTTAAAACGACTATTAATTTAATTCAACAATGACGTGCTAATCATTTGCTGCCAGGAGCCCCCATATATTATTTATTATTTTTTGTAATCATTTTATGTTGCAATTTCCAATAAGGGCATGCCTGGCAATTAATATCCTGTGAGAATGGTTAATTTTGTAGTAGCGATAGTACGTTACTGTATACTTCAAGTAATTCTGCAAAATGTTCTTTCTTTTTTAATAGTATATCCTGTTGTATATCTTTTGTGGTTGTAGCCCATGTGTATAGAGAAACATTAATTTTTGTAATTTTCCCTACATTTACTTATGACCTGAATTTTCTTCTTTATTCCATCTATTAACGAAACAGTTGTGGTTGACCGATTTAGTTCATGGCGATGATTTTAATCGGATTGAATCAATTGGTATCATGAATTGGACGAAATTGTGAATCGTATTCTACACAAATGGCCAAAGTTTGATGCAGTATTTCCTCTATTTCTTTTGGTTTTAATATTGTGAGGAACACCTTTTCTGCGTATCATTTATTTTATAGTCTTCCATCCGCAATGGCTTGTCAGCTACTCTTGGATCATATTCGTCATTTGAAGGTTCAACATTTAATTGTTACTTTTCTTGTAAAAGTAGTTTCCACGCTTGTTTTCCATTTCTCTCGGCAATCAAAACTTCTGAAGAATTTTAATTTATTATGCAGGAGTTATATTGACTGCTTTTTTTATGAGACCATTTAATGAATTGTTCAGGAAGCACGGTGTAGGATATTCTAGTGTCATTTCAGGGTCATAAATTTCAAGTAATTGCTGTTTTGAAAATGAATTGATGTTTTTTAGTGTTATAATTTGCATCTGGTAAGGGATTGTGTATTAGTGTAGGCACATGTATGTTCGATGCCCCGAGCTAATTTATTTTTTCGGGATTTAGATCGGTTCTTACGCATAAATTTACAAAGGCTTGCGACTTACCATCAATTCCACAACACCCCCTCGGTCTAAGGGTTGCAAGTCAGAAACATGATACCGGGGGAGAGCTAGGCAATCGGTGGGCCTTCTCATGTGGTCACACGCAATCGTTTACGAACACAAAGCCAGACAAATTCCAAAGCCAAACATGCAAACAACAATAAACACACAACATTTAGCAGTCCGTGTTCGTTATCGTAATACTTACAGGGGGTTTGTGGCCCCCTCTGTGTTCCCACGTAGCATGTACCTGTAATAACCCTGTAACATGGATGCTTACCGCAGCTGAACGCTAACTAGATTAATGGATCCAACCCATGTCAATATGATCCGCATTTGCTGTGGCCGCTACCAACCGCAAAAGGCCCATATCACAAGGCATTTGTGGGAAATGAGCACCCCGGACTATTCAGGTGCGCAGCCTGAATCACTGATACTTGCTTATCAGGTCGAAGGTTAGTGATAATTGTGCCGGATAATCTCTAACCTCAAGCACATAGTGCACTAAAGCGGTTTCAACTGGGCTTATGCCCAACAATAAACAAATTTACAATGACCCAATAACAAAGCTGTGTACAATCAGCAGCAATACACCAACAATGAACCAGCGGTCGTATCGGATTTCACAACATTCCCATATAGGCGTTCTCGGCTAACTGCCCGCCAGGCACATCGAGACTTGCAACTACCCCCGGCCTAAACCCCCTAACTTTGGGCTATCTTTACCGAAAGCAAACTGATGCTGATATTGGAATTTTTCTGAAATATCCAGACTCACTGGAGTTCTTTTGAAATAGCCAGTTAACCTTAAAAATCTCCCGAGTCGAAGTAATACATACACGGTGACCGTTTGCGAAACCGAACATAGAAAAAAGCATGGTGTATCACAAGGTTGCTAGAAATGTTTAATTTTATTTAAAAAACTACGTTGCCTAGATCCGAAATTTAAATTATGGGTGAAAGTCCTTGGACATTAATCTCGTTAGACTTATTATTCGTCTACTAGAAATTGAAATCTTCCCATGTTCAGTTTTGAAACAGGTCACCCGGTATAGGTCATCGAGTATAAAACTTCTCAGAACCGATACGGATCAATTGTTGTCTCATATTATTGAACTCGATAAGATTGCCGTTTCCTTTGTATTTTACTGGTTATTAAGGTATAAATCATGAATAAGAAAAGGGTAAATCCCAGAAAACATTAACATTTTTGAAAGAGTAGTGATTAAGTATTATCCAAAGAATAATAGTCTGCAACGATTGCAAATTGAAAGATAAGGAATTGCGACCTTATCTTTGCAGGAAAGGGACATATCTGCATTTGTATTGTTATGCATTATGTCTATGCTTACCTCGGCGTTATCAGAATCAATGAGTGATAGTAACTTCCTGGAAAGAAAATGTGTCTAGTTATTACAGGTTTCGTTGTATAAATAAAGTAAAAATATCATTTGTGACTCATACGTAAACGAATATCAACAGCTTAGTAAACAAACGGCTGAAATCGCTACAGAACGGATTAATTTTTTCCAATTTGACACAATTTAGCTATTATGATAACTTGGTCTAATGCATGTGATTTTGTTTTATTATCATGCCCTAAGCGAGCTCATAATACTAATATAACTACCTAACTATAACATACGTTTAAAAGTATTTGATTTGTGTTCCAGAAGGACAGTGGGAGAGAGCTGGAAATGGGACAAATGGGCACTTTGGCGAGCGCTTTATCTCTCGTGATACCAAACAACGTAAGTTTTTCGTTATTTAGTGTATCTTTGATGCACCACTTCATCAAATATATCTTTTTAGGTGAGCAATGGCGAGGTACAGATACAGAGAACCGATTTTTTGGAAAACGTTCTTTGCGCATTACGTCTAGCAAAGGTAGGTTTAGTTGAGTCAAGGCTGTTATAAATGTGGCAAATTCATAATAATGGATTTCCAGTCCAATATTTTCCGCAGCTGATTTGATCAATTTTTCTAATTCATTCTTTCCCATTGGACAATTTTACATAAAGCAACACCCATGGCAATCTAAGCTAAATAAGGAAACAATTTCTTTTCACTACCTGCCTTTTGTAAGTGATCCTTACACTGTCTGATTTGAGGGATGTAGGAAACATTTACAAAAATTGTTACGGTTTCCACGACAATGCACTTACTTCCCTAGAGAAGTGAATTACTTAACATCCCGCATTTACTATCACCAAAGAACATATAATGTTTTGCGTCAGTTTTGACACGGACTGACCCAAAACCTAACCTGCTAACCTCGAATTTGACATAGACTTACAGTGCCACCAACATATTATTCATACAACAAATATTTCAAAGT
This sequence comes from Agriotes lineatus, assembly GCA_940337035.1. Classification (NCBI taxonomy): domain Eukaryota; kingdom Metazoa; phylum Arthropoda; class Insecta; order Coleoptera; family Elateridae; genus Agriotes; species Agriotes lineatus. The sequence goes on along the minus strand of OW679201.1, from coordinate 46,122,122 downwards.
CAAGCTTGATTTCATTTTTGTTTTGCTCACATGATACTATTTGCCATTAGAGTAACCGAAATAGAAAATGTAATAAATACTTTGGTAGCTAGGCAACAAGTAGGTAGCTATTGTACCTACTTGTTACCTAGCTACCAAAGCCATTACTGCAGTTTCCATTTTGGTTACTCTTATGTCAAATACTTAGTGCTGGAACTTTCCAGCTCATGGAATTGCCATGTTCCATATAATTTTAAGCAACCTGTATTGTCCTCTTTTGTTTAGCAGTTTTCGAGGTTTAATAATTATAAAAAAATACCTCTTCAGGGTACTATAATACACTTTCATTATTTGGCTAGCGCCAAGCCTTCACCGCATCGAAACATTCCGTATGTGTCACTCATACATCAGCATCAGTATTAACTGTCTTATGTAGGTAATTTATGAAGAGTATTATATCTTCAAATGATTTTGAGTTGCTCATTTTCGCTCAGATTAAATAGTCCAAGTGTGCCACCCTTAAACGAAAGGCGACCACAGTCGTGGCTAACTCACGCTATCGGTTTATTGGTGTGATTAAGAACTAGACGGCCGTTAGGTTAGGAAAATACATAGAGTAATTTGGAAACATAAGCGGGCGCCAGTAGTTACCCACGACTAAAATACTACAGATCTAGCGCTGACAGTCGAATTCAAAACGCACCTGCCTTTCGTTGTTCCTCGCTTCACCAATCTCCACTCCAAAAAAACGAGCATCTATCGTGAGGTTGAATAAACAGATGTACCATTAAGGGTAACAAGAGGCTTTAATAATCGTTATAAATATATCATAAGGCACTATCAACAATGTCAAACAAAATATGCTTGGCGTGCTAAACGCACAGGTAAAACTAGAATCGTAGCTGACGACGCCAAAGCAAATAATACAAAAAGGTTATGTTGCGTCAACAAAAAAAAAAAACAGGGTCTCAATGCAAACGCCCAGCAAGATGCACTAATCAAGCAAAAAACTACGTTGGATATAAACAGATTCCAAGCTACAGTATGAAAAAATCACAAGTAAATAACTGACTTTAAAATGTTACCAACGTGATCAACCCAGATGCACGCATTATCTGCTAGCAGGTCCTAGCACACGCGGCAAGCTAATTACCAGCAGAAAAAAACCTTTATTGAAGACGGCTATCGCTGCTCAGAAAAGCTAAACTTATACTAGTGCGATAAATCCCATAGGCTTTTGCACTTAAAGAACGCATTATAACGCAGGCAAAATATGCCTAATACAAATAACAAAAATTCAGCTGTTATGTAAGCTAGAAGGAGGCATGCACGAGTACTCACATTTTATGTAATTAACTGGTTTAATCCAGCGCAGCACGCTCGTAAATAGAACGCTCTCGAAGTCATCGCCGACTGATTTTCGGAAGTCTGCCACAGGTCCGTTGAATTGAAAATGCGTCAACTCGCGGAAATGCAATGTGTCCGAAGACCGAACGTTTTGGCTTACGTTCGGCGCAGAAAATTTACTTTAGAGCGGACGGGCAGAGCATAGTTGCCGGCGGCCGACACCGAGAATAAAAAAGGCGTGCGAGCATTCGTATTAGTACTGGGAGAGCGGCCTAATTTAAACACCAAAATCCTAAGCAAGAACATGTGCTCACCTCACGTTAGATAACGGCCCAAAGAACACGTGCAGCTTGCATTTTATAGCTGTCACATTAGCCCGGAGGGCGTAGATCAGGCATGTCAAACTGAGGGTCCTTCGAGAGCCATTTAGGTACAATTGTGTTGTCATGAGAGCCGCACACTACAACTAATTGAAGTTATTTAGTAAAAATTATTGCAGAATTACGTAGATTACTTCAATTAATCACTACAGTGTCCTTTGTGCGGGCCGCAGGTATGCGGCTCGCGGGCCTCATGTTTGACATACCTGGTGTAGATAACGTTTCCATTGCTTTTAAAAAAACTGGACCTGGTTCCAACCTGAATGTTCTTAAAATTAATCGTGGTAGTCAGATCCAAAAGGCCACAAATAGAACTCACTTGCCTCGTGCCTCGAGGTACCAGGCGGAAGTGTGCCATCAAACTTGAACTCAGCGTTCGCTTCGCTTCTCAGCTGGGATGTCAAACTTAACAAACGAATTCCCCCAAAATGCATTGAGCTATGTATTTTATAGGAGAAGGGAGCATGTTTAAATTTATTCCCGAGGATTACGGAACGAACGTAAAGAAGGCTTTATTTTACCGTGCCACTAGAGACAAAATAGCTGGATATATTTTCGACGCGACTGTATTCTACACTTCAAATCGTTTAAATCCAGACTATGACATTATCCCCCAAGTATAAATATAAGCTGCTAACACAAAATTTTAAAAAAACCTGTTAGGTACACAGTTTTAATTATAATCGTTAGCAGATGCTTTTGATGTATTACTTTGTTTTACTTCCAGTTTCCAACATCATTATTTATATTTTGGTTTCTGTGCGGATTTTAATCATTATCATATACTTCGGTAGCTATAAAACCATTGTTAATAATTTCTTCCAGAAGCTTCTCGTAGACCCTGTCAATTAGTATAATACTGGGTGTAGTTATGTAAATACCAGATGTCCTTTATTTAAGGGCGCCACGAGTAATTTTCTCAAAACTCATCAACTCCCTAAAAACTTGTGACAAGGGGAAAATAATTCGCAGTATTCCTTGGAATATGACGTGCGTGTGTTGACGGTTTCCTTCACAACGGATCTACCTGTGGTGCTAGCTGGTATGCTATTGCCATCTGTCTTTAAAAAGGAATAGACACAAAACGTATTGAAATGAGAGGAGTAGTTTCTAGTGATCTATTAAAACCTTCCAAGAAAATTCACATATACATATACGTATAAGTATCCGAGAAATCAATATTGAAGCCTAGAGGACGTCATCATAATTTTACAAGCTGCTAACTAAAGCTACCCAATGCAAGTCGGGATATTTAATTATTAAAGTGAACGACAAGAACTTGGGCTTGGAGGAGGCCAAGGGGGCTTATTAATTAGCGTGGCGAACGCCTCGAAACTGAATTCCAAAGTACAAGCCTATACCGAATAACACCGTTCAAAATAGTTGAACAGGTGGCAGGGTGGCAGGCGCTTCCTCGTTGATCGTAGGAGGTGTCCATGTTACAGGGCGGCGTCAACACCTGCCGTAGAAGTATGAAACGTAGTCCACGAAAATCATAGGTTGAGCAGCCATGAATCGGAAATAATTGTAATGTAATAGAAGAATACTCGATAACGCAATAGCCCCTGGCCACGATATGAAAACTTTGAAACACGTAATAATTACTAAGGAATCTCACCATTGATTCGACACGGTCGAGATAGTGAAAAATCGCTTCAATAAGAGGACCCACCACATAATTCATTTTTGACAACCGAAAAGCGACGGCCTCGCTAAAGAATACCGAAGGCGCAAGCTTTTGCCGCTTTAGTGGCGAAACGCCGACCTGGGCGGCCTCGACACGGATGTCAAGCTCGACCGCCGAAATTTGCAAACACAGGATGCACCTCCCTGTCTATGCTGAGTGTAACAAAAAAAATTCCTGGCCCACTATCAGCGGAAATAGCTCACATTCCTTCGAACATGAAGTTCTTTTTGCTAAGTTAGCGGTTTGCAACGCGAAGCATTGCATTCTTGCGGCAAGCTGGCTACATGTTTTAAGCCTATAAAACCATATGGACAGGGCCAACTTAGCCCAATTTCCACAAACGGCGTTAAGAATAAAAATTAACCTAACAATTTTCAATATATTTCTTAAGTCGAGGAAAAAGATCAGATGTAAAACTGTGCGCATTATTGTTTCTTTTTTTGGGCTCGTCAATAAATGGGTACCCGTTGGAAAAAAGTATCAAGCTTCTCCTTAGTATACATATAGCTAATTTTGTAGTAAAAAGTTTAAATGGTGATTCTTTGAATCTCAGTCACATATAACAACCTTATAATGGTTTTCATAATGTTAAATATAACACAGTATTAGCAATTAAGCTGATTTATTATACGACACATCTCATTTGGCCATGGATGTGAATTATAGTCGCATATTGTTTTTAATATTCCAATATTGTCAAATTAAGAGACAAACATTTATTTCAGAAGAGCAATGGCGAGGTTCGGGAAAGCGAAAATAAATTCTTTGGGGAACGTTCTTCCCGTACTACTTATATAAAAGGTAAGTTTGCTGCTGTTTTAAGTCTGTTAAGAATTTAAGTTGAAGTTTGGTGCACTTCTATTTGATGACATATCAATTGCATATTTAGATTATAAACTTAATGGAATTTTATTTAGTGATGTAAAAAACGCGTTTTTTTTAAATCGAATAAAAAACCTAGAAAAAAACAGAAAAAAAACGGTTTTTTTTGTTTTTTATTCATTTTTGTAATTGGCGGCATGTTTTGGTAGGTACCCACCCCTATTGGAAGTTGCTTTAAGCTGGACCAGCTCTGAAACTGTCGACCTGATCGACGAATCAAGTTACGTTAGCGATTCATCAGACAGTGACATGGGGCGACGTAAACTGCATGGATACTGACTCCGAGTCAGTTGAGGAGTCAGCCATGTCTGTTAGAGAGTAATTTCTGCATTATTATTAATTTCTACAGGGCGTTAGGGAAGGTCGACGGAAAAATTTCTAGGGGTGAATCCTTGTCCCAAAATATGATGATTTAACTCAACTTACCTATATACAAAGTTGCTTAGTTTAGCCGCTAGAGGGCTTTAAAAATTAGTAATAATAATAATGGTGAGCTTGACCTGCAAGGCGGAAGGTCAGCGCTTCCATATTCTCGCTCTCATACCCGGCTGTCGCGTGTCAAATTCATGACACGTGGTGATGTGATGAGCATCACGCATTAGACAACCGCATTATTATCCATTCCTTCGAACGCAGGGTCCCCAATTATTTAAAGCGACTAGCTTTTTTAAATGTTTTAAACCCCTGTATAATCACTACCAATTTTTTTTCTGGACAGTTACTTTAATTTAGAAGCTATTCACTCTCTTAAAAAATAGTTGGGGTAAACGGTTTAGCCACAAAAAAATATTTTCTAAATCTCTACAAAAGCCTAGTGCTAAGTTAAAATTACTGATTCAGCCTTGTAGGGATTTAGAAAATATTTTTTGTGGCTAAACCGTTTACCCAACTAAATTTTTTTAAGAGAGGAAATAGATTATAAATCAAAGTAGCTACCTCATAAAAAACATTAGATGGATAATTAATTGTTACAAAGTTTTTAAACACCCTGTAATTTTTGAAATTAATGTTTATGCCACAAAATGCTTAAGTTTACTGGTAAAAACGCATGGCCAAAAAATGAATAAAATTCATCAACGATTTTTCGACTTATTTGAAAACAATTAAAAAAGCTAATCATCTTTAAAGCCCTCTAGCAGCTAAACTAAGCAACTTTGAATATAGTAAGTTGAGTTAAATCATCATATTTTTGGGCCAAGGATTCACCCCTAGAAATTTTTCAGTCGACTTCCCTAACACCCTGTAAATCCACTTTGGCTATGTTTCTATTTTCTTCTTAGAAATATTTGCTTTTTTTTGGTTATTATAATTCTATCAATTCACTTTACCTACGAAATGTATTACTTTTTATTTAAAAAATATCTGTTTTTTGTTTTTCCAAACAAAATTACTTGTTGTTATTTACTACACTTTAATTCTGAAAAAAAAACGCATTTAAATAAAAAAACCAGACTGCTTGGTTTTTTTTTACAAAAAAAACAGGTTTTTTTTAAAAAACGAACGGTTTTTTTTTTAGGTTGCATCACTAATTTTATTAGTGTTCATTATGTTGCTCTGTGTGGTAGTACATACATGCATTTAGGCTTATTAGAGGCTGTACGAATATGTATTTTCCGCTAGTACTAAATTCACAGGGTCGAAAGCACTTGAAAAACAATCACATCGCTAATTTGTAACATACAGCAAGCGCTCGATACACCGGATAATGAAAACATCGCCCTAATGTAAACACAAAATTCATACTATAGGATCAAACAGAACGCCCGATAACGTAAACAACCTGCACAGATCGATAACGTAAACAGTTGTTGGCGACGGTTAGACGCCGATTTATGTAGGGGATTCCCCTCTGCAACACAGATTAGTGGCCGATTTATGTAGGGGATTCCCTTCTGCGACACAGCTGGTCGTCGGATGGGTGTTTATGATGCCTTTGCATTTCATTTTAGTCATTGTTGAACATAGGCGCTATTTTATGGTGAATAAACAGCAGCTTATTTTTCTTCTCATTAAAAATGTGTATTACTTATCGCTGTCATAATATGTTTTGTTTTTTATTGTGTTATTAAACGTTTCTTTTAATAATGTGTTTATTAATAAAATCACACTCGCTAATGTAAACATTTCGACAATGTGAACACACTTGGTTTGAACTAGTTCACGTTATCGAGCGTCTGCTGTATATCTATTGATTTTTAATGTCCTTTATTATTGGTGAAAAAATATTGGGTGTTCTCGCGGTCTGACTATTTAAGCCTATGATTCAGAAGGACCAGCACAATCAAAGTGCAACTTGTATTTATTTTCGAAATGACAATATTTTTATATCAAAAACCAATAACAAGTATGTTCCATATAATAACAACGCTACCATAGCTACAAATATACAGCACTCTTTCACAAATTTACAATTTTATTTTGCTCGGCGGGAACATTCTTTCCCCCTGCTAAAGGACTTCCGGTTTCTTTACCATCCACATCAAGAAACGCCGAGCTTAACCGCAGGTCGTCTTAGAACTCCATTATTAGTACGAACATCTGCTATTCTGGTTTGTCATCTTTTCCGGAAAATGTAGCTACTACTACCCCCATTGACCAATTGTTTCTCGGGAAGGTGCTGTCACAAATGACTATGATGTCTCCGATCTTGACCTCTGGAGTTTTGTGTTACTACTTCTTTCTCCTTGTCAAAGATGGGAGATATTCCTTAACCCAACGGTTCCAAAAACATATCTGCCAAGGCTTGAGCCAACTTCTACTGGTTCCGTAGATACAAATCAGAAGGCTCAGATACTCCTGTTGGTGGTGCCGTTTCAGCAGGCTCAATAAGGAAGTGATTAGATGTCAGAGCTTCCTTGTCGTCAAGATCCATTCAAACAAATCTCAACGGTCTACTGTTCATTGAATGTTCTGCTTCACAGAATCAAGTATGTAGAACTGCCTCCTTGGATGAACGAGTTCTCAAAGTCATAAACAGTGCAATCTTGACCAACTTTCCATAAAATGGTGTCACTTAACGTGTGACTCTGATATCTGGCATTTACAAAATTGACAATTTGACCATGAACTTCTAACTGCACTTCGAGCATCCAAACTCTAGAACTTTCGGCGGAGTTCATTGAGTACTCACTCACATCCATGATGTCCAGCTTTGTTGTGGTATTTCTTGAATGAGAAACACGGTCAAAGGGTGCTTCGGGTTCAAAATGATTGGTTTTTTAGTAGAATCCTCCAAAACAGGTGATAGTTTGATTCTACCCTTCAATCTGACTAAACCCATCACCATCAAGAAACAGGTGAAAGTTGACTTAATCTGCTGTCTTTTGGAATTGACTTCCTTTGTAACATTCGTAGAATCACTTTTGGAAAGCTGTCGCTCTGAGCTGTCTTAGAACCGAGTAACTCTGCTTGTTTTAATTCAAGTGCTGTGAGGGCCCTCGATTTATAATTGGAATTCCCTCTTGCCCTTGAAGGACTCTGGTCATTACACGAATAAATCGATTCCATGAAGAAAATTGATTTGGATCCAATAAGTCATTATGTGTCATGGTTAAACATATGACTTCATCCATGAAGTATTTCAGGTTGTTTGGGCCAAAATAAAGGATCTTTTTTCAAAACTTTGGACCGTTAAACCATCTACCCTTGGGGTCCAAATCGTGATCTTTTGAGTCTTGAGTGGCGTCATCTGCCACGTTGAGTTCTGTTGGTAGTCATCTCCACTTGTCACCATAAGTGAGCTCTTGAATTTCTCCAAGGCGATAGGAGACAAATGGCTTGAAACGTCGAGTACCTATTATTTCTTAACCAATACATAACTGTCTTTGAGTCGTCGCAAAAGATTGTCTCAGCAACGTTTAACTCTAATTCTCCACGAAGACTATTAGCGACCCAAGAACTCCTGCTTGAAGTTCTAGTTGAGGCAATGGATAAGCGTTTTTTATAGGAGCTACTCTTGACTCGGCGTGATAAATTCCACAACTGGGACTAGGAGCAACAAAAAGACGTGGAAAGACAGATTGCAAAATATCTGATCAAACTCTAGGTACTGTGAAGCTTCACTTGCAATACGACGAGACGGAAGTGCAAAGATTCATACTTGTAACATAACTCCCCTGAGATTGTCAATCAGACAAAAATCGAAAAATGCTTGACACCAAAATCAGTAGATTTATAAAGCTGCTAAAGTTTAACTTTAGTACAAATCGTTGCTAGTTCTACAACGCCCTTTAAACAGTTTAACCGTAAAACTGTGAATGTCTGTAATTCTAAAAAAAAATATATTTATGTACTATGTGGAATAACAACTCCATGTTACATAATGTGAGAAGGCAGGTACAGTCAGACCTCGCCGTTCGCGGCTTTGCCGTTCGCTATTTGATTTTACGCGGGGCACCTTTGTGCCTCCCTTTGCTTTGCCGTTCGCGGATATTTGCTTTGCCGTTCGCGGATAAAATTGCCAACGTTAACTGTTTCAACTTTCACACACTAACGGCCGGTCTTACGAAGACCACTAATCTGACGTTAACTTGAATTCGCTGTTAAAATAAACAAAAGCGCATAAAAATATGTTTACTAATGAATAATATGTCATAAGCGCCAACGTTTTGATGAGCTTTTGTTTATTTTAACAGCGATTTAAAGTTAACGTCAGGTTAGTGACCTTCATAAGACCGGCCGTAAGTAAATAAAGCAGATATATGCGGTTTATGTCATGAATACCTAAATAACATCATTTATCACGAACTTGTAAACATACTTATCGAGCCTATTTCTTTGAATCTCTTATTACCAAATCGGACCTGAAATAAACTGTAAAATAATAACTTGAATAAACAAATGGACATTTGAGCTCTAGATTCAAGAGGCAGACTTATGTTGCGTATGGAATTTTAGTTCAAACTTTACTGTCTTTTCGAGCGTTTCTGCCGAAGAATCAATTGAGTTTAATTTTTAAAACACGGAAAACCATGTTGTCAAAGCGCAAAGTTTCTGCTTCAGATTTGCCAGACACAAAACGCAGAAAACTTTTGGTTTTTTGAGGTTGCATAGTACATATAAATAAATCTAGTTAGTGGAACCTAACCCCGTTTTTATCATTTATGTGTTTACTTGCGCATCGCGGTTTTGCGCTTCGCGGCATTCTTCTGGTACGTAACCCCCGCGAACGGCGAGGTCTGCTGACTGTATATGTATTAACTAATTTATTAAGCAGGGCCCCCGCGCCCCTCACATTGAAAATGTTAACTTCTGAGTATTTGATATTTGAAATAGATTTCGTTATTCATGGAAATGCATTAAAAAATAATCTTTCGTCATTCAAGTAAACAATTTGGAATATTTAGGATCAGTTACACTGTAAGCGTAGAAGTAGATGTAGGCAGAAAGTTTTCCTTTTTTTTAAGTTATTACACCACAAAAAACTTCCCTCTCTCTCTCTCTCTCTCTCTCTCTCTCTCTCTCTCTCTCTCTCTCTCTCTCTCTCTTCTCTTCTTCTCTCTCTTTCGCTCTACAGCGTTTTAGTGAACTCGCAGAAATTTATCTAAACATTTTTCATTTAATTTGCTGTAAATGTAAAATTGTTACGAACTTTTCAGCAAATCTGCAATATTTTTAAGCGAGACAGTTTTTGGAAGTTGCAGCCATTTTCTGCAAATTGTCAGAAAGTGTCTGTAAGTTTGAAGAAAAGTGTCATCTACATTTCAAAATGTAGTTCTTCCAGACAATAAAACACCTTTCTGGACTACTGTTTGTCGAAATACGATATTCTCTGTAGGCACTTCTTGTCATGTTTCTAGAAAATGTCAGCATGCTTGCAACGCATTAAAAAAAACGTAAAATTTTTAGCAGTTTATAGCAGCAGGTTCTTCAGCAATGTCAGTAGGGTTGCAGTTTCAATTCGAAGCAGTCGCTAAGTGGCCTTGAGATTGCAAACTGAGCAACTTCAACAATGTCACGTTGACCAGGCATAATTTTGTTTATTATTTTTTTGTTGTTTTTTGTATGTATGTACCTACCTTTCGGCATTTTTTTTAGTACCAAGTTGCTTCTTTTAATTGTAAAGTTGTCTTGTGTTCGCATTTTCGTTTAATGCTCTGCTTGATCTTCAAGTTCTCTTAACAGTTTTTGCTTTTTTTCTTTGTTTAACTTTGTTACATGTAAGGATATTAGTTTCTCTGAATTTCAGGGGGCTTTTGGTTGTGTACTGCAGGGTGGTCACTTTTCCTAGTGTGGTGAACTTTTATGCCCACTGTTTTAGGTGGTTGGTTTGGGCAGCGTAGAGTGGTAACTTTTCTTGTAGGATAAACATTATCCGCATTTTCTAGGTGTGATTCGATTATTGTCTTTTCTCCTTTAGTTTTTTGGAGTTCCTTATCTTCAGAGTAGATTAGCATTCGTTCTGTGGGTGGGTTTGGATTTAACTTTTGTGTTGATCTGTTTCTGGGTTTTTAGTGCTCATGCTTTGAGTATTGGGGTGGAACGAGTGATCATAAAGGGGTTATATTCTGCCAGGGGTTCACATCAGCCCAGTCACCAGCGCCCTTAGCCCACCTAGCTGCGATGACTCGTATTGGTGCCCAAGCTTTTGTAGTCATTTTCTACTGTTTCTTTCCTCTTTAATCTAAATTGGGGTTGGTGTATATTTTAGGGCTTGTGTCCTGGCAAAAATCCCTAACTCCCTGGCTCTTTTTTAGTATTATTTTGCTAATCTTAGTAATTATTGCGTACGTTAGGTTGCCTTCTACTTCAGTTTTCAAAATGTTTAAAACATTGAGCTTTGGTAGCCTTCAATTTACAGTTTGGAAATTGTCAGTTTATAGGTGGAGTGATTTCTTGTTTCCATATTCGGAAGATTCGTTCTTGATATTGTACGTCATGCAGTGGGACATATTTTGGAGGTGTTTTTACGCACACTTGAAGAGTCCATAATGAGATTCAGCATTTGTGTGTTAGTTTCATAATTTGCTGAAATATGACTGGTTAAACCAGCATCTAACAGTATTTTACAAGCAACTCACATGTGGCCACCTGTTATCTAAGGTATGTCATCATTTTGGTCCCTCTTGGATGTTGTTTGATCGGTTTCTGACTCATTTTAGGCCTTATTCGACTTATTCTGTAACTCAAGTGGAGTTTTCAGTTATTTTCAAGTCCTTGACAAGTGGATTTGCAGGTTATAAGTCACATGCAAGCGATTCTGCCAGTTAAGTTCAGCTACAAGTAACAATTGAGTCGTCTTAAATTCATACGTAAGTACTTCTAGAGCTAATTTGTCACGCCTTCCGCTCGACCAACTATATCTTCCACTTGGGAAAAAGCCTGCACTGCAGCCCCCTTGGTTGAATTGAACTCCAGGTAGAGACCTGCGCGGGTCTAATATTTAGGACCCGCACCCGACCCGCAAACCGCAATTTCTGAAATTTTAAACCCTCACTCGACCCGCGAACCGCAATTTCAAATTTTATACCCGCACCCGACCCACAACCCGCCGTTTCAAGCCCGCACCCGACCCGCGACCCGCAAGTTTTGCACTTTTAAGCCGCACTTGACCCCAAATTTGAATATTTAACCAGCACGTCCCAGCAACGTGCTTCAGATAGAATACCCATACACAATAAAGAAAGTTATTTTCACACTTCATTATTATTACGTATAATTTTTTTTTCACCTCTTCTTTTGACTTCGGACAATCCCAATATGTCCCATTTGATTTCTGATAGTTCCCTCCTCCAATTCGTGAACTTTTTCGTCTTTAGCCAAAGATCTTATGTTATATGTTGCGATATCCAATTTCGTGCTGGGTCTATTTTTCTTCCTGTGACAGGCTGAACCACTCCAGGGATTTGTAGCACCCTCTGCTTCTTGGGTTTCCTGATCGCTGCCTTGATCAGGTCCTTTGATGCTGCTGGAGACTGAGGGCCTGTATTTGTGCTTGTATATCATGATAGAGAGAGAATGTAAGGGGAATTGGCCATTACTCACCACGCTGGCCGGACGGGCTGGTGAGTGTATTCTTCAGCCGTCCATTATGGGTACAGACGCTGTCGATAGCCGCTCACTCTGAGACAGACGCTATCTTTGGTGTACTATAGGAGTCATTAAGATCATTATTTGATAGTTGCCACCCATAGCCGCTCATTTAGTTTAGCCTGTGTGCCGACACAGTTTCCCGGGATGTGGCCGCTTTTAAGCTTCTAGGAGCCATAAATGAGAGTGAGAGCCTGTTTGGAGACCAATATCCCAGAACTCTGAAGAACTACCTGAAATAACAGAAGAAGAAATTACTAAACCAGTCGCGAAAATGAAGCGAAATAAAGCTCCGAGTAAAGACAATATACTACTGGAACTCATTAAAGACGCGGGAGAGGAAGTGGTCAAATGTCTAAAAGTTTTGTTTAACAAGTGTCTTTTTGAAGGAGATATACCGAAGGATTGGTACGACTCGTTAACAATATTAATATTCAAAAAAGGAGACTTATATAGTCTGGAAAATTATAGGCCAATCTCTCTATTTTCCCAACTGTATAAGCTTTTAACGAAAATCATCACAAAACGATTAACAGGAAAGCTAGACGATTACCAACCAGTTGAACAGGCCGGATTTAGAAAGGGGTTTAGCACAATAGACCATCTCTTAACAGTAAAAATACTTATCGAAAAAGCTAACGAATATAACTTCCCACTATACTTTGCGTTTGTCGATTATGTAAAGGCATTCGACAGTATTGAGTTCTGGGCAATAGAAGAAAGTCTAATAAACTGTAGAATTGATCATAGATACAGAACATTATTAATGAACATCTATAGAAAGACAACAATGACAATAAAACTAGACCCATCTCTAGAGACAAACCCGATTGAAATATCCAGGGGAGTTAGACAAGGCGATATCATATCGCCGAAACTGTTCACATTAGCGTTAGAGGACATATTTAAACAGTTAGAGTGGGACAAAATAGGTGTCAAAATAAACGGACAAAGGCTCAATCATTTAAGATTTGCAGACGACGTTGTCTTAATAGGTGACACATTTGAAGATCTACAAAAAAATGTTTAACGAATTAAATGCAGCATCAAAACTTAAAAGCCTTAAAGTAAACTTAAATAAAACAAAAACGATGACAAACACTAATGATGATAGGCAATTGTCAATAGAATTAACTCCTCTAGAAATGGTCGAAGAGTATATATATACCTGGGACAATCCGTTAAACTTACGAAAGAAAACCAAACAACGGAGATGAGCAGGAGAATACGCTTGGCGTGGATGGCTTTTGGGAAAATGACATTTATTCCCACAAATAAAAACACACCAATGAAGTTTCGAACTAAAGTATTCAACAGCTGTGTTCTTCCCGTTCTAACTTATGCGGCACAAACGTGGACATTCACAAAAGCTAATCTTGACAAGCTGCAGAAAACAACTAAGTATGGAAAGAAAAATGATCGGTGTAACACTAAAAGACCACAAGAGAAACACTTGGATCAGAGAAACAACCAAAGCTACCGATGCGGTAAAATATGCAGCGAAATTAAAATGGAAGTGGGCCGGGCATAATGAAAGACATAAAGATAATCGTTGGAACCACCACATACAAAGCTGGCGCCCCTATGATGGTAAACGCAACAGAGGAAGACCACAGATGAGATGGGTGAACGACCTAAAGAGACACGCAGGGTTGACATGGAGACAAACAGCGAGAAATAGATCCAAATGGAGAGATTTGGAGGAGGCTTATATTCAGAAGTGGAAATCTGAATGAAAAATAAGCTAAGAAGAAAAAGAAGATAATTTTTTTATATGCAAACAAAATTTATGTTGAAGAAATAAAGTTGTACCCGCCACCCGACCCGCGACCCGCAGTTTCAAATCCGTACCCGACCAGCTACCCGCAATATTGATATAAATCCTACCCGCAACCCGACCCGCAATGCGGGTAACCCGCAGGTACCCGCGGGTGCCCGACCCGATGCAGGACTCTTAACTCCAGGGTCTGGTCGTGAGGTCAGACATAATTTTTTACTCTGTTCCTCCTCTCGTCACTGGAAATTTAAACGTGAACTTCGCTGAACTTTGTCTTCAGGAATATTACTTATCATTTGCCTTCAGTGAACAATCACTTAATCACTTATTGATGTACAAAGTTTCACTAATTTTAGTTTATTTCATTGTATGGTTACCAACTCATTAGTCACTACTATCAGTAAACGTATTCGGATTTATAGGTAATTTTATGCAACAACAATTTTGCAGGGATTATCAAAGCTATTTTTGCTGCTTTTAGGCAATTGTAATAGTGATGACATGGGCAGAGGCCTTTTTGTGTGATGTACAAGCTATATAGTACCTACCTACTAATTTAGTAAATTGGCATATAAGTTTACGCTCTCCTACATTGTAGGGATTTCGTGACGTGACTAAATAC
>OW679201.1:45957768-46107320 GCA_940337035.1 Agriotes lineatus | reverse complement strand
CTATCGTGAGGTTGAATAAACAGATGTACCATTAAGGGTAACAAGAGGCTTTAATAATCGTTATAAATATATCATAAGGCACTATCAACAATGTCAAACAAAATATGCTTGGCGTGCTAAACGCACAGGTAAAACTAGAATCGTAGCTGACGACGCCAAAGCAAATAATACAAAAAGGTTATGTTGCGCCAACCAAAAAAAAAAAAACAAAAACAAAAACAGCTGGGTCTCAATGCAAACGCCCAGCAAGATGCACTAATCAAGCAAAAAACTACATTGGATATAAACAGATTCCAAGCTACAGTATGGAAAAATCACAAGTAAATAACTGACTTTAAAATGTTACCAACGTGATCAACCCAGGTGCACGCATTATCTGCTAGCAGGTCCTAGCACACGTGGCAAGCTAATTACCAGCAGAAAAAACCCTTATTGAAGACGGCTATCGCTGCTCAGAAAAGCTAAACTTATACGAGCGCGATAAATCCCATAGGCTTTTGCACTTAAAGATCACATTATAACGCAGGCAAAATACGCCTAATACAAATGAACAAAAAATCAGCTGTTATGTAAGCTAGGAGGCATGCGCGAGTATGTACTCACATTTTATGTAATTAACTGGTTTAATCCAGCGCAGCACGCTCGTAAATAGAACGCTCTCGAAGTCATCGCCGACTGATTTTCGGGTCTCTGCCCCAGGCCCGTTGAATTGAAAATGCGTCAACTCGCGGAAATGCAATGTGTCCCAAGACCGAACGTTTTGGCTTACGTTCGGCGCAGAAAATTTACTTCAGAGCGGACGGGCAGAGCATAGTTGCCGGCGGCCGACACCGAGGATAAAAAAGGAGTGCGAGCATTCGTATTAGTACGTGGAGAGCGGCCTAATTTAAACACCAAAACCCTAAGCAAGAACATGTGCTCATCTCACGTTAGATAACGGCCCAAAGAGCACGTGCAGCTTGAATTTTATAGCTGTCACATTAGCCCGGAGGGCGTAGATCAGGCATGTCAAACTGAGGGTCCTTCGAGGGCCATTTAGCTACAATTGTGGTGTCATTAGAGCCGCACACTTCAACTAATTGAAGTTATTTAGTAAAAATTACGTAGATTACTTCAATTAATCACTACAGTGTCCTTTGTGCGGGCCGTAGGTATGCGGCTCGCGGGCCTCATTTTTGACATACCTGGTGTAGATAACGTTTCTATTGCTTTTTAAAAAACTGGACCTGCTTCCAACCTGGATGTTCTTAGAATTAATCGTGGTAGTCAGATCCAAAAGGCCACAAATAGAACTCACTTGCCTCGTGCCTCGAGGTACCAGGCGGAAATGTGCCATCAAACTTGAACTCAGCGTTCGCTTCGCTTCTCAGCTGGGATGTCAAACTTAACAATCGAATTCCCCCAAAATGCATTGAGCTATGAATGTTATAGGAGAAGGGAGCATGTTTAAATTTATTCCCGAGGATTACGGAACGAACGTAAAGAAGGCTTTATTTTACCGTGCCACTTAGAGACAAAATAGCTGGATATATTTTCGACGGGACTGTATTCTACACTTCAAATCGTTTAAATCCAGACTATGGAATTATTCGTACAAGACGAGGAAACGAACAAGAAATATGTAAGACCATTTGTTTAGTGGGAGACGCTGCTGAAAACATTCCCCAAGTATAAATTTAAGCTGCTAACGCAAAATTAAAAAAAAAATTTACGCAAGTTTTAATTATAATCGTTAGCAGATGCTTTTGATGTATTACTTTGTTTTACTTCCAGTTTCCAACATCATTATTTATATTTTGGTTTCTGTGCGGATATTAATCATATACTTCGGTAGCTATAAAACCGTTGTTAATAATTTCTTCCAGAAGCTTCTCGTAGGCCTTGTCATTAGTATAATGCTGGGTGTAGTTATGTAAATACCAGATGTCCTTTACTTAAGGGCGCCACGAGTAATTTTCTTAAAACTCATCAACTCCCTAAGAACTTGAGACAAGGGGAAAATAATTCGCAGTATTCCTTGGAATATGACGTGCGTGTGTTTACGGTTTCTTTCACAACGGACCTACCTGTGCTGCTAGCTGGTATGCTATTGCCATTCTAGTGATCTATTAAAACCTTCCAAGAAAATTCACATATATACGTATAAGTATCCGAGAAATCAATTTTGAAGCCTAGAGGACGTCATCATAGTTTTGCAAGCTGCTAACTAAAGCTACCCAATGCAAGTCGGGATATTTAATTATTAAAGTGAACGACAATAACTTGGGCTTGGAGGAGGCCATATGGTATTAATTAGCGTGGCGAACGCTTCTAAACTGAATTCCACAGTACAAGCCAGACCGAATAACACCGTTCAAAATAGTGGAACAGGTGGCAAGCGCTTCCTCGTTGATCGTAGGAGGTGTCCATGTTACAGGGCGGCGTCAACACATGCCGTAGAAGGATGAAACGTAGGGGAGTGGGGCGTCCTGGAGACGATGTCCACGAAAATCATAGGTTGAACAGCCATGAATCGGAAATAATTGTAGTGTAATAGAAGAATACTCGATAACGCAATAGCCCCTGGCCACGATATGAAAACTTTGAAATACGTAATAAATACTAAGGAATCTCACATTAATTCGACACGGTCGAGATAGTGAAAATCGCTTCAATAAGAGGACCCACCACATAATTCATTTTTGACAACCGAAAAGCGACGGCCTCGCTAAAGAATGCCGAAGGCGCAAGCTTTTGCCGCTTTAGTAGTGAAACGCCGACCTGGGCGGCCTCGACACGAATGTCAAGATCGACCGCCGAAATTTGCAAGCTGACTGTAAGGACAAGAAAAATTCCTGACCCACTATCAGCGGTAATAGCTCACATTCTTTCGAACGTGAAGTTTCTTTTGCTAAGTTAGAGGTTTGCAACGCGAAGCGTTGCATTCTTGCGACAAGCTGGCTACATGTTTTAAGTCTATAAAACCATATGGACAGGGCCAATTTAGCCCACTTTCCACAACGGCGTTAAGAATAAAAATTAACCTAACAATTTTCAATAAATTTCTTAAGTCGAGGAAAAAATCAGATGTAAAACTGCGCATTATTCTTCTTTTTTGGCTCGTCAATAAATGGTACCCGTTGGAAAAAAGTATCAAGCTTCTCCTTAGTATACATATAGCTAATTTTGCAGTAAAAAGTTTAAATGGTGATTCCTTGAATCTCAGTCACATATAACAACCTTATAATGGTTTTCATAATGTTAAATATAACACGGTATTAGCAATTAAGCTGATTTATTATACGACACTTCTCATTTATATGTGGCCATGGATGTGAATTATACTCGCATATTGTTTTTAATATTACAATATTGTCAAATTCAGCTACAAACATTTATTTCAGATGAGCAATGGCGAGGTTCGGGAAGCGAAAACAAATTCTTTGGGGAACGTTCTTCGCGTACTACTTATATAAAAGGTAAGTTTGCTGCTGTTTTAAGTCTGTTAAGAATTTAAGTTGAAGTTTGGTGCACTTCTATTTGATGACATATCAATTTCATATTTAGATCTTAAACTTAATGGAATTTTGTGTTCATTATGTTGCTTGTGTGGTAGTACATACATGCATTTAGGCTTATTAGATGCTGTAAGAATATGTATTTTCCGCTAGTACTAAATTAATACGGTCTAAAGCACTTGAAAAATAATTCACATCGCTAATTTGTAACATATTGCTATAATAATACAGCAAGCGCTCGATAACGTAAACACCGGATAATGAAAACATCGCCCTAATGTAAACACAAAATTCATACTACAGGATCAAACAGAACGCCCGATAACGTAAACAACCTGTACAGTTCGATGACGTAAACAGTTCTTGGCGACGGTTAGTCGCAGATTTATGTAGGGGATTCCCCTCTGCAACACAGATTAGTCGCCGATTTATGTAGGGGATTCCCTCTGCGACACAGCTGAGTCGGTCGGATGGATGTTTATGATGCATTTGCATTTCATTTTAATCATTGTTGAACATAGGCGCTAATTTATGCAGAATAAAAAACAGCAGCTTATTTTTCTTCTCATTAAAAATGTGTATTACTTATCGCTGTTATAATATGTTTTCTTTTTTATTGTGTTATTAAACGTTTCTTTTAATAATGTGTTTATTAATAAAATCACGCTCGCTAATGTAAACATTTCGACAATGTGAACACACTTGGTTTGAATTAGTTCACGTTATCAAGCGTCTGCTGTATATCTATTGATTTTTAATGTCCTTGATTATTGGTGAAGAAATATTGGGTGTTCTCACAGTCTGACTATTTAAGCCTATGTTCAGAAGGACTAGCACAATCAAAGTGCAGCTTGTATTTATTTTCGAAATTACAATATTTTTATATCAAAAACCAATAACAAGTATGTTCCATCTAATAACAAGCTACAAATATACAGCACTCTTTCACAAATTTGCAATTTTATTTTGCTCGGCGGGCACATGCTTCCCCCCTGCTAAAGGACTTCCAGTTTCTTTAGCATGCACATCAAGAACACCGAGCTTAACTACAGGTCGTCTTAGAACTCCATTATTAGTACGAACATCTGCTATTCTGGTTTGTCCATCTTTTCCGGGAAATGTAGCTACTACTTTCCCCTTTGGCCAATTGTTTCTCGGGAGCGTGCTGTCACAAATGATGACGATGTTTCCGATCTTGACCTCTGGAGTTCTGTGTTGCCACTTCTTTCTCCTTGTCAAAGGTGCAAAATATTCCTTAATCCAACGATTCCAAAATATATCTGCCAAGGCTTGAGTCAACTTCCACTGGTTCTGTAGATACTAATCAGAAGGCCCAGATACTCCTGTTGGTGGTGTCCTTCCAGCAGATACTCCTGTTGATGGTGCTCTTGCAGCAGGCCCAATAAGGAAGTTATTAGGTGTCAGAGCTTTCGTGTCGTCAGGATCCATTGAAACAAATGTCAATGATCTACTGTTCACCGAATGTTCTGCTTCACAGAATATAGTATGTAGAACTTCTGCCTTGGGTGAACGAGATCTCAAAGTTGTAGACAGTGCAATCTTGCTCGCAACTGCCTCCCATAGGTGGTGATCTTGGAGGGAT
Source organism: Agriotes lineatus (assembly GCA_940337035.1). NCBI lineage: Eukaryota > Metazoa > Arthropoda > Insecta > Coleoptera > Elateridae > Agriotes > Agriotes lineatus. The sequence goes on along the minus strand of OW679201.1, from coordinate 46,102,220 downwards.
AAAATGCCAAGTTATACCCTTGGACGCCAAAGTCGAAGTCAGAGGGTCTTGATTCAGCGCCATAAGCGCCTCTCTTAACTCTCTTGAAGCTCCTCTAAAGTTAGTACCATTGTCAGAGTAAATGTCAGCTGGAGGACCTCGTCTTGCAATCATTCTCGGCAAAGCAAGAATAGCTGAATCTGTAGTCAGCGACCCAGCTAACTCCAAATGTATTGCCCTTGTACTAAGGCAAGTGAAGAGGACTCCGTATTTCTTCTATGTACGTTTTCCAAGGGTCACGTCATACGGCCATAAATAATCAATTCTAACTTTCATAACTGGTCTCACTTAACGTGTGTCTTTAAAATTTTCTGCATGATTCTTGAATTTTTACAAAATTGACAGTTTGACCATGAACGTTTAACTCCACTTCAAGCATCCAAAATCCAGAACTTTCGGCGAAGTTCATTCAGTACTCACTCACATCCATGATGTCCAGCTCTGTTGTGGTATTATTGAATGAGAAGCACGGTCAAAGGGTGCTTCGCGTCCAAAATGATGGTTTTTAGTAAAAACCTCAAAGTCAGATGATAGTTTGATTCTACCCTTCAATCTGACTAAACCATCATCAAGAACAGGAGGAAGTTGGCTTAACCTGCTGCCTTTTGGAATTGACTTCCTTAGTAACATCCATTGAATCTCTTCTGGAAAGCTGCCGCTTTGAGCTGTCTTAGAACCGAGTAACTCTGCTTGTTGTAATTCAAGTGCTGTGAGGGCCCTCGATTTATAGTTGGACTTCCCTCCTGCCTGAGTGATAAATCGAAGGACTCTGGCCATTACAAAAGTAAATCCATTCCATGGAGAAAATTGATTTGAATCTTTTTTCAAGAACTTTGGACCATTAAACCATCTACTTTTGGGGCCCAAATCGTGACCTTTGAGTCTCGAATGGCGTCATCTGCCACGTTGAGTTCTGTTGCTAGTCATCTCCACTTGTCACCATAAGTGAGCTCTTGAATTTATTCAAGACAATGGGAGACAAATGGCTTGAAACGTCGAGTACCTATCATTTCTTAACCATTGCATAACTGTCATTGAGTCGGTTCAGAAGATTGTCGCTGCAATTTTTAACTCCACGAAGACTACTACCGAGTCTTGACCCAAGAACTCCTGCTTAAAGTTCTAGTCGAGGAATGGATAAGGTTTTTATAGGAGCTACTCTTGACTTGGCGATGATAAATGCCACAACTGGGGCTACGGGCAGCAAAAAGACGTGGGAAGACAGATTGCAAATATCTGATCAAACTCTACTGTGAAGCTTCACTTCATTACGACGAAACGGGAGTCCGAAGCTTCATACTTGTAAGAAAACTCCCCTGGGATTGTCCTCCTCTTCTTCTTCTTCTCCCTCGCCCTGGTACCCTAACCGGGTGTCGGGTTGTAATCTTCTGTTTCTTGAATCCATTTCCTCCATTTCTTCCGGTCCCTGGCTTCTCTCATTTCTTTATCGTTTTTCCCCTAGATTGTCCAATGTTGATAATTTGATTTAGCCATGTTGTTCTTGGTCTTCCCTCTTCTTTCTGTATTGTTTAGCCTCCATCCTTTTCTTAGGTAGCCTGTCTGGTTTCATTCGTATAAGATGACCATACCATTCCATCTGTTTATTGTCTATTTTCTGCATACTGCTTCTTGTTGTAGCTGGGTTCTGATGTCATCGTTTCTTATCCGGTCCATTCTAGTTTTGTTGACTATTTTCCTTAGTACCCTCATTTCCATAGCTGTTAGCTTGGATTTGTGTTTATGCTGGGTAGTCCAGGTCTCGCTGGAGTATAGCATTATAGGGTTTGTTATAGTGTTATGTATCATTAGTTTAATCTTCCTACTTATTTCTTTGTTTCCGAAAATGGTTTTATTAAGCGCGTAGCATGCTTTATTTATCTTTTTTATTCTGTTTGCTATTTGTAAATCATATTTCCTGTCATTTGTAAATGTATGTACTTCTCAGGTAGTCTATTGTTGTTACCTCCTCCATCGTTTTTCCTTTATAGTTAAAATTGTATATTTCTTTCTCTGTTATTTTATTGAATACCATTACTTTACTCTTATCAGTGTTAACTTTCATATGCATTTCTCTATCTCCTCTATCCAAGCATTTAGAGCTTTTGCATTTTTCTTTTAGGTAGGACTCTGACAGAAAAATTACGTCGATCGGTAGCGATCGTTCAACGTTTCAAATGCATTTACTTGAATGCGACTACTCTGACAATGTCGAACGGTCACGATCGATAGCGGTCGATATCGACCGTCCAGCACGAAATTCAATGCGACTGGAAAACTTTGTGGTTGGCGCTTGCGTAGTTCAGTGCAAGTTGCACAGAACGATACTCAATGCACACTAAACTGTATAAGCACGTGGCTGCATAACCCCAAAGTTTGTTTTTGTTTTCTAGAATTTCAAGACTGTGACTTTGAGTACTATAAAAACTAAAACACTACAAAATTTTGAGGTTGTGTGTTTACGCGAGAACAATTATCCTCATGGACGCTGGATGCCGAACGACGCTGTCAGATGTTCGCCTATATTTCAAGCCATTGTGGGCGATCGTAACCGTTCGATTGCGAACGCTTGCTAGCCTGTCAGAGTCCTGCCTTACTGTCTGCGATTGTCAAATCCGACAAAAGTTGAAAAATGCCTAGAAATCTAAATTTACTTCGACACGAAGTGTACGAAGTATTGAAATTCCCTCATATCGAAAACCACTCAGTCAAATATCTCTAAAATTCGTGCCAACCGACAAATGAACCCACTATATCAAATCTCCGTCTCGGCTGTGCGGATCTTTTGGTGAAGACCCCAGCCCACTAGATCCTTCCCCCGTATTGGGGGGTGCCTAAACGTGCTGTGCGGGGGATGTATGTTCATATGTGTACACGATTCCGGTCGCCAGGAACCTTCCTGAAGTCTTGGATCGTTTTCATACGATAGGTCCTCCGAAAATGAAGGCAACATCAACTTTTGAGGTATGGTCGTCGGCAAAAAAAATTTTTTTAGGGTTTTTTTTTTATAAATAACTTTTTTTTTTAGTTTATTGAACTGCTAATTGACAATCTACTTTATATTGAAGTAATAAGTAAATAGTTGAAAAGTAATCAGACATGCAAGGGTTCAGCCAGTGCTGAAGCCACTATGAGTCTTTTATTAATTTCGAACTAAGTCATGCGGCCACTGTCGTTTCAACCTTCTGGCTATTGGTTGGGTGGTGAGTTGTTCTATTAATTGGTTGGGATGTCCGTGAAGATTATAATGGTAGGTTCTTGAAAGTCTGCGAATCTCATCAGTTATATATGGAATTTGTAAGTCCGTGTGCAGTGTATCATTTCTGACATACCAAGGGGCATTTGCTATGATTCGCAGGGTCTTCGACTGAAAGCGTTGAAGGATTTTTGTATGTGAGGCTTTTGCACATCCCCATAGCTGGATCCCATATGTCCACACTGGTTTCAGGATACTCTTGTATAGCAGAACCTTATTGGATAAGGAAAGCTGGGAGCGCCGTCCTAATAGCCAATCCATTTGTCGGAGTTTGAGATTTAATTGATCTCTTTTAGTCTTTATATGTTTGCGCCATGTCAATTTTTGGTCCAGATGCAAACCGAGGTATTTCACTTCGGATTTAATTGGTATTGGGCTGTTATTGATTGCTAATTGTGGACACTGGGTACGTTTATTGGTGAAGGTTATTTGACCGGACTTATCACTATTAACTGTAACTCTCCAACGCTCGAACCAATCTTCTATTAAGTTGAGGTGGCTTTGTAAATTTATTGCAGCGGTTCCTGCTGTGTCACTGATGGATAAAATCGCTGTATCGTCGGCAAACGTTGCTATTACGGTGTGTTGGGTGGTTGGTATGTCAGAGGTATAAATTAAATAGAGAAGTGGCCCTAGTACGCTGCCCTGCGGCACACCTGCAGAGATGTATTGGTGGCTTGAGACTGCATCATTAATTTTTACTTGAAATGTTCTCTCGCTTAGATAGGACTTTATTACAAGGTATAGCTGACTCGGAAAGTGTTTCTTAATTTTATAGAGTAGGCCCTTATGCCATACCTTGTCAAATGCTTGCTGGATATCTAAGAATATGCCTGCACATACTTTTCTGGTTTCAAGGCTCTCCATAATCTTGTTTACAATTCTATGTCCTTGATGCACTGTCGAGTGGTGTTCTCGGAATCCGAATTGGTGAGATGGAATCATTAGGTCTAGGTCTATGGTTTCTTTAATTCTTTTGAGGAGTAATTTTTCAAAGATTTTTGACATTAAAGGTAGAAGACTTATAGGTCTATAGGATGAAGGTTGTGTTGGTAGTTTTTCCAGGCTTGGCAATCATAATTACTTGTGCATATAGGAATAGGAAAATGACACAATCGCAGGATGCTGTTGTAGATGGTGGTAAGGAAAACTAAAGCTTTCCTAGGGAGGTTTTGTAGTATTTCCCCTACTATTAAGTCGTAGCCAGGGGCTTTGCGAGTATTGGTAATCCCTATTTGTTTTCGTACTTCGGCTGGTGAGAAAGTTTTCAGTGGGAGTGACATTTGACAAGGTGTATCAAGGAAAGCTTCGATTTCTGTAGTGTCGCCATTTGCTGGAGCTGGAGGCGTTACAAAAACGTTTGCAAGGTGGTCGGCGAATGTTTTAGCTTTGTCCTCATCTGACCTGGCCCAACTACCATCCATTTTGTTAATTGGTGGAATTGCTACAATGGGTCGTTTGAATTTTTTTGTGTCTTTCCATATTGAGTGGTCTTTTGGAGAGAGCTGAGTGATATATTGTTTGAAGGTTTCATTGCGTGCTTCTTTTAGAGCATCATGTGAGCGGTGTGTGAGTCTGTTATAGTTGGTTCTGTCGGTTCTGTCTCTGGTTCGTTGCCACTGTTTTCTGGCTCTGCGTTTTTCCACAATCAGATCTCGTATATGTCGGGGTATGTTGTTAGTTTCGAGTATATTTGTTGTTCTATTAGGTGTTGCCTGCCATGCAGCATTCTGTATTAGGGTTGCAAAGTAATGAGTTGCCTCGTCTAGATCATGCGTGGTTTTAATTTTGACAGCGAGGTTAACTTCTTGGTCGAGTAATGTTCTAAAACAGTCCCAGTCTGTGTATTTGGAACATAATCTTACAGGGGCTTCCTTGGTGATGATTGTTGCGCTGACAGTTACCAGAACTGGCGAGTGGTCCGTGGATAAATCGAAGTTGGACTCTGCTTTAAGATATGTATTTGCTATTCCTCTGACCACTCCAAAGTCAAGTAAATCAGGTAACTTATTTGGATCAGTAGGCCAATGGGTAGGTTCTCCGGTAGTGAGAAAATTGAGGTTGAGATTGTGGGCTACCCGTAATAGATTTCTTCCTTTAGGGTTAGTTAACCTAGATCCCCAGGTTGTATTTTTAGCGTTCCAGTCTCCTCCAGTGATGAACGTGTTACCAAGCGATTGAAAGAAGTCCTCATATTCTTCGACGGAGATGGAGTGTCGCGGGGGGCAGTAGATCGATGCAACCACTAATCTGAAGTTACGAGTTTCTACTTTTATGCTTGAGGCTTGAATTTTTGCAGTTGTGTACGATTGAAGTTGGTAATGTACAATTGAGTTTTTTATTATGACCGCTGATCCTCCATGGGCTGTCCCATCCGGATGATTAGCTAAGTATGTACTGTAGTTTGGTATTTTTATTACTGTTCTCGAAGTTGCGTGGGTTTCCGAGATTAACATTATGTCAATTTTGTGGATATGTAGAAGTGATATTACTTCTGGTATGTGATTTGTAATACCGTTGGCGTTCCAGAGCGCTATTTGTATTGGTAAAGCCATTGTGCTAGTTTATTTATGACGGTGGAGAGCATATTTAAAATCATGCTGTTCTGGTTAATAAGCTGTGCAAACATTGACTTGAATTCCATTAGGAAATTGGAGAACTGTTCGGTAATGTTCGGTTGGTGTTGTTCATTGGTGTGTGCAGTATTGTTATTGCGGGCAGTTACGTGCGAATAAGATAATGAATTATTATGTGGAAAGGTTGTACTATTTATAGGGTTCAATTGATTTCTGAGTGGGATGAAGTCGTTTGCGTTTGGAATTCTTTGCTCTTGTTGGTATTTTTTAGTTAGGGGGCCTCTGAATGATGTATTTCGATTTCTTTGTAGGTCTTTATGTACTGTACATCCTTTGTAGTTGGCGGGATGGTTGCCGTGACAAAGGGCACACTTAGCAGGAGTGTCTTGTGTTTTTTGCATGCGACGGTGTTATGCTTGCCTCCACATTTGACACAGATAAAAGGTTTATTGCAATAGGCATTTGTATGTCCATAGCCTTGGCAACGGGTGCATTGCGGTATAGAATTCTTTTTTCTAGGGGGTTTGACAGACACTTTAAGGTTGCTTAAGTATTCGACATCGTATATCTTCTTTTTATTGTCGTTTGGTTCAAGGTCGATTATAAACAGTGGCAAGGGGTCCTTTGTTACCCTGTGCCGTACATTCATGATGTTACGTACTTTATGCCCGAGTGTGTTTAGCTCTGCTTTAATTTCTTCTATCGGGATTGAATAGTGAATATTTCTAATGAATACTCCATAAGCTCGGTCTGTTTTTAGTTGATAAGTATGATGAATTATTTCCTCATCTTTAAGATATGTCACGAGTTTTCTGTAAGAGTCGGTAGTATGAGTGTTAATTTTTATTGTGTCGTTGGTCATTGCCTTTGTATAAAACTGTTCTTTTTCTAGGATTTTAGTTAAGTCATCATTAATCATTTTATTGTAGTCTTGCACCCCGTATATATAATTTGGTGGGGGTTTAGGAATTTTTGGTTGTTGCATATCAGTACTGACTTCTTGATGGTCATTACTCGTTTCGACTTGCGAGAGAATTAGGTATTTATTGGATGTGTTTATGTGTGTTGATAACGTTATACCAGGAGGGACGTTCCTCTTCCTTTTTTTATAGACCTGCCATGGATGTTTAGTTTTTACATTGTCTTGAGTGTTTTCGTTGTCTTGAGTTTTTTCATTATCTTGAGTGTTTTCACTATCCATTTCTACGGAATTAGCGTCGGATGTATCAGTTAAATATGTAATTTCAGGGTTGTCGCTGCTTGGTGTACTTATACTGATTTGAAGATTGCCTTGCCTGATGGGGTTGGATTGGTTGGGAATGCATTATATTCGGTGGAGCTTGGAAAGTTTGATTTTTAGGTGTAAACGGGATTTGAAAGTTAGATTGCTGGGCATATTGAATTTCTTGTACGTTAAAAGGATTATGTGCAATTCCCGTATTTACGGGGTAAAGTTGACTGGTGATTGTGGGGGTCCCAGTTGGGAACATTTTTCATAAATGAATTACATCAAATAGATAAATTTTTACGTACAGTTTCAAACGATGAATGAATATTTATTGATAGGCGTTGACCTTTGATACACTTATCACACAATGGCACTTGACGCTTGAAGATAACGGAGCACTGAAATGCGTCCTTATTCTTAAGAGGCCAAATGCGAACAATAAATAACTGGTTCATAACATTTCATTGTATTAGCGAAACGGAGTGATGTTGAGTGTCGAAGTATTCTTGGAAAGCACCATATATTCTTGACATAGATTTATAAAGGTGCTTAAGATCAAGTTTAGTACAAATTGTTGCTAGTTCTACAACGCCCTTTAAACAGTTTAACCGTAAAACTGTGAATGTCTATAATTCTAAAAAAATATTGTATTTCGATACTATATAGATGAACAACTCCATGTTGTATAATATCAGAAGGCAGGTATACAGGTTGTCCGAAATCCGTTTCAAACATAGGAAATTAATGAGTGCGACAAGGAAGACATAAACAAAATGAGTAGCAGGACAAAGATAGGATGTAATCATGGCTGGGTAAATTTTTAAACTAAAATTAGGTCAACGAATCAAATAGACACTTCTGTCAAATATTTTATCTGTCATTAAGAGTATGTAAAAAGTGAGATTTAAATATACTATTGTTTATTATTTACATAATTATTTTAATTATTTAAACCTCACTTTATACTCTTAATGACAGATAAAATATTTGACAGAAGTGTTTTTTTGTTTCATTAACTTAATTTTACGTTAAAGGTTTACCTAGCCATGATTTCATTCTATCTTTGTCCTCCTACTCATTTTATTTATGTCTTCCTTGTCGCACTCATTAATTTTCTAACGGGTGTTCATAAACAGTCGTCATCCCAGTAGGTTTTGACTTCAGAAACGTATGTCTATTAAAATTGAGAAAAAATGCGCTATGACAGTACTCAATGACGTTTCATTGTGTTGTACGAATTAATCAAAGACATAACATTTTGTTTTTTAAGGCAACTGGGATGACGACTGTTTATGAACACCCGTTATGTTCAAAACGGATTTCGGACAATCTGTATGTATTAACTAATTTATTAATTACGGCCCCCGCCCCGCTTACATAAAAAAAATTTAACTTAGTAGTATTTGATATTTGAAATAGATCTCGTTCAATGGAAATGCCTTAAAAAATTATCTTTTGTGATTCAAGTAAAAAATTTAGAATATTAAGGATCAGTTATACTGTAAGCGTAGAAATAAATGTAGGCAGAAAGTTTTTTCTTTTTTTTAAGTATTACACCTCAAAAAACTTGCCCTCTTTCATTTAGCAAATATTTCTGCAATTTTCTTAAGGTGCTGCAAATTTTTAGTAAATTTGCAGAAATTTATCTGAGCAACGTTGCAGCACATTTTTTCAGTTAATTTGCTGTAAATGTTGTAAAACTGTTAGGAACTTTTCAGTAAATCTGCAATATTTTTAAGCAAAACAATTTTTGGAAGTTGCAGCCACTTTCTGGAATTGTCAGTAAGTTTGAAGAAAAAGGTCATCAAAATTTCAAAAATGGAATTTAGTAGCTTGTGAAATGTGCAATAAAATATCTTATCTATTGGAAATTCACTTTTGAAGACTATATAAACAGCATAGCGCTTAATGCTTTTATTTACATATATGAGAACACTCATATTTATGTTTTTTACGTATTCTGCCAGACAATAAAAATTTTTTTTTGACTACTGTTTGTCGAAAATACGATATTCTTTGTAGCACTTCTTGTCATGTTTCTAGAAAAATGTCACCACACTTGTAAACACGTTTAAAAAAAACTAAAATTTTTAGCAGTTGATAGCAGTAGAACCTACAGCAAATTCAGTAGGGTTGCAGTTTCAGTTTGAAGCAAATTGTTAGTTGCTAAGTGGCCATAAGTTGTTCTTTAAATTACAAAGTCGTTTCTTGTGTTAGCATTTTCATTTAATGTTCTGCTTGATCCTCAAGTTCTCTTAACTGTTTTTGTTTTTGTTTTTCTTTTAACTTTGTTACATGTAGGTACCTAAAAATGTTACTCGTACTAGGATATTAGTTTCTGCGAATTTCAAGGGGCTTTTGGTTGTGTACTGCAGGGTGGTCACTTTTCCTTGTATAGCGAACATATGTGCCCACTGTTTTGGGTGGTTGGTTTGGGCAGCGTAGAGTGGTAACTTTCCCTGTAGGATGAACATTATCCGCATTTTCTTAGGTTTGATTAGATTATTATCTCTTCTCCTTTAGTTTTTGGAGTTCCTTATCTTCATAGTGGGATTTGCATTCGTTCTGTGGGTGGGCTTGGATTTAACTTTTGTGTTGATATGTTTCTGGGTTTTTAGTGCTCATTTTTTGGGTATTGGGGTGGAATGGGTTAGCCTTGAGATTGTGGTTGGATGAGTGATTATATAGGGTTATATTCTGCTAGGGGTTCACACCAGCCCAGTCAACAGCACCAGCGCCCTTAGCCCACCTAGCTGTGATGACTCGCATTGGTGCCCAAGCTTTTGTAGTCATTTTCTACTGTTCCTTTCCTTTTTCACCTAAATTGGGGTGGGTGGATATTTTATGGCTTGTGTCCTGGAAAAATCCCGAACTTCCTGGCTCTTTTTTAATATTGTTTTTCTAATCTTAATAATTATTGTGTACGTTAGGTTGCCTTCTACTTCAGTTTTCAGAATTTTGAAAACATTGAGCCTATCACAATTTTGGTAGCCTTCGATTTACCTTGGAATCTGCAGTTTGGAAATTGTCAGTTTATAGGTGGAGTGATTTCTTGTTTCCATTTTCGGAAGATCCATTCTTGATATTGTATGTCATGCGGTAGGACATTTTGGAGGTGTTTTTGATGCACACTTGAGTGGATTTCATCCTTCAAAATCGTTTATAATGAGATTCAGCATTTGTGTGTTAGTTTCATAATTTGCTGAAATCTGACTGGTTAAACCAGGATCCAACAGTATTTTAGAAGCAACTCACATGTGGCAACCTGTTATCTCAGGTATGTCATCATTTTGGTCTCTCTTGGATGTTATTTGACCTGTTTCTGACTCATTTTAGGCCTTGTTCGACTTATTCTTTAAATCGAGTGGAGTTTTCAGTTATTTTCAAGTCCTTGACAAGTGAATCTGCAAGTTATAAGTCACATGCAAGCGAGTCTCTCAGTTAAGTTCAGCTACAAGTAACAATTGAGTCGTCTTAATTCATACATAAGTACTTCTAGAGCTAATTTGTCACGCCCTCCGCTCGACCAACTATACCTTCCACTTGGGAAAACGCCTGCACTGCAGCCCCCTTGGTTGAATTGTACTCCAGGATCTGGCGTGAGGTCAGACATAATTTATTACTCTGTTCCACCTCTCGTCACTGGAAATTTAAACATAAACTTCGCTGAACTTTGTCTTTAGGAATATTACTTATCATTTGCCTTCAGTGAACAATCACTTAATCACTTATTGATGTACAAAGTTTCACTAATTTTAGTTTATTTCATTGTATGGTTACCAACTCATTAGTCATTACTATCAGTAAACGTATTCGGATTTATAGGTAATTTTATGCAACAACAATTTTGCAGGGATTATCAAAGCTATTTTTGCTGCTTTTAGGCAATTGTAATATTGATGACATGGGCAGAGGCCTTTTTGTGTTATGTACAAGCTATATAGTACCTACCTACTAATTTAGTAAATTGGCATATAAGTTTACGCTCTCCTACATTGTAGGGATTTCGTGACGTGACTAAATACGGAATTTTTTTTATCACACCTTGAATTTGTTATCCCTGAGATGCACAAAAAAATGTGGTGGAATAATACTTACGTTAATGCTCAATAGAGCAATGCAGCACTCAAAGCACAAATTGCCTCACTCAGCCAATGCCTACATGAGTCACTATCAATCGCTAATTAGGGGTCGCCGATCAGCTTGCAGCCGAAGACGGCCGTGGGTTCGTTAGCTAGGGGGTATGGCGCCACCAATTTAAGGATAACAAAAACAGTTCCAAAACCCCTAATTCAACGATCGATAGATTCCGCTCCAGCTAAATTGGAAAACTGTAAACTTAATAATTCGGCGCAAAACTGAAGTCAAACAATTAAGTGCAGGGGAGATAATTGCGTTTTATTTACTTGTAAAGCCGGGCACACACATAAAATACATATATGTAAAAGTTTAAGGGTCGATGTAAATGCATATAAATGCCCCAAGGATCCTTGTTTACAGAATAGGTTGGCCAATTAAAAACAACAAATCATAAAATAGGAGAAATTCTTGGAAGATCCCAAGGAGTGACATTAATTTAAATTCGTAAATTATAAGCGGGAAATCGCCCCAGGAATTTCTATAGCGCCCTACAGAAAACAATTAAACTCTCATATCGTAGCTAAAAGTGAAAGCACTTTACATATTAAAAATTCGTGAAAAGAATTATGCGTTTAGACATTAATATATCTCGCGCTAGTATATCGCGCTAATCCCAATTTAGAAGCAAGTTACTGACGGCAGTTCTTTATCGATGGAAGCACATACACGCGTGCAGCAAGGTTCACTTGCTAGCCACCTTCAACTGGTTTCGAGACCGTCTTGGTGTTGATATTTAACAGGGACGGACTTCCGTGGACTCGATGGCTAAACCAGGGGGTCGGCAGCCCGTCAGTTGAGCGCGCCGAGATAACGCTATCGAAGAGCGCACAGGATACGCATCGGGCAGCAAGCCGGGGTATTCGAACTTATTTGGGGCCCATAACGTGGTGGGGACTAAGTTATTGAAGTAAACGTTAGCGGGTAATCGAAAACGGACTGAAAACGGTCATACTCACACTAAATTCCCCAAATGTCGTGCTCGGAAAGTTTTGGCGTCAAAAAAATCTGCCCTAGGCAGTATCTCTATATTTATACTTAGAGGAATGTCGAGACGCACACAAATCCCCTAAACAAAGGGTAAGAAGTGCCTAGACATCAATAGGACACCTTCTTCGCCAAAATCGCGACCTCGAACAGCGGCCAAAACTTCCAAGGACCTTCTTCGATCGATCGCCGGAACAAGATGCTAAATTTCCGCGTCGCAAACATTCAACAAGGTGGGAACGCAAAATCGATGCAACGGCGGCGTATCAGCTATGCGCAATACCCGGACGCAATTTGAAAATATGTCAAAAATACAGTAAAGCGAAAATTGACGGTAACAAATTATATTTGTATGCTATTAAAATTTTGTATTCTTAATAAGTATTTTCTTGCATTTTTTGTCCAGTATTAATAGTGTTATATGTTTGGGGTTTAAGACTCCATCTGTAAGTTTTCTGATTTGAACTGCCTCGAGCCAGTGGCGCTTCTGGGCGCCCTTTTTTTTGCTCAAGAACTAACACTGGCAAACTTTGCTACACACTACAACAATTTAAAAAATTGTAAATATTATTTACATTATTGATAGGTGTACCAACTTTTAATATTACATTGTAACTTATTCCACAGTTGGAAGGTTAAGTTTATGAACAATCAAAACCTTTTACAGAAACCAATTGGCGAGACAACAGACAACCAAGGACAGATCCTAGGCACCAAGACAACAGTACAAGACAACAGATAGGAAAACGAAGAGGAGATAGGCGCCCTGCACCAAGAGAACCTGTCACATTTCACATCCCGTACCTTCTTAAAAAGGAACGAAATGAATTGGTAGCATTTTTGGTAGAAAACATCACCAACTTCAGTAATTTCTTAGCATTGCCTCTCTCTTCAAACGATGTGATCCAAATCGTGTTCGTGGTGGAAAAGGTGTGTGCATCAACTACCAGTTTAGAGTTCTCCAATGTAATACTGTCACGGATTTGCAACAGTCTCATGAGCCAGCTTGATTCTTGCCTGGTGAAACTCTCTTTGGACGAAGAGCACGACAAAGAAGACTCTGAAGCCTTTTGGAGCAACCCCAATGCTTTTTGGAGGTCCCTCGTAGCGGTCTTGGAAACTATTTGCAGTAGATTTCCAGTACTTGCAAAAAAGTCCCTGTCCAAAGTATTAAAAGTGAGTCTGATAACCGTAGAGTTTCATACATATTCACATGGTATATGCATTAGCGACGACGTTCAGCAGAAATTGAAAAACCTGAATAATCATTTCAAAAATTTGAAAAAAAATGATGAGCAGAGTGAGGATTATCCTGACGATTTATACCAACATGTGAATGTATATCCAGAGCCGGCTGAGGTTTTAACTCTATCGAAACCTTACATCCGACGTAATATTGTAGAAGGCACCTATAAGAACGTCGATCATTATTTGGACACACATTTTCGGTTGTTAAGAGAGGATTTTTTAGCTCCACTGAGGGAAGCTATTATGGCTTATAAAGAGAGTCTGCAAAGTAAAACATATGTGAAAATTACAGAATTTCATACTTACACTTGTGCAGAATTTATAAAGGAAAATGTTCCTCTAACTGAGCCACTAGGAGACAAGAACGACTCCGCACGTATTTATACTTTTGGAAGAAGAGTTCGTCAACATGCATTCAAGGTACTGTACCCTGGAGTGAGTCAGCAAAAATATGTAAATACCGATGAAAGCTTTATGTACGGGAGTCTTTTATGTTTCTCATCGGATAACTTTGAAACAATATTTTTTGGAACTGTTGTGCGTCTACATGACACTGGAAAAGGATTAATAAATGTCCACCTCTTACAAAACATTCCATTTCTGTACGACCGAACGTATACCTTGCTGGAATGCAGGAATTACTTTGGGACAAACTGTTCGGTGCTGAAAGCACTGCAGGACTTCGACCCGCAAAGCTTTCCTATGGAAAGGTACATCATAAGGGTGGAAAACATACACAGACCACCTGCATATTTAACAAATCTCACCCAATATACTATAGACAATAACAAATTTCCAGTACTCAATTTTGAATTGTGGCCCTCAATGGAGGACCTGAATTTAAACGAGATGCAGTATGAGTCATTCAAGCAAGCTCTTACTACTGAATTTGCCCTGATTCAAGGCCCGCCTGGGACAGGAAAGACCCACCTGGGTTTAAAAATTGCACAAACCTTAATAGAAAATAACTCTGATGATGATTATCATCTGGGCGACGACGATTATTTCGATATGTCTGACGATGAGGATGATGGTAAAATTTGGGAGCGACTGCTTCGGAGTTCACCAAATGCATTGGGACCAATTCTTGTTGTGGCTTACACCAATCATGCTTTGGATCAATTTTTGGAGGGTCTAATTCCATTTACAAAGAAAATAGTTCGCTTTGGACAACAGTGCAGCAATCAAGCCATAAAGAAATATGTTAGTTGTGAACGTAACCCACACAGAGAAATAGCGTATGGTTATTATAAACGCGTGCAAACTATTTTACTCAAAAATCGTACGATTATGGACGAACTGGAATCTGTGCTGTTATATTGTGGCATTTTTAATGTTAGCAGGATCGCTGAGGTGATACCAAATTTACAAGACGATCCAATTTGTCACTTTGGAACTACAGAGCTGCTGCGTTGGCTAATGGGGGATTCGACTACAAAGCAACAGCGGGAAGAAAGATGGGAAATGGTGAGAAATTAATTACGTGTTGCTTTTGTGTTGTAATCGTTAATAGTAGTCTAGATGTTTTACCAATTTTTTTATGATAGTGATAAGTAGAGTTTTAAAGAATCTCAAAATAGCAAGAAAGCAATTAATCGGGGAAATTTGAAATTTAGGTTAAGTGGAAGAGCAGGTGGCTGGTTTAACTAGTCTGCACTAAACTTCGCCTCTTAATGATGACATTATTATTATTAAATAATACTATTTACAACAGCAATATTTGTGTGTCATACATACTCCGGCAACGGGGGGGGGGGGGGGGGGGGGAGGGAAAATTATTTTAAAACAGTTGCATAAATATCGTGTAGCCTATATAAAAGTTCCAGGCAGGAAGAGGGTGCACATTACTAAAATAGTTTTGATTATACACAGTGGCTCAAAAAAGTGTGGCGAATAAAACTTACTTTTTTTAAATAGAGTGCCCTACATTTAGGTAACTTGAAAGATTTGCATTGAAGCACTCCTTATTTTGATATAAAGTTGTCTGTGTCTAACATCAACTGTTTTGGGATATTAACAGTTTTATGCAAAAAAATGTTGTGCTTCAGGTGGCTGCTGGAATAGGAAACAGTTGAATGAAGGAAAATGTTACTAAAAAATTGTTGTTCGTGAATTACCTTTCGAGTGTAAAATAGTGGATCTGGGTATTCATGCTAAGCAGGGTGCTCAACATTTGCAAATTTTTCGGTTTTTTTTCAAATGGAACGCCCTGTATATTTTTATATTTTTGAAAAGCCCTTTGAATGAGCTTTCTTTTGATATGTACTTCATAGCCTTAGGGTCGATTGTTTTTCAGATCTTCGTACATAAAAAAACAAACATAGTATATTATGATACTAGTACTCCTTTAAAGCACGTGCAACGAGTTTAAGAGCACGACGCAAAGCAGAGTGCTTTTAACGTCGCTAGTGCTTTAATGGCACTTATACACGTGTATCATAGGCTATTTTTTCTATGTTAGTAACAGAAAGATAAAAACTTGTTTGGTGATACTTTTGCAGTCACATTGTGTTAGATATTTTAGGTTATGTTGACATTCAAATTTACGGCAGAGCGTGTTTTAATATACAGTAAAAGCTGTTGATAGCGACACCGCTTCTAGCGACAACCCGCATATAACGACGGAATTGTGGCTATTTGTTGGGAATCCCATATATACTAATGTAAAAATCTGGTGTGACACGCACACAATTCTTTTTACAGTGATCTTATAATTAATCATTCAAAAATTTAATAATATACCGGGTGTTTTATTTAAAATAGGAGTTATTAAAAAAAAGAGTAAAAAACAGAAGAAACCCATTTTAGAGGTATTCAACTTGAAAATTACCTATCTCACTACAATACACATTAAAAATGTAATAAAAATGTCAAGTTTGAAAAATATTACAAAACAATCCATGTCAGCCTGATTTTAAAGGCCCGCAATTCAAAACTACTTTACCTTTTGCTGGGCATCGCATTATGATAAAAATAAAAATAGGAAAAATGTTTCCTGCTTGCGTTTATTGAATGAAAGAATAAAAAAATTAGGATCAGGGCCCCCCGTGGCCGCGGGTCTGCGGGTATCAAGTTACATTATGTATTATGTTGTAAGACTTAAATTATTTTGCACTCATTGGTTACAGCGACCTTCGGCTATGACCAAATTTCACCAGTCTCTTCAATGTCGTTATAAACGGATTTTGCTGTAGTATTAAAACACTCGTGCAATGTGCTAAAAAGACCGAATTCGAGCGCTAATATTAAGAGTGCTACAAACGTCACTTTTGACACTAGAAACTGTGCAAAAAGTTGTCATTTTGACACGATTGAACAATGCACCAATCCAAATGCCTCACAGGAACGGAAATTTATTATACTGAAGTCAAAGATGTGTAATAAACATTAAAATTTTAACATTTTGTTACAGAATTCGTTGCAAATTTTAAAGTCTCAACATTTTCAGGTAAACGAGATTGATGGGAACGGTGCTGCCAATCCTACACACTGCAATGATCGACCAAGAAATCACAATGAGGCCATTTATAAGAGCAGTAATTATGAATTAACAATTTATGCACTTCAGAAGCAATGCAAAGAATTAGAGAAGCAGCTGGAATTTAAGGATGCAGTTGATTTACAATCTATATTTGTGGACTGGAATCGAAAGGAAGAACGTTATGCCTGCATTCTTGATAATTTAGCGTATTTGCAGGTAATTAAAAATTACTATGGTAAAGATATACGAGGGCTGGAAATTTAATGCACAAAATAGTCTCTCTCTCTGTGCACAAACTACTTGTTGCTAGACTATATTGTCGTGTATTTCAAAGTACTCGTTCTTTCACATTGCAAAACATTTTAAGTAATTTTCTGAACGGCCATTAGTTGCTTCCATGTTCTGAATGACTTCAATGATGTCAAAGTGTTTTTTTAAGGTATTTTTTATATTTGGAGAAAGAAAGCCTCTCGTTCATATTCTTCTTTTCTTTAGCTGTCTTGCTTCCAGTACTTTTCTGCATGTTCTCTGCATCCATCCTTAATATGTGTGCGTACCAGTTTAGTTGTTTCTTTTCTATCTTCTTCTGTATGTTGACTCTTGATCTAACATCTTTCTTATTTTCTCATTTCGTATTCTGTCCTATTTTGTCTTACCAGCTGTCTTTCTTAAATGTTTCATTTTTATGGCCATTATTTTGTTCTCGTGCTTTCTCTGAGGTGTCCAGTCGTCGCTGGCATATAGGACCGTTGGTACTGTAACGGTATTATGTACGATTAAGTTCACTATTTTGTCTGTCTCCTTTTTTCCCCAGTAGGTATTGCCAGCGTACATAAATCAAACTAGTAGAGACACTCATGCCAAATGTTGAAACCTGTCGAGAGTGCCTGGGACAGTGACTCGGGGGGTATTTGTAAGCTTCACTATCAGATGGCAGCACAAAATTCTACCAATCAGAGCCAGTTACTAGCTCTGCTACCAATCATATGTGATAAAGTAGTGGCGCCATCTGTTAGTACTATCGGAAAGTACCCCCCAGAAGTCGTTCAAAGTCATCCAAATCGGTATTTTGACATCAAAGGAAGCGATAGTAAGTGTCTCTACTTGTTTGATTTATGTACGCTGGTAATGCTGTGTATTTCGTAATAAATATTGTTTCGCTTCTTGCTCTATTCGTTAATTCTGCCTATATTTTTCCATCCTTATTAATTATATTTCCCAAATATTTTCACATTCCCTATTTCTTCCACCTATAGGTGTACTATTTTCTGCATTTTGTTATTTTTATCAGCGACTATCATCTTTACCGGTTCTAAATTCTTGTATCCAATTACTGTGTCTAGTTCCCTCATCCTCTCTTTGCGGTTTTTTATAATTCTGTCTATAACTACATTAAACAGTAGTGGACGCTAGCTTGACAAATCCAGCTTGACCCCCCGGTGAAAATCGGAACTAATGTTACAATCTAGTAATCTCCAAGTTTCATATTAGTAACATCTTTAACAACTATATGTATATTATTATATATATGCTGTTCATTCCTAAACGGAATGGTAAGCGCTGTGAGCTCGTTAGATTCAGTTTTTACAGTGAATCACTCTGTTTGTCTCCTGTTTATCCTTTTTTTTATATCAGCTGTGTGTTTTCGCCTTCTCAGCGATTTTATGCCATTCCTTTCTATCTAGGATAGCCTTTCTCCATCCTTCTACTTCTAGACTTCTGATGTCAGCTTGGACTTGATCCTCCCATCTAGTCTTGGGCCTCCCTCGTGGTCTTCCCGTTTCGGGCCTCCAATTGGTTATTCTTTTTATTAACATTTCTGGCTGTCTCCTTTGTATATGCCCATACCACTTGAGTCTTTGTGCTTTTATATCTTTTACGATATCTTCACCCTTCATTTTTTCTCTAATTTCGTGGTTCATTAAGTTTCTTATTTCTCCTTCTGCTGTCTTGACTGGTCCGAATATTTTTCTTAATATTTTCCTTTCCATGATTTTCAGAGCTTCTTCATCTTTGTTTGTTAGCACCATTGTCTCGGCTGCGTAAGTTATTGTTGGACGTATTGCAGCTTTGTATATTCTAAGTTTTGTGTTTATACTTAGGTGACTATTTTTTAAGAGTTTTTGGTTTCCAGTAGGCTCTGTTACCTGCTTTGATTCTTTCCGCTATTTCTATTGTTCGTTCATTCTTTTCGTTGAACGTTACTCCCAAATATTTGAAATTTGCCACTTTTCGAAACTTGTAGTGTTGAATTTTTATTTCTTGTATATTTTCCGTGTTTCTTCTGCCTACTATCATGTACTTTGTTTTTTCTTCATTTATATTTAGCCCCCTCTTTTTTGCCTCCGTTGATAGATTCAATAGCAGCTTGTCTAGACTTCGTCTATCTCTTGCGATCAGTGTCAGGTCATCTGCGTAGCCTACTATCTGTGTTATGTTTGTTGTGATTGTCTTCCCTACTTCTGTTGCTTTGACGGCTGCGTCTAGGGTTACATTGAATAAAACTGTTGATAGTGCGTCGCCTTGCCTTACTCCTTTTTTTATGTTGATTTCATTTGTATATCCTTCCTCTGTTATTACTCTACCCTTGGAGTTTGCTGCTGTCATTTTTACTAGTCGGATTAGCTTTTCCGGTATTTCGATTTTACACATGTCATCCATTAGTATGTACCTATTCACGCTGTCAAATGCCTGTTTAAAGTCAACAAATATTATGTGCAGCTCTGATGCGTGTTCATAGCTTTTTTCTATTATCTGTGTCATTGTGTGGATGGCGTCGATTGTTGATGTGCCTCTTCTAAAACCGCACTGGTATTCACCCAACTTCTTTTCTGTGTATCTAGTTATCCTTTCTCTTATTAGTGTCGTTAGAAGTTTGTGCATTTAGGAGTGTTATTCCCCGGTAATTAACACATTTTGTGTGTTCTCCTTTCTTAAAAATGGGTAAAATCAGTCCTTCATTCCATTCCGCTGGCATTCTTTCTTCGTTCCATATTTCTACAATTAACTTGTAAATTCTTTCCAGTAGTTTTTCACCTCCATATTTTATTAACTCGTTTACTACTGTGTCTTGTCCCGCCGCTTTATTCTGTTTGAGTTTCTTTATATTTTCCTTATACTCCTCATATGTGGGTAGTTCTTCTTCGCCTTCCTTATTGTTTCCTCTTACTTCGTAGCTATCCTTTACAGTTTTTGTTTCTTGAAAGTAGTTTGTAAAGTATATTTCCCATTCTCTTTTGCTTATTTTTGCTGTTGTCTTGTTCTTAATGTTTTGGTTCTTTATGTGTTGGAATAATTTCCTGTTGTCTTTGCTGTTTTCTTCCATATTCTTCATCAAATCCTCTATCCACTGCTTCTTTCTTCTTTGGCAGCATTTGTCTGCCTCCTTCTTTTTTTCTTTGTAGAGTGCCCTCTCTAACTCTCCCCCTGTTGCAATCCAGTTATTTCTTGCTTGGTTTTTGGCCTTGGTTTTACCTTCGCACTTCTCATCGTACCAGTCTTTATTTCTTTTCCCTTCTACTTGTCCCAATGTTTCGCTGGCAGCGGCTATCATCAGCGGCTATCATACTATCTTTGATTATTCTCCACTGTTTTTCTATGTTGTCATTTGCACTTGCTGATAATTTTCCATTTATCGATTCCACGAATTCTTGTCTCGTTTCGGTGTCCTTTAGTTTCTCTGTGTTCCATCTCTTTATGTTTGCTCTCGTGTTTTGTTTCTTTATTATTTTCATCTTAATTTTTGTCATTACTAGCAGGTGATCCGTATCTGCGTTTGCTCCTCTGTATGACCTTGTGTCGTTTATTATTCGTCTCCATTTATTTGCTATTAGCACGTGGTCTATTTGGTTACCATCTGTCGTTCCTGGCCTCATCCATGTTATCTTATGTTCCCTCTTATGTTTAAATTTAGTGCTTGCTACGTATGTATCTGTTATTGTTGCAAAATTGCATAGCCTTTTCCCGTTATCGTTTGTTGTGTTGTGTATGGTTTCTTTGCCCGCTATGTTGTCGTTGTATTCCTCTTTGCCGATTTGTGCGTTAAAGTCCCCTATAATTATTTTAATATCATTTCGCGGGGTGCTTTCGAAAGTGTCTTGAAGCTGTTCGTAGAAATCTTCTTTTTCTTCTTCTTTGGCGTCTTCTGTAGGTGCGTACGCGTTTATTATAGTTATGTTAGCTTGGATGTTTTCTAATCTCATGGTTGATATTCTGCCACCCCTTGCTTGGAAGTTCAGTACTTTGTCTCTCATCTTGTGACTGATCATAAAGGCTGTCCCGTTTCTGCCCTGTATTCTTTCCCCTGCGTAGTAGATAGTATAATCCCTGTTATGAATTTTTCCTTTATCTTTCCACCTAATTTCTTGGAGTGCCAGTATTTCTAACTTGTACCTTTCCATTTCTTTAGAAATTTCTTTCATTTTTCCGGGTTTCAACATTGTCCGTACGTTCCAGGTTCCGATCCTTATGATATCTTTCTTTTTCCTCTGTTTCTTCCGCTCTTTTGTATTTGTCGATTTTCTTTCTTGATTTTCTTTCGTGTCCATATCCGCCGCGGTTGTCATCATATGTTCCTTCCGGTTTGTTCCCTTTGTTAGTTTTTTGAATTGGGAATTTCTTCTCCTTCTTTCTTTAGTTCTTTCCTGTTATTATCCCATATCCAGAGTTGATTTCCGATCCGGATTTTCTTGAAGCCTATTTTCACTTTATTCCCGTTTCGTCTTTCCTGTACAGCTCTTTCTTTAATTTCCCATTGTATTCTGAGTTCTTCGGCACTTCTTTCTTCGTCTATGTATATTGTTGTGCCTTTTAGTTTGCTTTTCTCTTTCATGAGTTTTATTTTGTCCTCTGTTTTCTGCAGTTTTGCTACTAGTACCGGTGCTTTGCTTCTTGTTTCCATCTGTTTTACTTCTACTTTCATTTCTAGGTTTAAGGTCTTTTTTAGGAGTTCTTCTACTTCCTCTTTTGCATTTTTTTCACCTACTCTCACTCCCTTAATTACTACGTTGTTTTTCTTTTCGCTTTTTTCCTTGTCTTCCATTTTCTTTTCTAAGTAGTTTATTCTTTCTAATAGGTGTGCATTTTCGTTTTTAAGTTCTTCAAATTCCTTTTTGATCTGGTTTTGTTCTTTTCGTATGTTTCGTATTTCATCCATTAGCCCGTCTAGTTTATTTTCTATTCTGTCGTTTCTCGCGTCGAATTTTTCCAACTTGTTGTTGATTTCTGTTAGAATTTGTTCCATTTTGAGGTATGTAAGTGTCTCTCAGATCTTGGTACTTCAGCCCTTTGTTGTGGTTTTCGCCCGCCTCGGCCTTTTCCGTGTTTTGGCTGGCTGCTCTGTTCCCGCCGCGAACGGCCGTTTAGGCTGGCCTAAAAAAATTTGCGCCCCGTTCGTACTTAAAAGCGATTAACTATTTATTGGCGGTTAAACATTTACAGCTTAAAAGGGCACCAGTTTAGCCCTTATGTTGGGTTTTACTAAAATTGAAATCCGACTCTGTGTTTTCTGTTACTCGATTTGTGTAATCTATTTAAAGTTTTTATCGTTATCGTTCTGTACGGCAGGTTCCCGGCCGGTCGACCCGTCGGACCGTGACCTCCGTCCGCACCTCCGCTTTCTAATTTGTGCGTATTTACGTTAACGTTATATTACTTAATTTACTACTCTTACTCCAAGCCCTCGTGTTTTTGATCTTTTAACTTGCACTTTTCACCTTTATGCACCGTCTGACCTCACTTCACCTTATTTTTGTTCATAATTCACTAAATATTAGCGTATTTTTGCAGAACTGAAACATTAACGTTTTCCACTGCTAGCGCTACACACAACTGCCCCTTTAACAACTATATTGGCATTAAATTGTTACAAGGAGGAAGATCCGTCATACGTCGTACTAATAGCGGTTTTTATTACTTCATATTAAATTGTTAACCTTATTTAAGCTAAATGACGCTATAAATCAGAGGTGTACCAGTTGATTTGCCACCCCCCTTTTACATATCGGTACAGTTGTTTTCCCAATACTCTGGCATTTTCCGATGTCTCCATGACTACATTTACACGGTAACTTAACGCTGGTGTTATTTAAACCGTTGTTATTAAAATTCGTGTAAAACGTGCGTTTACACAAGGAGTGTTGTACAGGCGTTAAAGTGTACGTCGGTGTTAGCGTGGTGTTATCTAAAACCTCGTCGCAGTGTGATCAACTGCTTCGAGATTTTCCATCTGTAACTCTGTCAGATGCTGTCTGCTATTATAAAATTATAAACATAACCGCTATAACCTACAAGATTAATAACACAGCTGATACAATTCAACGGAGTGACGTTGGTGTGGTTGACAATTGCGACTCAGAACAACCAACCGTCTTTACAATTATGTTGGTAGTCCTGTTTGAAAACGGGTGTAAGTCGAAAGTATCCATTTACACGTACATTTTACACCCGATTACTAACGTCACGCCTCTTGCCGAAGTGGTGTAGCGTTAGTAAACCGGTTCTAGTAAAACCCGCGTTAAACCCCATTTACACTACAATTTACACCGGTGTTAACAACAACCGATGTTGTAACACCGGTGTTAGCGGACCGTGTAAATGTAGTCCATGAGTCTTGACAAATTCTCCATAACCATTCTTCTGCTTTTGCTCCCATCTATTTTATCATTTTTGGTCTTCTTTACATGCAGTCCCTGTTTCCCTGCTTCTTCAACTTTCTTGTAATGGTTTCTATTTGTTCTATTTCATCTTCCGATTGTCCTTGATCTATCTTCATTTCTTCAGATCCTAGTTGTTGTTCAAACTTCTGTGAATAATATTCTTTCCATATTTCTAGTATTTTATTTTTGTCTGTCATGATCTGATTTATTTTTATCTTTTACTTTTCGTTAATTCGCCCCCCCCCCCCCCCCCAATTCTTATTCTAGTTCAAAACATTCTTCTGTTTATCTTGTACATTTCGTTTATCTCTTTGCCAAACTCCTCCCAGCTTCTCTATTTTGCTTTATTTACTACTTCTTTTGCTTTGTTTCTTCTGTTCATATATTCTTCATGATCCAGTCCACATATATTTCTTCCAAGCTTTCTTCTTTTCTTTTACCTTCTGTTTTACCTCATTACTCCACCATTTTGTTCTCTTCCTTTGCTTGCCCACTCTTTTTTTTCCACATTGTTACTGTTTCTCCATATGTTTCCTTGAATATTTTCCATCTCTTTTCCAATGCCAATTCCATTATTTCTGCTTCCAATTTGTGGAATTCCTTATCTGTCTCCTATTGATATTCCTTTCTTCTGTCTTCATCTTTTAATTTATTTATTGCTACCTTTATAAATTCAGTTTCCTCCAGTACCTTTTGTTTCTGTACTCTCCACATAGCTGTTACTAGTCTATGATTAGTTATTAGTTCAGCCTTTTTATCAGTATTGATTTTTAAATCCTGTGTGTATGTTATATAGGTAGTCGATTATGCTTTTTGCATTTCTTCCTCTGCCACAAATGTATGTTTATCTTCTTTTGTACCAGAATGTGTTTCACACAACAATTCATTTGTTTGGCAAAGCTCTTACCATTTTAAATCTTGTTTTGTTGATTGTTTTCTCTGCATAACCGTCCATTTAACCCATTTACCTGTTTCTATCCTTTCTTATTCTGGAGTTCCAATCTCCTATTATTACAACTTTTTCGTTATCTTCTCTTACTGCATCGAGGACCTGCTGTAGTTCTTCGTAGAGTTCTATTGTTTTCTTTTCTTCACTTCCTTTTACCGGCGCATTGTATCACTCTTTCATCCATATTTAGGTGTAATACTATTATTCTCGAGATTATTACCTCAGATTTAATTACCCTTTAATCGATTTCTTCTTTTACAAGTATCCCTACTCTCTCTTTTGCCTTTTGTCCTGTCTGTACAACTGAGTATTATACGCTATGTTTGCCTGGCAGTTTTATATTCCCATTTCCAGTTTTCTTTGTTTCACTTATGCCCATTATTATAATCTCGTATTTATCCTTCTTCTCTGTTATTTCTGTGTCTTTCCCTGTGATTGTTCCATGTTCCTCTTGTTACCAGTTTATTGCTATCCAGTCTTTATTTTTTCATCTGTTTTCCATTTCCATTCTTATTTGTCCTTTTCCACTGTGGTTGTCAATATTTTTTCTAATCTGCATGTTCTGAAATAATAGTTTTTAGGGTTTTTTTCCTTTTCGGGGTATCTTTGGCTTACAAGTCGACCTTTGTTCTTAGTTCCTTGTATGTATTCTGCTGATCGATCTTCTATTTTGCTTTCTTTCCGAGTTTCTATAGTATGTGTTTCCCCATCTGTTATGCTCTTGCTTGTTTGAAGTGTCTTCCCAACCATTTTCTCTGTTCTCTTACTCTTCTGGTGTAATCTTCCTTAATCCAAATGTTTTCCCTCTTACTTTCTTGACCGCATTCAGAATTTCTAATTTCTTAGGTATTCCATTCTATAGCCAAATAGCAAAATAATGATCTCAATGATTATCAAGGTGCCCAAGTACTTATTACATTTATCAAATTTCTTCTTTACAGTGGAGAATGCAAAACGCAAAATTGCATAGTAACTTGTATGCAGAAAGGGAAATTCCTACAAACGACCCTTTTAGTCTACCTTACAACGATCGCTGGATTTTATATTTTCATTGGTTAGACTTGTACATCAAGTATTTGGAAGATGCTTTAGAACGAAACCGCCTAATTATTACTAAAACTTGGGAAGAAATGGAGCAAAGTAGGCAAGACGAGAACAGTTTTGCAGTTGCTCGTGCTGCAGTTGTGGGGATGACGACATCCTGTGCGGCTCGGTACCAACACCTCTTACAGATCATAAAATGCCGAGTAGTCATTGTGGAAGAAGCAGCTGAGGTGTTAGAATCACACGTAGTTACATCCCTCACGAATCACTGCCAACACTTGATTTTAATAGGCGATCATCAGCAACTACGACCTAGTACTGCAGATTATCGAATTGAAAAGCAATACCAACTGGGCGTCAGCTTGTTTGAACGCATGGTGCGCAACAAAGTACCATACAGTTCCTTGGAGGTGCAACATCGTATGCGGCCAGAAATATCGGAGCTCATTGCCCCTAGCATTTATCCCAACCTAAAAAACCACAAGTCCGTCGATCAATTCCCAAATGTAGGAGGTATACTACATAATGTTTTCTTTATCGATCACAACCATCCTGAAATTCAGATAGGAAACAGTCGGCAGAATCGACACGAAGCCAGGTACGTCATAGCACTGGCTCAACACCTAATATTGCAAGGATACGAGTCCAGAGAAATCACAATTTTGAGCACATACAAAGGACAAATGCATGAAATTGAGCGCTACCGTTCGCAGAGCATCTTCAAATCCTTACATGATGTGCGAGTTACTGTCGTGGATAACTTTCAAGGTGAAGAAAATGAAATTATTATTTTGTCTTTGGTCCGCAGTAACAACGAAAGTAGCATTGGATTTCTTGCCATTGAAAATCGAGTGTGTGTTGCTTTGTCCAGAGCAAAAAAAGGATTTTATATGATTGGCAATATGAATATTCTAAGTGAGAAC
This sequence comes from Agriotes lineatus, assembly GCA_940337035.1. NCBI lineage: Eukaryota > Metazoa > Arthropoda > Insecta > Coleoptera > Elateridae > Agriotes > Agriotes lineatus. The sequence goes on along the minus strand of OW679201.1, from coordinate 46,075,699 downwards.
AGTAAGATATGGCCCAAAGTGAAGGAGGTTCTCACTGAAAAGGGTCGGTTGGGGCCTGGCTTACCAATGGCGTGTCAGTTCCATCCAGAAAAAGCGTATGTAGCTGTCAGTCCGGAAGATTTCCAAAAGGCTCCTGATGGCGGCTGCGATTTACCTTGTGGCCAGACGCTTTCTTGTGGACATGTTTGTCGGAGAAAGTGTCACGTAACAGATGTGGACCATATGGATTATCATTGTATGAAACCCTGTGAAAGGTATGTAATTTTTTTTATATGTTTGGTAATACTGTATGTAGTGAAGACTACTTTCATCTTCATTCTTGAGTTTAATAGATGCCTACCTTTCCTTTGCATATCAAACGAGTTTGTTAAAATTGTAAATCCTGTAACATTTTCTATTTGTTTAATAAATCTCGTTGCATGATCGATAAAAAAGTGAAACTTACTAATATTACATACAAACTATTTTTGGTATACAGGGTACTAGCCTGTTACAAACTTTGACAGATGAAAGTGAAGGCAGTTGCAAGAAAAAAATGTTATGTAAACATAGATCCATTTTTCTTTCGCTGGAGAGTTGTAACGAACATTCGAATATTTATAGTGTAAACACTGAAACAAATATCAATACATACATTTAATGAAGCACTTGCAACAAGGGCTCGAAATATTCCTCTCTTCTCATTAATATAATCCACAAAGGCAAATTAAAATTTTGTTTAATGCCTTGTACCAAAACCCAGAAAGTAAAAGAAAAGAGGAAGATCACAACCAAAAAAAAAATGATGGAGAAGAACAAGAGCTGGGAAATTAAATGTAAAAATATCAAAACCTGGAATCAAGAATGATATAATATGGGAAACAAGAGTTGGGAAATTAAATAAAAAAACAAATCCTGGTGTCAAATTGAGAATGAAGAAAAAAACGGACTCGGAAATAAAATTGATTCAACCAAATGGTGATGGATAGGTCATAAAGTAAACAACATTATAATGAGAAAGGCTTTTTAACAGACATCAGAGAGAAAAAAGAACAAGAAAACCAAGACCAAGAAAATTATGGAAAAGAACAAGAGTTGGAAAATTAAATGAACACCTGGAATCAAATTGAGAATGAAGCAAAAAAAATGAAACTGAAAGAAAAATGTTGCAACCAAATGGTGATGGATAGGTCATAAAGCAAACAGCATTATAATGAGAAAGGCTTTGGATAGATCTCAGCGAAAAAAAAGCTGGAAAATCAACATCAAGAAAATTATGGAAAAGAACAAGAGTTGGAAAATTAAATGAAGACATGGAATCAAATTGAGACTGAAACAAAGAAAAATGTTACAGCCAAATGGTGATGATAGGTCATAAAGTAAACAACATTATAACGAGTAAGGCTTTGCTTAGATCTCAGCAAAAAGGAAAAGCTAGAAGACCAACATACAGGAAAATTATGGAAAGGAAAAAGAGTTGGGAAATTAAATGAAGACCTGGAACCAAATTAAGAATGAAGTAAAAAACTGAAACCAAGAAACATTTTGCAGCCAAGTGATGATGGATAGGTCATAAAGTAAACAACAATATAACCAGAAACGTTTTGAACCAGACCCCAGAAAAAAAAAAGATAAGAGGAAGACCAAGACCAAGAAAATTACGGAGAAGAACAAGAGATGGGAAATTAAATGAACAAATTAAATCGTGGAAATATATCCAAGATGAAGCAAAATAAAATGAAACTGGAAGAAACATGTTGCAGCCATATGGTGATGGATAGGTCATAAGTAAACATCAGTATAACAAGATAAGCTTTGGACCCCAAAAAAGAAAACCAGGACGAATCAAAACTTGGAATCAGATTAAGAACGAACCAAAAATAAAACTGGAGGAAAAATGTTGCAGGCAAATATAGTGATGGATAGGTCTTAAGGCAAGCAATAATGTAACGAGAAAAACTTTGAACTGGACCAAAGAAGGAAAAAACAGGAAGGAAGACCAAGCACAAGAAAATTATGGAGAAGAACAAGAGATGGGAAATTAAACAAAAAGTCAAATCCTGGAATTATATTAAAAATTAAAAAAAGAAGGGAAGCTGGAAGAAACATGTTGCAGCCACATGATTGTGGATAGGTCTTTAAGCAAACAATAGTATAACAAGATAGGCTTTGGACTATACCCCAGCAGAAAACCAGGAAGACCAAGAAATGTGTAGAAAAGAACAGAAGTTGAGAGAATTAAATTAGAAATCAAAATCTGGAATCGGATGAAGAACAAAGAAATCAAACTAGAAGAACAAGAAAAGATTTGGACTAGACTGGTGAAAGAAGACCAGGAAGACCAAGAAATGTATTGAAACAAATAGGAGATGGGGAAGAATTAAAGAAAAAAATACAAAACCTGGAATAAGCTTTAGGAACGAAACTAAAAAAACCTGTTGCAGCAAAATGATGATGGGTAATTCATAAAACAAACAAATATGATTAGAAAGGCTTTGGACTGGACCCCAGAAGGGAAAAGAAAACAGGAAAACTGAGACGAGGAAATTGTCGGGAAGAAAAAGAGATTGGAAATTAAATAAAAAAACCAAAACGTGGAATCTGATTAAGAACACATACAAAAAGGAAACTGGTAAAAAATTGTTGCAGCGACAGGGTGATGGATAGGTCTTAATCAAATAACAATATAACAAGAAAGTCTTTAGAGCAGACCCCAGGAGGAGAAAGAAAACAGGAATATCAAGACTTAGAAAATTTTGAAAAAGAGCAAGAGATGTGAAATTAAATGAACAAATCAAGACCCGGAATCAAATTCAGACTAATGCAAAAAAGGAACTTAGAAGATCATTGTTGCAGACAAATGGTGATAGATGTCTCGAAGCAAACAACAATATAACGAGATGCTTTTTGGACTAAACCTTAGAAATAAAAAATAATAACAGGAAGGCCAAGAAATTCAGGTAAAGGGACAGTAAATATGGAATTACATGCAAAATTAAAAACCTAGATTCAAATAAAAAGAACAAGGAACTGGAAGAAAATGATTGCAGCTAAAACAGCAATGGAAAGGTTAACAGCAATAGAACGAGAAAAGCTTTGGATTGGACTCCGGAAGGACAAATAAAATCAGTAAAGCCAGGACCAAGAAAGTTATGCAGAAGAACAGGAGATGGGCAATTAAATGAACAAATTAAATCCTGTGAACTGAACCCCAGAAGGTTAAAAAAAACAGGACGATCAAGAAATTTAGAGAAAAGAACAGAAGTCTAGGGAATTACTTAAATAAAAAATCAAAACTTAAAATCAAATTAAGAACGAACAAAAAATAAAACTGAAGGGAAAATGTTCCAGGCAAATATAGTGATGGAGAGGTCTTAAAGCAAGCAATAATGTAACGAGACAAACTTTGAACTGGACCAAAGAAGGAATAAACCAGGAAGGAAGACCAAGAACAAGAATATTACGAAGAACAAGAGATGGGAAATAAAATGAAAAATCAAATCCTGGAATTGGATTAAAAATTTAAAAAAAGGGAAGCTGGATGAAACATGTTACAGCCACATGATGTTGGATAGGTCTTTAAGCAAACAATAGTGTATTGGCGTATACTTTTAAAGCTAGACTGCCGGCTAAAATTAACTGTTAACACGTTTTTGTGTCAGAATAACTTTATTTATTTTTTTGTTGACAAAAAGCGACTATATGATTTTTCTAACAATATAAATAAAATCAATATATCCGCAACATTCTCCCAGCCTTCAAAATAAAGAAACGAAATTCCTTCAAACTCCCTTCATTCAGCACTTTTCAACAATACTAATTTTGAGATAGGCCTTCTGTAAACTCCAAATATTGTTTTGAGATCTACAACTCGAACATATCCATCTTTTCCTGGATAAGTTCGTAGCACTCTGCCTTTAGGCCATGAATTTCTAGGGCTTGTTTCATCTGCTAAAATGACTATATCCCCTTCTGAAATATTCTTTTTTTTATTTTTCCATTTTCCTCTTCTGACTAAGGTTGGCACATATTCGTGCAACCATCGCTTCCAAAAATGGTCTGCAAGACGCTGTGAAATTCGCCATTGTTTCCTATGAATGAACTCGCTGTCAGAAAAAATTCCAGGGCTAGGAACTCCACATGACTTTCCAATCAAAAAATGATTAGGAGTCAAACTTTCTACATCTTGACTATCGCTAGATACATAAGTTAAAGGATGGCTGTTAACGGAGTATTCTGCCTCTGCAAAAAGGGTAATGAGGACTTCTTCTTTGGGGCATTGTTCCTTTAAAATTATTTTTAAAGTTTCTTTGACCGATCGTACCATTCTTTCCCATACTCCTCCCATATGTGCTGCCGCTGGCGGATTAAAATACCATTGTATCTTACGAATAGAACAAAAATTTTGAATTTCTTGAACATTCAACTTCTCTTGCAATGCTATACGTAGTTCCTTTTCTGCACCCCCGTAGATTTGTACCATTGTCAGAATATATTTCGGTTGGATATCCCCTTCTACAAATAAAACGTCTAATAGCCATAATTGCTGAATCTGTTGTGAGAGATGAAGCCATTTCCAAGTGCACCGCTCGCGTTGCCATACATGTAAATAATACCCCATATCGCTTCTCCCGTCTTCGACCAATTGTGACGTTCATAGGACCAAAATAATCCATCCCAGAAACCACAAACGCTCGGACTTGAGGTATAACTCGCGCTTCTGGCAAATACCCCATAATTTGAGTTTCCAGTTTTGCATTATTTTTTCTGCAAATAACACATGCTCGCTGAAAATTTCGTATAGCGGTTCTCGCATTTAAAATCCAAAATTTCTGCCTTATTTCGTTCAAGACAACTTCCCTTCCCTGATGATTGTTTAATGCATGATAATGTCTTATTATCAATTTTGTCAATAAATGCTTCGAGTCTAGAATAATTGGAAATTTTGCGAAGAGACTCAAGTTATGAGCATTATTTAGTCTTCCTTGAACTCTTAAAATTCCATCTTTGTCAAGAAATGGACTCAAATTGAATAATTTGCTTTTTCTTTTCATTTTGGTTTGTTGCCCTGCAAGTCTGTTGACTTCTTCAGGAAAGCTTTCGTTTTGAGCTTGTTTGAACAGGGTTATTTCGGCATTTTCAATTTCCCTGACATGAAGCTCTTGCGAGTAAAACTGAAGATGTTCAACGCCTATTTTTTTCTTGAAAATTTCGACTGATCTGAAAAACCATGCAACTGCACGTACCAATTTGGTAAAATTTGAAATCCTGGAAAAACTAAATATATTTTGATATGCTGTATGAACGCCAACAAAGTAGACTTTTTTCTTCTCATCTTCAAATTTCTCCAAAGTGCTTTCAATTTGCCAATTTTCTTCATTTTCTCGAAGGAATCGTGGTCCATTGAACCATTCATCGTGCTTATCCATGTTCCATAATCCTCTAGTAGCTTCGTCAGCAATATTTTAACTTAGTAGATAACCAATGCCAATTTTTCAGCAGAAGTTAATTCAAGAATTTGAGAAACTCTGTTTGCAACAAAAGTTTTGAAAGTCTTAGGGTTTGAGTTTATCCAGCTTAGAACAATTTTTGAATCACACCATAAGCATGTTTTACTAATATCAATTGTATGACCTGTTAAAATAGTTTTTGCCAAATTTGCACCAAGAAGAGCAGCCTGTAATTCAATCCGTGGTACAGTCATGGGTTTGAGTGATGTTACCCGAGATTTGGCCATAACAAGAGTCGCAAAATTTCGTTCACATATTTTGACTCTAAAGTATGCCGCTGCTGCATACCCCTTTCTGGCTACCATCACAAAAAACGTGCAATTGCACCTCAAGTGTATTGTTGTTCAGTCCATACCATCGAGGTACCTTAAGATCAGTTAACTTCTTCATGTCAGCTATCCAAATTTTCCATTTATCAAATAATTTAGGAGACAATTTTTCATTCCAGTCTAATTTCTCCATCCAAATTTCTTGAAGCAGAATTCTTCCTTGGATTGTAAAAGCGGCTAACATTCCAAGCGGGTCATATATAGACATAACAATTCTCAAAACTTCTTTTTTAGTTGGCATTGCGGAGTGATTAAGTATATTGTCAAATTTTTCCGTGAAACGGATAGAAAAGCTAAAAGTATCATCTTTAGGATTCCATAGAAGCCCTAATACTCTTTCAATTGTTGATTGTTCTATATTGAGCGACGTTTGACTTTTTGCACGTAGTTCAGGTGGAATCCCCTCTAGCAGATGCATCGAATTTGTAATCCAGTTTCGTATCTTGAAACCACCAAATGCATGTACCTCTATCACTTCTTTAACGACTTTGATAGCTTGCTGTTCGTTCAAAAAACTGTCCAGATAATCGTCCATATAGTGATGTTTATGGATAGCTTTGACAGCCTCAGGAAATTGTATAGCATATTCATCGGCATTTCTTCTAATGGCATATATGGCACAGCTTGGTGAACATATGGAACCAAAAATCATCACTTTCATCTTATAGACTTCAGGAGGAGACTTTCGATCTCTACCTCGCCACAAAAAACGCTGAGTTTCCTGATCCTCAGGCCTAATGCGAACTTGTAAAAACATCTCCTGAATGTCTCCAGACACAGCAATGGGATACTGTCGAAATTTGAAGAGAACATTTAATAAAGAATTTAGAAGATCAGGACCTCTTAAGAAATTATCATTGAAAGAAACTCCATTTGATTTAGATTTTGCATCAAATACGAACCTGAACTTATCAGGTTTGTTGGGATGCTTTACAGCGAAGTGGGGAAGGTACCAGGTTCTCGGTGTCTTTTTCTTTGTTTCTTCTGGGGGAAGTTTTCTTGCATAACCTTTCTTAAGAAAGTCTTCTACTTGTTTGCAGTATTTATTTGCCAAGATAGGATTGGTGTCCATATTTCTCTCCATGCTGTAAAGTCTTCGAAGCGCAGCGCTCTTGCTATCAGGTAATACTGCGTTCTCAGTTTTCCACAGCAATCCGATTTCCCAAGAACCATTATCAAGACGACGACACGTTCTTTCCATTATTTCAAGTCCTCTTTGATCATCTGGAGCCAATTTCGTCTCGTAAGAATTCTCAACACCCAGATTATCCATAAATACAGATTCTCGTACCAAGTTTTCAAGTTCTGCAGTTTCATTGTCTATTGTAGTAAAAAATGTGAATTCGGAATCAATGCGATCTCTAAATATTGTTGAATTTCCATGAATTACCCAACCAAGTTTAGTTCGAGAAGCTATTGGCGCATTTGGTGCACCCTGAACGACTTCTCGAGCTATGGTAAGATCGATATTATCTTGACCAATCAGTACACGAGGTTCGACATTTTTTAGTTCTTGAACCGGGATATTCATTAAATGCTTCCATTTCTGTGACATATTCTTGATGTTCATACTTTGTTGAGGTAGCTTGAGATTTGAGACAGTTCGCACATTAGATAGTTCGTAAATATCATCGTTGAGGGTACCTTTAATTTTGAGAGTAACTTTTCTTGAAAAATTATCCCTGTAGGCTGCTGCAATTTGTCCAATACATGGTGAGCGGATTTACTTCACCTTCTGCTCCAACTTCATCTGCCAGTTTGCAATCAATCAAAGTAACAGTGCTTCCTTCATCGAACAATGCATACATTTCAACGCTTTTATTTTTGCCAACAATAGTAATTGGCGCTACTCGAAGAATTACTGTTTTCAACTTTAAATCCACATGTAGAGTACTTGCATTTCCTTCGGGACTTGTCGATGACATTGCTTCATCCTGATGAAAACTTTGTATTTGAAAGGCGTTCTCACTCGTTGGATGCAGCAGTCTGTTATGGAATTTCTGGCAATTTTGAATTCCACATTTCTTCTTTTTTTTTACAATAAAGAATACGGTGTGTTGAGACCAGACAGAAGAAGCATTTTTTATTTTCTTTCACCCACTCCCACCTCTTGATTACATTGAGGGATGTGAATTTCTTGCATTTGAAAATTGAGTGATTCGGTTCTCGACAGAAGACGCATTCTTTTACCTCATTTCCTTTTTCTGTGCTGGTGAAAACAGGATATTTTTGTCTTCTTGATCTATCTTGGTCAACGCTTGTGGTTGGTGGCTTGCACAGAAGATGTGCAACTGCTGATTCCCCTTGAAGCCAGTCTGAAAAATGTAACAGGGATGGCGGCGCAAATTTCTTCTGCAGAACTTCTCTTGCCCACTGATACTGGAGATTCACAGGCAGTTTTGAAACTAGTTGATTAAGGAGTTGTGGGTTGATAAGATATGCTTCCATTTCCATTGATGATGCTATCGCTGTCAGATTTTGAATGATGTTTGAAAATTTGATTATTGAAAGTGGTATATGATTATTTACTTATGCCCAATGGACTTTACTTTGTTTATCATCGATTCTATTATAAATTCTGGTCTACCAAACCTTGTTTCGAGGATTTGAATTACTGTTGGCAAATTTTTGGGTGAAATGAATAACGATCTGACACTGTCTAAAGCTTCATCTTTGAGTGACTTTTGCAAACGAATCATGTTTTCTTCATCAGTAAAGTGGCATAACTCTGAAGATCTTCTATAAAGAGCTATAAACATTGGCCATTCTTCTACGTTTCCGCTAAATGTTGGGCAATTCTTTTCCCATTATTTTCGGAAATGCGTTCCTGTTTTCATCATTTGACTCGTAGCGTTTATCAGCAGAAAAAGATTTGAGAACTTCCGTCATTGTTTCAGTAGCAAATGTAAACTGCTTTATCATGGTTTCCGATATATCATTTGAGCATATATGACGATTTGGTTCTATTACATTGACATTATTTTCCTTACCTTCTTGAAATGAAGGATTGCTTTTTTGTAACCAAGATGTAACTTTACCTGCATAAGATACATCGCTTTTAACACTTGCATGAGATGAATTACATACTTTTTGTTTTCTACTTAGTTCACTTTCATTTTCCAAAATTTTTTCTTTTTCTAACAACGCCTGTGCTTCGATTAATGCAATCTCTCTTTCAATTCTTTCTTGTTCTAATTTATTAATGCGTTTCAATTTTTCTAGTTCAATTTCTTTGATTCTGCGGCTACTTGAAGTTTTCTTTGTTGTAGTAGAAAGAATTCCTTCAGATCTTTGTGACGTTTTATTTGACTTTTTGGACGTTTTGTCAGAACTATGTTGAACTATTTCTTTCTTGTTTTCTTCAAATAACTTGCTTGGGCTGCTAGGGCTGTATCGAACTGGGGTCTTTCCTATATTGGCTCTTGAAGATTTTCTCAGTGAATTTTCGGGCAAAGACATTTCTGAACAATGGCTTCTTCAATACGGCAATTGAAGTATTTTGTTCTGAGAAATTTTTGCTTATTCCACTGCTAGAAGGCTCGAAGGACCAACATGTATTGGCGTATACTTTTAAAGCTAGACTGCCGGCTAAAATTAACTGTTAACACGTTTTTGTGTCAGAATAACTTTATTTATTTTTTTGTTGACAAAAAGCGACTATATGATTTTTCTAACAATATAAATAAAATCAATATATCCGCAACAAATAGTATAACAAGATAGGCTTTGGACTGGATCCCAGCAGGTAGAAAGAATTAAATAAGAAATCCAAATCTCGAATCAGATGAAGAACAAATAAATCAAACTAGAAGAAAAATGGTACAGCCAAATGGTGGTGGATAGTTGATAAACTAAACAATAATATAACAAGGACAAATAAAGTCAGTAAGCCCAGGACCAAGAAAGTTATGCAGAAGAACAGGAGATGGGCAATTAAATGAATAAATTAAATCCTGGAAATAAATCCAGAATGAAGCTAAATAAAATGAAACTGGAAGAAACATGGTTCAGCCATATGGTGATGGATAGGTCTATAAGTAAACATCAGTATAACGAGATAAACTATGAACTGAACCCCAGAAGGTAAAAGAAAATCAGGACGACCGAGAAATGTAGAGAAAAAAACAGACGTCGAGGGAATTAAATAAAAAATCAAAACTTAGAATCGGATTAAAAACGAACAAAAAATAAAACTGGAGGGAAAATGTTCCAGGCAAATATAGTGATGGATAGGTCTTAAAGCAAGCAATAATGTAACGAGACAAACTTTGAACTGGACCAAAGAAGGAATAAAACGGGAAGGAAGACCAAGAACAAGAAAATTACGAAGAACAAGAGACGAAAAATAAAATAAAAAATCAAATCCTGGAATTGGATTAAAAATTTAAAAAAAGGGAAGCTGGAAGAAACATGTTGCAGCCACATGATATTGGATAGGTCTTTAAGCAAACAATAGTATAACAAGATAGGCTTTGGACTGGACTTCAGCAGGTAAAAGAAAACCAGGAAGACCAAAAAATGTGTAGAAATGAACAGAAGTAGAAAGAATTAAATAAGAAATCCAAACCTGGAATCGGATGAAGAACAAATAAATCAAACTAGAAGGAAAATGGTACAGCCAAATGGTGGTGGATAGTTGATAAACTAAACAATAATATAACAAGAAAAGCTTTGGACTGGACTGGTGAAAGAAGACCAGGAAGCAAGAAATTTATGGAAACAAATAGGAAATGGGGAAGAATTAAAGAAAAACTATTGAAACCTGGAATTAACTTGAAGAACGAAACTAAAAAAACCTTTAACCGCAAAATGTTGATGCATAAATCATAAAACAAACAATATGATTAAAAAGACTTTGGACCAGACCCTAGAAGGAAAAAGAAAACGGGAAAACTAAGACAAGGGAAATTGTTGGAAAGAACAAGAGATGGGAAATTAAATGAAAAAGCCAAAACCTGGAATCTGATTAAGAACACATAAAATTGTTTCAGTGACAGGGTGATGGATAGGTTTTAAGCAAACAACAATATAACAAGAAAATCTTTAGAGTAGACCCTAGGAGAAGAAAGAAAACAGGAATATCAAGACTAAAAAAATGATGAAAATGACCAAGCTATGGGAAATTAAATGAACAAATCAAGACCTTGAATCAAATTCAGAATAATGCAAAAAAAAAAGTTAGAAGATAATTGTTGCAGACAAATTATGATAGATAGATCTCAAAGCAAACAACATAACGAGATGCGCTTCGGACTAAACCTTAGAAAGAAAAAGAATAGCAGGAAGACCAAGAAATTCAGTTAAAGGAACAGTAAATATGGAATTACATGCAAAAATAAAAACCTGGAAGAAAATGTTTGCAGTGAAACAGTGCTGGAAAGGTTAACAGCAATAGAACAAGAAAAGCTTTGGATTGAACTCCTGAAGCACAAATAAAATCAGCAAGAAGGGACAAAAAATAAAACTGAAGGGAAAATGTTGCAGGGAAATACAGTCATGGATAGGTCTTAAAGCAAGCAATAATGTAACGAGACAAACTTTGAAATGGACCAAAGAAGGAAAAAAAACGGGAAGAAAAACCAAGAACAAGAAAATTATGTAGAAAAACAAGAGATGGGAAATTAAATGAAAAGTCAAATCCTGGAGTTACATTAAAAATTTAAAAAAAGGGAAGCTGGAAGAAATATGTTGCAGCCACATGATGTTGGATAGGTCTTTATGTAAAAAATAGTGTAACAAGGTTTTAGACTGGACCCCAGCAGGTAAAAGAAAACCAGGAAGACCAAAAAATTTGTAGAAATGAACAGAAGTTGAGGGAATTAAATAAGAAATCCAAACCTGGAATCAGATGAAGAACAAATAAATCCAACTAGAAGAAAAATGGTACAGCCAAATGGTGGTGGATAGTTGATAAACTAAACAATATAACAAGAAAATCTTTGGACTGGACTGGTAAAAGAAGACCAGGAAGACCAAGAAATTTATGGCAACAAATAGGAGATGGGGAAGAATTAAAGAAAAACTATCAAAACCTGGAATTAACTTTAGGAACGAAACTTAAAAAATGCGTTGCAGCAAAATGGTGATGGGTAAATCACAAAACAAACAAATATGATTAGAAAGGCTTTGGACCAGACCCCAGAAGGAAAAAGAAAACAGGAAAACTGAGACTAGGAAATTGTCGGGAAGAATAATAGATTGGAAATTAAATAAAAAAACCAAAAGTGGAATTTGATTAAGAACACATAAAAAATGGAAACTGGTAAAAAATTGTTGCAGCGACAGGGTGATGGATAGGTCTTAAGCAAACAACAATATAACAAGAAAATTTTTGGAGCAGACCCCAGGAGCAGAAAGAAAACGGGAATATCAAGACTAAGAAAACTATGAAGAAGAACAAGAGATGGGAAATTAAATGAACAAATCAAGACCTGGAATCAAATTCAAAATAATGCAAAAAAGGAAATCTAAATCAAATAAAAAATAAATAAATAAAACAAATTATTTGAGTAATGCTATGATGAGTCTTAATTTTATCTGTTTATACAAAGGGATTTGAAGAGAAAAAATGAAGTTAAAAAATTTACATTTTCTATTTTATCATGGACTAGACTGAAGTTACATTGTAATGCAAATAAAAATTCTGGAGTTATGCTTTAGCATTGTGGAAGGAATGTTACAATTTGAGAGTGATCGATTTTAATCCTGAGACTGTAAGACGAGTGATTTATTTTATTTCCCGTTTGGAAGAAAAAAACATTCCATACACCTTTTTTCTAATTCAATCAACTTTGCCGTTTTTATGGATTCTAAAATCCCAATGATATCTAGATGAAAGGAGTTTTCCACCTTGTATCTATAGGGTGATTAAAATTTGAGGGCAGCCATGGGTGTCCCACTTAATGAAAGAGGGCAAGTTTAAACTAGGCAGTTTTGCAGAATTTTAACAGTAAAAATAATTTACAAAGAAATGTAGCTACCTAGAATGGAACTCCTGTAATCTCGAAAAAACTGAAAATTATATTTTGGTTATCTGCTTACAAATGTTTTATTTAAGATCACATTTTTTTAGTTTTCAGAGAACTACAGGTGCACAATTGGCGGTATTATTTATTATTCGTGGTTATTGGTCGTGTGTCTCGTGCATTGCGACCTAGAACTCCTATTGGGCTCCCAAGTATTGGTTGACATACATCATAGAAAAATCTTCAAAGAAGATTTAAATTAAAGAAATCTTCAAAGGTTTGGATTATCACTCCTTATATGAATGTTTTTAATCATTTCGGGTGGTAGCTCTTCTTTTACGAAGTATTTGATCATGAGGGTTTCCAGTTCCACGCATTCGCACAGGCAGTGTGAATGAGAATTTATTCATCTTCACAAAACCTGCACAATGGTTCCCCTATTTTGAATAGGTGTTTACGCAGCAATACCCTGTGAGGATTCTCATTTCATGTTTGAGCAATTTTTCGGTTGCTCTCTTTTGATGGTCCTCCCCAGAAACACTTTTAAATATTTTGCACTGTGGTATCCCATCCATAGTCTGCAATGTTGATCTTCCAGCCATTTAATGTTGTATTCTCGAGCAGTTGCCTATGCTATGCTGAAGGTGGGCTCTAGTCCTGTTACATGCTTGGAGCTGGCTGATCTAGCCAGTTCATTAGCTTTTTTGTTGCCGCTATTTTTTGGTACCCAAATCAGTTTGAGCCTGTTACATTCAACCAGGTGCACCAATTCATTGTGGCATCCTAGAACCAGCTCGGAAGTAAAATGTCATGACATCAGCGCTTTTAGTGCTGCCTGGTTGCCTGTCAAGATGTAGGTATACATTCGTTTCCCTGTGTAAGACCAGTGCATCATGACTTGATCATGGATAAGAATTGCCATTTTTTCAATTTGGAAAACAGTTGCAAAAGTACCCATGTTGGAACATTTTCTAGTAGATACATACCTGCTCCTGTTCATGTTTCTGTTTTGGGTACGTCTATGAAGCAGATTTCATCTTTCAGTGTGTTAGCGTCAATCTCCATATTGCAGTCTTTCCGTTCCAGAAATAAAACTTCAACTGGTGTTCAACCGATTTCGCCTGCAAGGTTTTGTTTAGGCTCTTAAAGACATCAGTGTGATAACCTGCATATCACGATAACGATCGAAAACCATTAAAAGTAGCTTAAATATCTTTGCAGATTACTGTTCCTCATAAAATTCTGTAAGTGTCCAGCTGTAAACATGGCTGCTCTGTAATTTGAATTAGCTTGTATAGTTTGTATATACAAAAACGCAGAAATTGCCCAACTGTCATTTCAGAATATTATGCACTAACGACCACGTCTGCATAAAGAAGTGTTGGGAAGTCTGCGGTCCTTGTCGGGTTCCCATAAATCAACTATTGCCTTGCGACCATCTGCAACCAGTTCCTTGCTCTACAGAAATAAAGGACTACAAGTGCCCTGTTCTAGTTGAGACATTATTGGCATGTGAACACCAAGTGCAGAAGCCATGTTCCGTAAATGTACGTGAATTTAAGTGCCCAGTTGAGGTGGAGGAAACCAAACCAAAGTGTGGCCACGTCGTTAAGAAAAAATGCCACCAACTTGTTACTGAAATCAAGTGTTACGTACATGTGGTCGCAGAACTGAAATGTGGGCACAGTAAAGAACATTACTGTTGTGACTCGGATGATACCATGTTATGGCCGTTGAAACTACGTAGTCATTGTACAATTTGTACACAGCAGTGCTTGAAAGTACTTCCTTGTGGTCATGTTTGCCAAAGAGAGTGCCATTTTGTACAGGATCCCGAGCATACAACTAAGGAGGTATGACAAATTTCATATAAAAACTTTGGGTATCGTTTTAATTGCAATTTTTTCAGTACGCCTGCATTGGCAAATGTTCAAAGGTGAGAGTAGGTTGCAAAGGTGACCATAAATGTAGCAAACTTTGTTCCGAGCCCTGTGAACCATGTGTAGAAGACGTTAACATAAAGCTTCCATGTGGCCATTTCCAGAAGGTTAAATGCAATAAATCTGACGGAAAGTACAAGTGCCACAATTACTGTAAGAAAACTAAACCATGCGGACACATTTGTTACAGCAAATGCCATGAAGTGTGCGATTCAGTCTGCGCTTTTAAGGTAGTCATATAGAAAGTGTTCATTTTCTATCACACTGTTTGCCTAACTTTCCTTATTATAAAAGATACGGGATTATAAACATTTTTTTTCAGTTTTTCTGAATATTTCACTAACTAAACTCTAATTTCCAAGTAGAATAAGATTCTACATATTTTTCAATTTAAACATACTGTGACTTATGATAAAAAAAGTTACGTAATAATACAATTTGTGCATGAATGACAGTTTTAAACTAATTTTTTGTTAATCTTTTAGGTCCAAAAGTGCTTTTTGAAATGCGGACATGCAATGAAAGTCAATTGCTCCGAAGGTATTGAGAAAAAAACGTGTCGAAAATGTACAAGGCATGTGAAAAAAGTTGTTGTTCGACGATAATTGTTGTTTAATCATATATAAAATATTAAAGTAAATAGAAGTAAGGTACAACTCCCGCCAACTAATACAAATAAGAAAGTGGTATCTACATGTAGGTAGCAGGGCCGTAACTAGGTATAGCCCGAGTAGGGGGGCGCCAAAATGGCACTTAAAAAAATGTCTATCGTACTAATAAAAAATAAATAAGCAAGTGGCCAATTTTGCAAATAAATTAATAAATATTAACGATTTAAGTCCAAATAATGCGAATTGCTCCCAATCTGGTCGATATAATTACATTACCCTTGTAAAATTTGCACAGTAAATGTTGTATGTCTACCAGATTTATTTTATAGTTCTCACCTATATCAATCAAAGCATTAGAATTATTCGCTTGTTAGCCCACCGCATAGGTGGCCTTATTCTAATTTAGAAAATTTTTCCATTTTTAAAACAACAGCAGTGGCGACAAACTAACTTAAATGTTTAACAACTGTTGGAGCAGGTCCACTGATATTACATATAGGTACAGTGTGATTTTCTAAGAACTTAATTGCAGCAGGGCCTGGATGGTCTGAATCAGTTGGCAATACTGAAATGTATTGTTGGTGACACTGTACAGTCATATGTAAGACATATACATACAATACATTTCAGTATTGCCAACTGATTCAGGCTATCCAGGGCCTGCAGCAAAGGATTTTTTTAAAAAGCACTCGTTACATTCACTGCTTTGGGCTCATCGCTGTTACAGTTGTCCATTGCAACAATCAGCAGAATACCACAGAGCGATTTTGAGAGCTTACGTGTTCTACTACTATGGTATCTTTCGCTACAATCACTTTCCCGGTAGAATTTCTTCAAATTAAAACACTACCCTACCCGATGGTAGCTTTTATTAAAAAAAAAGAATTATCGAAATTGGCCTGATGCAAGGCTTATACTACGAGCTAACAAAAAAAGCTTTGCATTTTAAATATATTGATTATTACAAACCAGTGTGACAGTGTGGCTGTGAATACAGAACCTTAATCTACGTTCACATGTTACTATGCATAATAATATGTAATTATTTGTTTATATTGTATTAACATATTGATATGTCTTTACTAGTTTTTGAACGCACCACATAGGTGGTCTTATTCTAATTAAAATAATTTTTGCATTTTTTAAATAAAAAAGTTACAAACGAAAATGTTTTCAACGTCTTTAATGCAAGAAAAACAACTTTTGCTAGATCGAATTATGGTTGAAGTCTTCAAAATTCTCTAATAATACAGAAACACTTAGTAAAGCGAATTACATGAATTTGGAAATTTAAAATAACATTGCAGCCAGTGGGATTTGAACCCGTGTTCACTGATAAATGTGTATGCTTATCGTTGCGCTATAAGTGACGCAGTGCCGTTCGGATTTTGGATACATCATATGTTTTTTTTAAATTAGAATTGTTTTCTCATCTTGTTTTCTGTTCTCATTTTATTTGTGTTGTATTTTTCTTATTTTAACATTTACTTAGTTGTTTATTTTTAAAATGTTTGAATAAAAAATGTTGGATTTATATTTGAATACCTACCTGTTTGTTTGAATACATTACATATATCCGGAGATAAATGCAGAAGTCATACAGTATCATTAGTATTTTTTTGTCACATATGTATATCGTTTTTGTACTGAGGGGGCGCAAAAATGTTGGCTTGCCTACAATAAAAGTTTGCTTAGTTACGGCCCTGGTAGGTAGACGGTTTACTGATTCTTATTTAAAACAAACTATATTTTTTTATATTTAACAATGATTTATTGTACTATAATATTAGCAATAAATGTAGGGATTTTATATACTTATTTATGAAAGTGTCTTGGCATAGTGATACCAGGCATTTTTTTACACACCTACTAGCAGCTTACTACCATGTACTACTAACAAATATTTTCTTGCTCTTGAATGACGAATACTACTCTGCAGTTAGTGAGGATTTAATTCTCACAAATATTTTCTTGTTTAGGTACTTTGCTGTACCCATTCAAATTTTGATATTACAGCGTCACCCAGGTGGGAGGGCCTTTGGGAATTCTCGCTCTATTTTGTTTAGGTTAGTTGCAGCCTTGATTATATGTGTTGTAAACATCCTTTCCAGCTTTTCAAAAATGCATCGGGGTAGAAGTTTCAAAAATGGGTCTGGATAACAGAAAAGTACCTTTTCTTGCTCCTCCAAATACTGAGTGATGATCTACTACTCTCAGCGAAAGACAACTTAATTCTCGCAAATATTTTCTTGATTACTATAGTGTTATTTGGACTAATTATACTTATATTGATATACGGTGTCACCCAGGTGGGCGGTTCAAAAATTCTGTGTGTCGTTCTAACATGTTTAGATTAGTTGCAGCTTTCATGTGTGTTGAAAATATAAGCATTTCAAAACTGCATCTGGATAGAAACCTTTCAAAAATGGGATCACAGCAAAGTATGTTCTTTCCCTTCCAACAAGTGAGTATTTCTCACAAATATTTTCTAAGGTACTTTTATCTGAACCCATTTAAATTTTGATATACCGGAATTACCCAGGTTGGGCGGTTTATTGGGGATTGTGGGTTCAAAGGTGCTGCGTGTCGTTCTAGCGTGTTTAGATTAGATGCAGCCTTCATCATGTGTGTTGAAAATATCCTTTCTAGGGTTTCAAAACTGCATCTGGATAGAAGTGTTTCAAAAATAGGTTGGTATAACAGCATAGTATCTACTTCAAGGTGAGTTTTGTCACTATCAAGACACTATAATGTAGGGGATATACCTACTGAGGGAAATCACAATCATACCAATGGATGAAAAGATAAATAGGGAAATATTAAATAGAATAAACAAAATAAATAAACTATACTATCTAATAAATATTATATTTGTTGGAACGTTTGAAGCAGAGTTTGAAAACCCCCAAGTTTTTTTCAAAAATTAACTTGCCCACTGGGTTTTTGGGTTTAAGATAAATTCGCTGTTTTTCATTTAGATATCGATGTAAAAATCTGAATGAATGTTAATTTTTATTTTTACGTAAAAGGTATTTGGTAATTTGTAATTTACTTACAAATATACAAATAATAGTTACTTGTACTAAAACTAGTTTTGCAAGTCATACTTTTTTCACGAATTTCCAGTTTGATTAACGAGGGCGCAGCAACTGCAATAAAGTTTACAGTTTTAGAGAATTGCAGCAAAATCAGTGGGCTTTAATTAGGAAAAATTGAGGTTAGTACTTTATAATTGGAAAAAAAGAACATAAACGGACATCTTGTTTGGTACATGAGATTCAAGGTTAAAAAACAATACTTATTAGAGTAGTTTGATTATATCACATTTAATTGATTCATCGATTGCAAATAGATTTTGTTTATTCATGTGTAGTTACTAACCTAAAAGTAGTCATTTTATACGTGAATATGCAAAATTGTTGAAATGTGTTTGTAATAAACTGCGATGTAATCGGACTACTTTAAGTATTGTTTTTTAACCTTTAGCCTAATGTACCAAACAAGATATCTGTGTATGTTCTTTGTTGGCAATTATAAATCACTAATTTCTTTTTACTTCCTTTTACTATAAAGGAAGTATTGAATTCACCCCAAAAATTCGAAATTGAGTTTTCAACGGATCTTCACGTTTTAGAGTCCCCTGATCCCAAAAAACATATTTTTTTTCATTGGTCTGTCTGTGTGTCTGTGTGTGTGTCTGTCTGTCTGTGTGTCTGTCTGTCTGTCTGTGAACAGAATATCTCAAAAACGAAAAGAGGTATGGCGTTGAACCTTCATATATAAGTTTTGTGTACTATGAACTTAACATTTTTCTTACATTTTTAATGTGTATTGATGTGAGATAGGTGATTTTCCAGTTGAATACTTCTAAAGTGGGTTTCTTTTGTTTTTTTTTCTATTTTTTTTATTAACTCCTATTTTAAATAAAACACCCGGTATATTATTACATTTTTGAATTCACCTTAAAATTCTAGAGAACATTTGTCTCGTCAACTAACACTCGATTTTGTACCGTTTTTGTAGAATTTGTAATTTTTTAAAATTTTTAACAAATGGTTAAAAATTAAAAATGAAATTTTTGACTAATTATAAGATCACTGTAAAAGGAAGTTGTGTGAGTGTATCACACCAGATTTTTTGGAATGAAATCGTATTGTTTTTGCTGTAACCCTCTACAACTGTAAACTTTATTGCAGCTGCCTTGAGAAAGGAATAAAGCTTTCCGAAATATTGGCTTGAAGTTTTCTTTTGAATTGCCGCCCTGAAGGACTAGGTGATTTACTAAATACAGGGACTCTACGATATACCTACTAAGGTCACTACATAGTGATATAGTGACCTTAACCTTAATACTTACAGGTTACAGAATCCAGAGCCAGTAGATATAGGAGAGTACCGCCACGTCCGCCATGTTTGTTCCTTTGTCATATGCGTCACTTTGAGGTTTGTAACACAATTCCGTCAAGGTGACATTTATTGGCAATCCGAAATTTTACTTAAAATTGGCAAGACTGTAAGTCTATGTCAAATTCGAGGTTAGTAGGTTAGGTTTTGTTTGTTATTTGACACAAACTGATGGAAAACATAACCTGATAACCTCGAATTTGACATAGACTTACAGTCTTGCCAATTTCAAGTATAAATTTAGACATAACTCAATCAGTCATTGCTGATGGGAACAAAAATTGCGGCGATGGCGGCATTTTCACAGATCAAAGAATGACGGTACTCTCTATATCTACTGGCTCTGACAGAATCTAGATTAAGAGGCGGTGAAAATCGGAACTAATGTTAGAATCTAGTAATTTCCAAGTCTCGTATTGGTAACACTTTTATATCTATCATATTGACATTAAATTGTTAACCTTATTTAAGCTAAATGACACAATAAATCAGAGACGTACGCAACATTGCGGTATGGTGTATTATCAGTTCTTGAATGTTAAAAGGGTTGCGGAAATAATGGTGTTAAGTTGAACAACCAGGTTCTGCTAAATCTTCTATCTCAGCAACAGCAATTTTCACACTTTAAAACACAAAGAATCTGTCATATGACGTGAGTCACTGCGTAAACGAAATCCCTCTACCCATCGGTACTGATTACTTGCCATTTAAAATGTAATCAAAACTTTGTATGTTTGACAACTTTCCACATATTGCCAATTCATCAAATATGATCACAGCGCCTTTCATGACCTACCATGAGAGGCACTCCAGTTTCTGTGACCTGGTAATTTTTTCACTTGTAATTACACGAGAGCTTTTTTTTGTCGAAGTAAACTTGACATTTTAATGAGAATTTCGTTGCTTGGCAATTTAACGAAAAAAACTGCCTCTGAAAAAAGACGAGTAATTTTTCTGGCAGTTTTTTGAGTTAAATTGCCTAAAGGCAAGGAAACTCAAATTATAAATGTTAAGTTTACTTCGATAAAAAAAAAGCTTGAGTGTATTTCGGTACGACAATTTAATGAATACATCTTTCATTTATATATTAGGTCCTTAGCAGCTCTGCTAGACTTACTAGAATTAGACCGTTTTAAAAGTTAGGTTGCGTTTTTTCGCTGGAAAAGTTAGGGCAAACTTTTGCCGCTATCATAGTGACAAAAAAAACGCGGCTTATGGGATTTTTAGTGTATGTGTTACGGTTAAAGTGTTTACTTGGCTAGTTTATAGGCTAGCTGGATAGTATACAAACTATCCAAATGTCTGGCTATTTTAATGGAAAATCATATTTCCACTAAAATAGCTATGAATATTGGCTGGTTTGTATACTATCCAGCTAGTTTACAAACTATACAAGATTTATCGCCAAAGTACAAACTACAAGAAAAGTACACAAATTAACCATTGCGTTTGGCTAGTTTACAAACTATCCACAGTATTTGGATAGTGTGCACTTAAATATTAGTAGTAATACATAATAATCAACTTGTTGGTTGGTATGTAAACTAACCAATTCCATTTGGGTAATTTATTATAAAAGTGAGGTTATGTTTATGGGAGATGCCGTGTGTTGTTATTGTTTACTGTCGTGTCTTGTGAAATTTGTTTAAGGATAGGTATATGGTTATTAAAAATGAATCAACAGCAACAATTTGAAAACCTACTTTTGGAAGTTTACGAGCAAAAGTCGCAGAATTCAAAATTAATGAATGACAGTGATTATAGTGTACTTTTGCAACGTATAAAAAGAACACGCGAAACTGGACCCAACACTAGTAACAAGAATGATTATTATGTGGTAAATACTTATGATTTATAGAGAATCGAATCATCTTATGTAATCTTACATAAATTAACCAAATGGAATAGATTAGTTTACATACTAACCCATGAGTTAGTTATTAAGTATCACTACGAATATTAAGTTCACACTTTATCCAAATCCTGTGGATAGTTTGTAAACTAGCGAAAATCACCGGTTAATTTGTGTACTTTTCTTGTGGTTTGTACTTTGGCGATAAATCTTCTATAGTGTGTAAACTAGCTGGATAGTATGCAAACCAGCCAATATTCCTAGCTATTTTAGTAGAAATATGATTTTCCATCAAAATAGCCAGACATTTGGATAGTTTGTATACTATCCAGCTAGCCTATAAACTAGCCAAGTAATAGTATTTAACATTACAAGCCAGGTAAAACAGGTTTTACTGGCGATAGGATTGGGATGACTGGCGAGCCTGTCATATCCTTGAGCCAGTAAAAATGGTTACCTGGCGTGTATTGTTGAATGTTTTATTTGTTCCTCACTTGTAAACATCAATTTATCAAGTCACTGTATTCACCTTGAAAATGTTTCTTAACTGGCTAGCCAGTAAATTTTTTACTGGCTAGCCAGTTATATTTTACAAGCGTGCTCATAGATAAATGATAGCGTGGAAAGCCAGAGTTGTCTTCCTTAGTATGTGTCATATTGATTAATTTAGTTGCTTGTCAGTTTGACATTTTGCATAAATGATAAATTTCTAGTTATTTACAAGTGAGGAACAAATAAAACATTCAACAATACACGCCAGGTAACCATTTTTACTGGCTCAAGGATATGACAGGCTCGCCTAACGGCTCGCCAGTCATCCCAATCCTATCGCCAGTAAAACCTGTTTTACCTGGCTTGTAATGTTAAATACTATTATTTGTTCCTCACTTGTAAACATCAATTTATCAAGTCACTGTATTCACCTTGAAAATGTTTCTTAACTGGCTAGCCAGTACATTTTTTACTGGCTAGCCAGTTATATTTTACAAGCGTGCTCATAGATAAATGATAGCGTGCAAAGCCAGAGTTGTCTTCTTTAGTATGTGTCATATTGATTAATTTAGTTGCTTGTCAGTTTGACATTTTGCATAAATGATAAATTTCTAGTTATTTACAAGTGAGGAACAAATAAAACATTCAACAATAAACGCCAGGTAACCATTTTTACTGGCTCAAGGATATGACAGGCTCGCCTAACAGCTCGCCAGTCATCCCAATCCTATCGCCAGTAAAACCTGTTTTACCTGGCTTGTAATGTTATAGTATTTTACAGTAGAAGTCCGTTAGGATAGCCTTTACTGCCGAGCCAGAGAATTTGTGAGACGAGCTCGAAGAGCAAGTTGAATAATACTGGCGAGGCAGTAAAGGCCCTAACGGACGTGTATTGTACAATAGTTTTTGTAATACCTACATATAATTCAGTCATATCTATATTTTTCTAATTTATTTTCGTCAAAACGCTAGGTTTGTGTAATGACGTTTTAGAATGATTGGGAGTGCGTAGAACGTTGCAACTGTTGTTTATAAATGTCAGTTATTTCCAATTTTGTGTATGGCTGTAAGCAGTTTTAAGTTGTAACCAGCTCGTAACTTATGACACTGTAGAAAATTATGAAGATATTCCTAAAGACGTTGAGATTGTGAATGAGCAAGTTATTTTAGCGTATGTTCAGGAGTTATAGCACGTATGTTCAGGAGTTATAGCAGTCTTTTGCGCCTTCTTCTATGTGGAGTTGAAGGCTTGCTTGCTGCTCGATTTGTGTGACAAATGTCAGTTTGACGTGTGGCACACAATTTAGCAGGCCGTGGTCTTTACGGACACTTTTTACGGCCGGGCCGTAAAGAGGTTGCTTACGCAGTAGTAAACAGTCCTTAAAGAAATATTTAACAAGTAGGTATTACAAAATAGTAATTTACGATACAAGTAACGTTATCAAGGTTTTTACATTACAAGAGAATAGTTTGAATGAACGAGCGACGTTAGGAGCGAGTTCTTTAAAATTCTCGAGTAATGTAGAAAGCGAATAACGTTACGTATATCGTAACACGGTTTATTTTATCCTAAAATACTAATCTTGAAAAAATAGGAAAAATGGTTATTAATGACACAACAGCGAGTGGTGGTATCACTAGTAAAATAAAAACTCAATACTGTATTGGTGGTAGCACTGTCAGGTTATGTT
The DNA here is from genome assembly GCA_940337035.1 of Agriotes lineatus. NCBI lineage: Eukaryota > Metazoa > Arthropoda > Insecta > Coleoptera > Elateridae > Agriotes > Agriotes lineatus. The sequence continues at coordinate 46,051,926 of OW679201.1, read as the reverse complement.
AAATTTGAGATTTTTAGGTTAACTTTTGCGTCAGTTTGTGTCAAATAACAAACAAAACCTAACCTACTAACATCGAATTTGACATAGACTGACAATACATTTCAGTGCTGTCAACATGTGATTAATGCTAATAAAGTATCGTTATGTTATTTTTCTTAACAACACTAGTGTTGTTAAATGCATCTTAACGCAACTCGTTGCGAAGGAGTTATTGTCATAATAACATAATAGGATAAAATAAAATACTATAACCGTAACATATGCATTAAATTGCCACTTGAACTAAATACTGGTTTTTATACTTGACCATCCTAATACCATGGTATATGTACTTAGTGACGCCCAGTAAAAATCGCCCAGCTGTCAATGCCAGTATGCGTTTAGAATTTGATTCATGCGCACTATATTTGTTTACATTAACCTCTGTGGTTACAAATAAAAACATGCAATCAAATATCGATTTGGCCCAAATTAAAGTACGTTTCTGCGTTACATCGGAACGCAGAAAGTCGGTGCCGAGCTCGAATCAAGCACGACGTGAAGCTGTCACTCTAATTTGAAAACAAAACCAATCATGTCCGACATCGATGATGAAGAAGACTTACAGGCCCTCTTCAACAAAACGAACCCCGTGTACGACATGTCAAATCTGAAGGAAGAAGAAACGTTTCGCAAAGTACTCATGACAGCCGACGCATCTCACCGGTTCGGCACTTCAAAGCCGGGCACTGCGATGCGCATTGGAACGCCCCGGACTGCTATGCGGCTAGGGACACCATCAGGGGTATGTAGAAGGAACAGATAAATTAATAAAGTGCCATTCCGTCCAGTTCCACAGGTTGGGCACTGGCATGGTGCCAGGATATCGACCCATCACGGGCTTTCGGCCGATGACAGGAGTGGACGGTGTCAACAGGCCTATGACGGCAGTGCGAGGAGCTGGGTATTCTTCCCAGAATAAGGTATTTGACCCCTTGAATCAAGGGGCGTTGTCGACAACACCTCCCCTGGAACTTCCCAAGGATGAGTCGTAAGTAGTGACAAATTATCTTTAAAACCTGGCTTGATATAATTCATGTTGTTTTTATGAAGAACTTTCTTACGCTGTTTGATAGACTAATGGTGAGTCTTGAAATTAATTGAGACTATATTTTTTAAGGCCAGAAGAGAAAATTCGTGTGCAAGAACGTAAAATTATGCAGCTTGTGGAAGAGTCGTGTATTGCTAGTAACGAAGGGAATTTCCGGCAGGCTTTGGATAAGGCCAAGGAAGCGTCCAATAAGGAACGGAGCCTGATACGGATGCAAGAACAGGCTGGACTTGGAGACAATCACAACATGGATTTAACCTACACAGTAAATGAGAACTTTTGTGTATAGTTTTAGTTACAGCCCGAAACAGGGTGAAACTAGTTTGCGCTATTAAATAACACAGAAACCTTTCAAGGCACTATATTGTTTAATCTTTTTTTAGGTTTTATTCACGTTGGCAAATCAATATGCTGCGAATGAGTTATACACGGAAGCCCTTAACACCTACCAGTTGATCACAAAAAACCGTATGTTCTCTAATGCCTATCGTCTCAAAATCAACATGGGAAACATCTACTGCAAACAAGGGCAATATCAGCAGTCGATTAAGATGTACCGAATGGCCTTGGATCAGGTGTCTTCTAGCCAAAAGAATCTCAGGTATGAATTCAATTAAAAATGTAAAAATCTCCAATTTTAAATTTCAGGATAAAAATTATGCATAACATTGGCATGGTGTTTGTTCGCATGGGACAGTGGGAGGAGGCCGTAGCAAGCTTGGAGTACATAATGAACGAGCAGGCAAGCCACCGGGCCGGGTTGCACCTCATTTTATGTTGCATTGCTTTGGAAGACCGCGAACGCATGAGGAATTCCTTCTCGTTGCTGCTTTCTGTTCCTCTTGACTTGGAGGATGAGGAAAAATATAGCCACGATCAAGAAGATATAAATGACAGACTAATAGCTGCAGCCATACGTAATGATGAGCTGCACGTGCACGAAAAGAAAAAACGAGCAGATGCCGAGTTCTGTGTATTAATGGCAGCTAGGTTGATTGCACCATTGATAGAAAATACGTTCAAGGAAGGTTATGATTGGTGTGTGTCGGCTGTAAAGAGTTCAGAATATGCTCGTTTAGCGGGGGATTTGGAGATTAACAAGGCCGTTATGTTTCTAAAACAGCGGCAGGTCAGTGAGGCTATCGATACGCTAAAGGCGTTCAGCAATGAAACCAACATAGCCGGCAGCGCTGCCATTAATTTGAGCTTCATTTATTTCCAGGTAAGCTGATAATTGCATTTGGTACATGCGCATTATTTATATTTACGATTGCAGCAAAGAGATTATGAAAATGCAGAAAAATACGGCGAAATAATAAAAAACATCGACAGCTACAATGGGGCAGGATGCGTAAACCTCGGAGCTTGTTACATGGTGAAAAATCAGCTTGAACAAGCCAAAAGCTACTTCCTCAATGCCCTGGAATTGGACCCATCGTGCTTTGAAGCCTTGTACAACTTGGGTATATCCTGTTGCTGTCAAATGTTGCACAAACGTTACATTCGAAATTGCAGGCCTCGTTTTAAAACAGCAAGGCAATTACGAGGAAGCCCTGGACTGTTACCAAAAATTCCAAGGCTCGCTGTCTCTGCTCCCAGAGGTCACCTACCAAATAGCTTGCATTTTTGAAGGGCTGGGTGATTTTGAAGCAGCCTCCGAAGCCTACCAGCAATTATTAGGTTTGGTTCCTGCGGATGCGAGTATTTTGCAGAAACTAGGAGAGCTGTACGATCACGAAGGTGATAAACAGCAAGCACATCACTATCATGCTGAGGTAAGGGAAACAATAATAATCGTTAACTGTGATCTGTACGTCCGGATTTCAGTCTTTCCGCTACAATCCCGCCAACCTCTCAGTAATCGATTGGTTGGGATCATATTACATCGAAATGCAAGTGGTCGAGAAGGCGCTTGTGTATTTTGAGAAGGCCACTTTGATGCAGCCGAACGAGCCGAAGTGGCATATGATGGTGGCGGGCTGTCACCGGCGAACCGGCAACCTACATAAGGCTCTGATGCTCTACCAAGACATTCATAAGAAGTTTCCGGAAAATACCGAGTGCCTTAGGTTCTTGATCCGCCTGTGCAGTGACTTGGGCATGCGTGAGGCTCAGGATTATGCCTTCGAACTGAAAAAGCTTGAGAAGTCCAAAGAGGTGCGGGATCGTGTCGGTAGCAGTCGGCCAGGTAAGTGCAATCGTACCAGTTTGTAGTTGTTATGGACAAGGTGTAACCATGTGAGGTAACTTAACACCAACTTTTATGGTGTGTATGTATGTATGAGAGCAGGCACTGCGATTAATACTGAACCAAATTAAAACTACAATATACAAAAATAAGCATAACGATTCATATCGTATTTAAAATATTTATAAATCACGATTTTCATTAAAATAAAATAAATAAAGTGCATTTTTAAACATGAAAGTCAATGATTTATTTCTACAAGAAATACTCTTCAAACGGTAATATAAAATAGATAGTGATTTTCCCTATAACATACTAAACTGTCGTGTTGGCAGTTCGAGCTTTGATATGTGTTTCTCTGCTAAAAGTAGTTCAGCCTCTGTTAGGTAGGTGGCACTCAGTACAATGATAATTTCAAGGTCCTTAAATATAGCAAGCTTGGAAATATAGGTAATCGCAATCACAGTTGAATTTTATTAATTTCTGTTGATTAGAATGGCGAAAACAGAAAAACAATTGAACATCGCCTTCTCGAGAAATTTGGAAAAGTTTACTCTTGTTAAATGGAACACCCTGTATATTTTTATATAAAACGATTGAAAATCGCGATCTAAACATAAAAGTTCATATAAGGTGCTGAACTGAACTGAAAATGACCGAGTTATTCCAATTATTTACTTTTAGACGAGGTGCTGTGTATCCATAAAATAAAATTTATGTTTAAATAAACATTGTAAATAAATCTAGAACAACATCATTAGTTATCTGTTTTATTTAAATATAAACGACACTTGCCGAGTGACAACAAAGCGAGTAATTATTGAAACAAAACAATTTTATGTACATATGTCAGAAATACACAGCCACCTCGTCTAAAAGTAAGAAGTTGTAATAACTCGGTTATTGTTAGTTTTAGGCCCGCACCTTATATGAACTTTTATGTTTAGATCGCGATTTCAATCGTTTTATATAAAAATATACAGGGTGTTCCATTTAACAAAAGCAAACTTTTCCAAATTTCTCGAGAAGGCGATGTTCAATTGTTTTTCTGTTTTCGCCATTCTAGTCAACAGAAAAAATGCCACTAGTTTGCTAATTTAACCGATATCGTACGTCCAATAATAAAGAAGTTAGCAATAGTGCACACTTCGTTTAATACAGGCTGTATATATAATCCGGAAGTTTGAGTAAACCGAACGGGTTCTACCAACTTTCTGTTCGAACTATCCATACATTACTGTAATAATAAAAAAATAAGTGAAATTTAAGACAATTGCTAAATTCCTATATAAAGTTTAGTTTTCGTTAGAACTGATTGGTTTTTAGTCATTCTAGTGGAAGATTTAATATATAGGATCTGCTGATGTGTTAGTAGTCGATTAAAATACTTTCAAATAGATGTAATAATATTAGGAACTTTGATAATATCCAGATTAAACTTCATATGCTAAAAAATACACACATTTTTAAAATTATTGATAATTAAGTCCTGACAATTATATACGTTATAACTATTATAATACAAGTTACTATGCTAGGATTCATCCATTAACGAAAGGGTAATATTTTAATGATGATGATGAATAAAATGTTATTTTATGTACGACCGATCAATAATAGGCGTTATGTGGTCTCATTTTCAAGCGCAAATCAGCTATTTTTTGCTCTTAGACGATAATAGTAATTTACGATACAAGTGCGTGAAGCTAGTCTTTAGTCAGGAGTGGGGCAATCTTTATTTTCAATTTCTAATTTGTCTCAGCTCATTGATTTTGGTGCAAGAGAATTCTACAGATAAACAGTAATACCGTTTCTCTTATTCACTTATTTCCTGGCGATAAATATAGTAAAAATTTTCGAAGTTAGTAGAATCAAACCTCTAACTCGAAGTGCCAAGGGAAAACAAAAAAACTCGAGCTATTGAAAGTTCGAGTTACCGAATTTCAATTTGTTTAAATATTTATGCCATAAATTTGTAATACATATTATGTATGGTTATAGACAAAGTACGGTACATATTTATATGGACTATTTATAGATCGTAAAAAATACATATTAATTACCCACATACCACCTGTGAAATGTATAAGAATAGTACGTAGCTAAAGTCCATTTTTTAAAAATCAGCTGTCAGTGTCAAAACTTTATAAAAAACCAGACTGTGTTACCCTAAATTCTGTACTTACCGACCAACTGTATAACAGTTTCCCCCATGTCAAAATTGAGGTTATGTCTGTATAACGTAATTGAAATGCCGAACATACATGACCTTGAACGGCTCCACGCTACCAACCTCTACATTGTGAAATACACTATTTGCTACTTTTAATTCCTCATGCCAACTGGACAACACTTTGACAGCCGATTTAAAAAGAAAAGACTACCTCAGCACATATGCAGCGTACATAAGTATTTCACTAATACTTAATGCTTTTAGTTTTGTACTCCATACTTACTCTAGAGCTTACTTGCCTAATGACAATACACACAGTAACAACACACTAAAGCATAGTTGTTCAAAATATTTAAAGTAGAAAATTCAAATTAACAAATACTTGCAACGTCATCAATTCGATTTATCGAAGTTCGAGTTCAGCTGTAATAAATGCCAATAATATGAATAATTAAAAAAACAACTTGTGCTTTGCAGGTTCACGCCTAACCAGCAGTGGCTTGTCATCACGAGCAGGCTCTGGATTTAGCCCTGTTCCCGAACACATCCGACTGGGCACTTCCTCTGGATTCTGGCAACCGTAGTGGCAGTCTGCGGTCTCGTTCCGACTGCATCAGCTGAACAACAGTGCTGGTAGCACAGATTCTGGTTTTGCACAACCTATTGTTGGTAGGTCTTTATATATATATATAGTATATATATATATATATATATACACAATACCAGCCACTACTTGCTTCTTAATGAACCTTTGTCCAAAATGCTAGCGCCAAAACATCCCATTCTGCTTTAAACTTAGGGCAACTTTTGCAGATGCAAGTTACTCGGATCCATTGGGACCACTACCTGTTAGGCCACGCACTGGTGCTGGCAAGCCCTTCGATTTTGAAGACTTTGGAGATGAGCAGTTGGGCGATGACTTACTAGCCACAATAAAGCTATGGCACTAGCACCAATTTCATTAAGTACTAAACACAGGAGGATTAATTAAACACATGTTAGAATTAGTTCATATATATTTTTTCAGACTAATAAAATATATGACAAAACGAGCACATATTCTTATTGCATATTCTTGCACGATTAGCTAAGCTAAATGATACAACTGCGATTAACTCCACTATTACAATTTGCAGACTTGGTTCACTGGTTCACTCCTTAATTAGGACTAACATAAAATAGTTCTGACTACGATACATAGCTTGCTTAGGATGTGGCTACGCCATGACGATATAAAATTACAATAACTTAATGTACAGTAATCGAAAATGTTTAAAGCTGATGGTAGATCACAATTAGTTACTCTGTTGTATATCGACCTAACACCATGGCTCGCAGGAGCGGTGGGATTTCCTTTGGGTCTTGTAGGACGTCTAGAAGCATTTTCTCTATGTTTCTCATCACAGCAACCTTTTGATGCGCTTTGAGCGGATATGTTATGCTACCATTTGGACCACCCTGGAACAATACGTGAGCATTACTCGTCTACACTTATTTTGAATGTTGTGGAGGTATGAGGGGAAGGTGCATTAATTCTCTCCCTGAATATTAAGGAGGCCAGATAACAAAAATCACTGAATGCTTTCTGTTTGTACATCTGTCATAAATGTAACTAGTTTCAATCATTTTGATAATTAAGAGTGTGACGTGAATTGTATTGATAAAAAGGGAAAAGGTCCAACAATTATTCGGGAAAATATGTTAGCAGTTCATTGGCATACTACTTCCTCCGATTACACAGTTGGTTGAAGCTTTTGAAATGGGGTAGAGTCTTTAGAAGATGACCTTCAATGGGGTAGGGAGTCTCTAGAAGATGACCTTCAATGGGGTAGGGAGTCTCTAGAAGATGACCTTCGATGGGGTAGGCAGTCTCTAGAAGATGACCTTCCTTCAATGGGGTAGAGAGTCTCTAGAAGATGACCTTCAAAGGGGTAGGGAGTCTCTAGAAGATGACCTTCAATGGGGTAGGGAGTCTCTAGAAGATGACCTTCAATGTGGTCGGCTGTCGACCGTGAGGGTATATAGAACATACCAAAAAGTTCACAGTTGCGCAACCGGCTGGAAAAGTCATAGCAACCATTTTGGCCGCAGTCCCACTGAGCCACCACTAGCTAGCAACCAGTTTGAAATTGCTAGCAACCAGTTTGAAATTTGCAACGGGTTTGAATTTTGGTAGACGGAGGACGCCGCTGATTAGCAATGCGTAAGCACAAGCTGACCGTTAAGAGATGTTATGGTCTACGAGTGCTACTAACTTCCATAACAATTTTTCGCTATCTGAATCAGAACCGAAGATAGCCACATTTTCAAATTGCAAACTAAAGATTATCAAACATAACCCCACTTTTGCGTTTTACTAGCCGTTTCAACATGTAAAAACGTTGGTAAATGTGCGCACTCGATAAGAGCGATATTTAAACTTATAGTGGTTGGCAGTGGTCATCACTAGCACAGTGGGACCGCAGCGGGTAATCTTAGTTGATGGCGGTTGACGGTTGCGGGTGGTGGTGGCTCAGTGACACTGCTGCCTTTTTGGGACTCGCAAGAAATTCACTTGATCGGTTACCAGGAAATAGATATTAAATAATTGAAGTCTACATTGTTTAAAAGAGGCCATTAAAGAAAAGCAGCGAGGAAAACTAGAGTTCGTAGCAACAATGGTTGCACCTTACAGTCCAGACATGGTCCTCAGGTACTTATCTTTTCACAAATTTAAAAAAAGAGTTAAGAGGAAAAATATTTTTGAGCAATAACGAACTGATACAGCTATAAATAACTATTTTAAAGGCAAGGGCAAAAGCTGTTATTGTAAGGGTTTAACCTTCCTTTCACACTTAGTGAGTGCATTTATAGACCTTTCCTCGTATTTAATATGAATAAAATTGGAGAAAACCTTGTACTGAACGTTAGATTACATTAATGAATCTATATTGCAAGAATGAACAATTATACAATAATATTGTCATATTTGTTATTTCCTCGCATACAATTTCAAGCGAACACCCCTAATATTACACTTGTCCACGAGCAATTAAGGAAAGGTGGACAGAAATCAAGCTGGTGCGGCTTGAAGTTTACGTTTTGTGATCCCACATAGCTAGCAGAATTAACTTTACAGATAAAGATGCTTAAGTCGTCACCGGATAATTAAAACTTCTGCAGCGCTTAAACCCTTGGGGTTCCGTTTTTCTTAATCAAGTCACCATCGGACTTGTGAAGATTGACTTTTATAGGACCATTCCGTAATTGTCCACCAAAAGGTAGGGCAAAAAATTCTTTAGGATTTATACTCGATTTTCGTTTGTTTTAGACAAAGATCATCGTCATTGCTGCTGCAATCCTTGAAGAATCTTGACCTGCCGTAGGATCTTCCATTCCAACCTGCTGTGAGCTGCATTTGCCAAGTCTTTATCTTCAATGTTTGAATGTCAGTCTCTACTGTGGTCTATATACCTTGTTTTTAGTTGTCATTACACAGTGGTATTCCACTTCAAATCGTTCGCCTAGATCTTTTTGTCTATATTGAGTATGCAGGTTGTTTTTCGCCTAAGTGGATTATGGCGCTTTTGTTAGGATTTAACGATATTAGCAATTTATTTATTCATTCATGTTTACGACATTCTTTCTACATAAGCCATCCACCTCAGCCTTCCTATTTGTATCTATGTAACACGATCTCTCGGTCTGTATAATCGATCTCTTCGGTCTGTATAATCGGTTCATGATTGTGGCGCTAGGAGTTTATGTATCGCATTAGGAAAGAATGGACGGAAATAACAGAGACTGCCAGGACCAACAACAAACTTTGAAAGAACGCAAGAACAAGAGGATTGATCCACCTCAATAAATGGATTGGAAACGCCTTGTCGTTAGCCATTATTCCAAGAATTGCACGGCTCAATGATGATGAGTCTGTCTTTTTTATGTCTTTATGCGTATGTATATCTGCATCTAGAGTATACGACGTTTATGTAAACAGCCTGGCTCTTATTTCAGGGTTTATTTTCAGGAATGTGTAAACGAGGCTGGCTCAGAGCAAAGCTGTATTGATACCCATAGCCACACTAAGGTAAGAACGGGTCTTGTGCATTCACAAGTGAGTTAGCTAGCAAACAAAGGGCAATTAACTGTATTGATATCCCATAGCCACACTAAGGTAAGAACGGGTCTTGTGCGGTTCACAAGTGAGTTAGCTAGCAAACAAAGGGCAATTAAGAGTTAAAGTCACGTAGGATAAGTGACATAAATAAACGCCGCATTACATGTCGTATTATTTTTCTTTAGAATCTTCTTATCAGCGAACAGGAACTATGACATTTCTATCTTTGTCATTCTCCAGTTTTCCACTGGATTTTTTATGCTCTTTATTACTGCTTCATTTAAGACAGTGTGAAAGGCAACGAGCTGCGAACACATCCTTGTTTTAGTCCTATATTTTGGCAATTCTTCTTACCTCAATCTTACAAAACTTCTATTATTTCTATAGTGCTTCATGGCCATGAGTGTTGTGCTATCAACTCTCTGTTTCAGGCATTTCCACACATCTGGTTTAATTCTGTTGAAAACTTTTTGCGGTTGATAAAGCATATTTTCCCGGAATCCGCATTGTGTATCTTCTATAGTGCTTTCTAGTTTAGCGTGTAATTTTTTTTAATAAAATTCTTGCCCGGGATACTAAGTACTTAAAATTTAAACTGATTTAACTTCATTTAACCCTGTATAATTTGAATTACCTTATACCAAAAATTGATAGTAATAGTATATCCTCCACGCATCAAGGATTCTATATGGTGCCACCAATAAATAGGAATATACAGAACGTCTCCAGGTCCTATAACAGTCTCACAGCCTCGTGCTTCCTTAAACTTAGGGTATCTACTATAGTCGGGTCTATCAAAATCCACCTGCAAACACCAACTTTTCAGTAATCGGCACACAGGAATAAGTTTGAATGCATACCATACTCTGCCTATCGTGCGGGTGATGGACAGGGTGTGGATACAAACACTCAAATTGGTCTGGGGCGAAAAGGATGCACCTTTTATATCCGTGCACTTGGGCGAAGAGGTTCTGCTGCTCGTCATAATGGCAGGGCGTGACGTTGCCCTCCATTCCAATAAGCAGCAGATTTGACGTGAGCGGGCCCCAATGGTGTCTCGCCTGTTTGCCATTGCAGAAGTCCCAGTCGAACTTCAGAAAGTCGTGCACTATTGCAGGGCCCACTGTGTTGTTTAGGCCTTGTTGCAGGTATAAGCTAGAGTAAGATAACAATAGTTGTTTTCAAAGTCGAGATGTTTAACTTACCGTTCGTCCCCTCGTTTCCACTCCCTCAGTCTTTTCATAAATTCAGGCAGTTTCATGTCTATCTTTTTGGTGGGGGGTGAGAATTCGACTCCTTTAATGGTGTCGCCGCTGCTAGTCTTATGTGTCATTTTCTTATCGTCGAAATACTTAAATTTATGGTTCCTTGAGAGAAATACTGTAAAGTCCCCGTTCCCCATGTTGTGCTCCAGGTAGTCTATGCTCCACTTCTCTGCGGGTTTCACTAATTTTGATCCTGTTATCACCACTGGTTTCTGAAAATACAAGTAATTTTTAGTAATCACTATCCGGTTTAAGATAGTTTCATTTTTATAAAATACCCTTTAATTATTGCATTCCCTGTAGGGCTATATTCTTGTTATTACTACTAGTTTCTGAGAATATGAAGCTGTTTTCTCTCTTCAATTTAATCAAATTAAAGATATTCTATAATGGGATATGAAAGAAGTGGCAAAACAAGGAAGAGAAAAAGGTCATACGACCAAGGCTTCTGAAAGCGCACAGAAGAAACGATCTATGTGCATAATATGGAACACACGTTAAAGAAGAATAGATAATTACAATATTTTTGAATGTGACAGGGTTAGAAAACAAAGGTGAAGAAACCATATATAATAAACATATTAGAAACATGATTGGAAGAGCAAAAATAGAAAGAACTTGTAATGCAGCATGCCGTGTGGATGCTTAATTAATTCAATAATAATATCCAGATATCTAATGGGTATAATGTCATAACAGTTGTGTGTAGATAACTGGTTGAAGTAGTAATGGGCAACCAGTAAAAAAGTATCTTGAAAATAATAATCGACGTTAAAATAATCACGTTAAAGGGTTAGATTTCCTTTAATTGTGAAAGTAATAACTGTATAGTTGATACGTAATAGCAAGACAACCTTCTTTACGATCAAATTTGACTAAAGGTCACAAATATTACTCAGATTAGAACTTCAAGATTGTCTGAAGCCATTTGAAGTGGCAATTTTTGCTTCAACCAGTAAAGGTGCAAGTGTTTGTGTTTGTGGCATGCTGTGCTACGATATATCCAGATCTTAAGGGGTCATAGAGCTGCAACGAGCTATTTTGGTCGTTAACAACCCAAAGGAGGTGTTTACAAGCGATACTTCAAGAAGGTTAGTGCATATTTCTTATGTTTCATTAAGAAATAAATAACAAATTTGGTACGACAAAATTAGTGGAAATATTTGTAATTTATATTTAGAGATGTTTATTTTGCGATTTGGAAATGTACAAATCTCCTTATAGTTCTGATTCAGACAGCGAAGAAGTGTTAACGCATTTGCTCATACCCACAAAACAAAAAACCATAAAGGTTACCTCGCGCTTTCGCATCGCTAACAAGTGGCGTCGATCGTCCACCAAAATTCGGACAGGTTGGAAATTTTAAACTGGTTGGTGGCTAGCGATGACTCAGTAAGACTAGTCGCATATCATTACGCATGCTGGAATTTTAGTTGAAGGCCGTTGCTGGCTAGTGGTGTCTCAATGATACTGCAGCCTAGCGCTCTACGCTAAACATCTTATACAAAAATATAGTAACAGGCTCACAGAAAGGTTGCAACAAATTAAGAATAATAAGAGACTGATGAGCAAAAAAATTTATAAAACAGGTTTCATAAAATACAAGTGGTGGGACTGAGAATGTACAGAACAGAAAAATGAGAGGCAGGAAGAGGGGTAAAGGAAATTTAGAAGAAGACTGCAAATAAAAGGGAAAAAAAGTCCGTACGGTAAAAAGAAGGTAGAAGCTGACGTATATCAATATATTAGAGGAAAGAACATGTTATAGAATTACTTAATGGTAAAACATAAAATATAAGAATAAAAGAAGACAGTACAACTGTCAGAGGCAGATACAGAGAATAAAAGAGAGAGAAGCAATTCGTAGGTTGGTAGAAACAATATTGCAAATAAAGCATGCTTGTGTCTTAACAGCAGATTCTAAAGATTTCAAAAACACATTTACAAATATATGGAGAAATAAAGGGACTTCCCAGGATGGAGAAGAGGAATAATATAAAAATCACCCCAAAAACTATAGAGGTACTATTAATATTATTATATCAAAATAATATTAATAGTATCTCTATTTAAAGTCAACAGTGTCAGCTGAGAAAAACTCTCCATAACAATAAAAAAGCTTCAAGATAAATAAAAGAGACGTATGACAACACAGAAAACAAGAAATGGAGATGACGAGAAAAATTTTAGACAAGAAAAAGTCTGTGGCAAAAATGTCTACTAAGTCCCTTGTTATGCGTCTCATTTATTTTGGCCTGTACAGACTCTTCCAATGCAACTAAACCAGTGGTTCTCAAAGGGGACACGAACGACCTGTGGGGAGCTGTAGGGAAAATATAAAAAAATAGTGAGTCACCCGAACTACGCTTCGGTTCGCTAATTTAAGAGAGCTTCATTAATATAAATTAAAAAAAAGGATGCATCGGCCGGGAATCGAACCCGGGCCGCCCGCGTGGCAGGTGAGCACTCTACCCCAGGCCCAACCTGGGTTGTTTGAATAATGCGCCGCTATAATGATATATGAACATAGGTATCCACCCGAGCTAATAGCACACGGCGACAGCAGCTGTCACACCGTAGCCCACGGCGATAGCGCTCCGCTGCTTAGAGAATTTAATTAAATTAAAGTTTTTTTTTTAAATAAAAACCGGCCTACGATCTAAGTCTAAAAATTAGCAAAGTTTTAAGCCATCATACAACTTAATCGGTCCAGTATCTTCGGAGGAGATAGCGAACAAACATATAAAGAAAGAAAGAGAGCAACGATGTTATGTTATAGGATGGGAGCAGCTCTTAAGGAGGTCACGATAAGCTTTAGAATAAAACTACTCTGGGAACAGACGTTCATTGAGGGCCTTGAATCATGTGAACACAGTTTGCCTTAAAATAAGTTCCTGTTGCCTAGAAGAAATGAATGTAATTAAGGGGTATTCACTTCCCTGCAGGTAGGTGCTGTGACCTTCAAGGGTGGGTTCAGCTCTTATTAACTTTTAGTACAATACAAGACCAGAGTTTCTGTGGGTATTTACTCAAAAACTGAATTCGAAATAAATAGAGCAAATTACAGCTTAAATATATGTTTCTTCAAACCTATGTTGTTGCTACTTTTTATTACTGTAACAACCCGCAATAATTTGCGCTTATAATAAATCCCATAGATTTTAATTTAGCTAAATTGTAAGGAAGGACAGATATCAGCTAGAAGCCAACATGCATAATCGACATTATTACAAAGGCAACACAATGTTGCAATCGTAAATATTAAATTTTATCCGGCGCATGAAGGAAGTTAAAGAAACTCGATCTTAATTTGCTGGCAAAAGATTTCGAAGAATAGTGCTGCGAACAACAAACTTGCAATTTCTGTGTTGTGAGAAACGTTGATGCAGTTGTCTTACAGGCAAATTGAAAATGTAATTTTGCAAAACGGTGAAGTACGACCAAGACAGGCGAACTGAAAGAACGCTTTCGAAAGTTTCCTGGGGGGAGAGCAAATGGCGGCAGTTTAGTTCTATTCCAGATTCCGCAGCAAATTAATAAAACCGGCGCGTACGGCGCTTAAACATCGTAACTAAATCAAAATGTGAGTCTTCTGAGTTCCGCAAAACGAATTACAAAAACCCCGGCATTGAACGTCGCGTCCCGTGTTAACATAACTAAGTCTAAACTCAAAATTCTCTTTAAAATAGTGCTACCCAGTGCTGTGCGCCAGCCCATTCCAAAGTAAAGAAAACAAGAAAGCCTGGGACATCCAAAATCCAGCCTAACACTTTCCGGATCATTATATTCGGGCGACCGCTTAAAATAAATTAAACCACTTCCCCAGCGAGCGCCGGCTCTGGATGAAGGTCAGATTTTCATGATATTCTATTAACAAACTAAATGCAGGGTGGCTCTAAGTGTACCTTCCCTTCCAGGGTGTGATTATGTTCCAAATTTAAGTATAACTGTTCAATCATTTTTATAAAGCCTACTACAAATATATACCATAAGCAATTGGGGTTATTGCAATTGTGATTGTTCTACAGTTTTGGTTTCTTTTAATATACGTCTTTTTTAATCTTTGTGGGTGTTTTATTTAATTAAAAATCAGTAGCCTAACCGCTACATTACATGACCTTTAAGTCCAAACATAATACTTGTTCATGTTTCATTAAAAATAAACTACATTGTAGATTTAGGTGGGGACACAATAATGAGCAAGACTTTGACGGGGGGGGCTACACTGATGTAGCAGACTTTCAAAGGTCCACGAGAAAAAGGATTAAGAACCACTGAACTAAACTAAGCTGTAGAGCAAGACTTGCTCTATAGCAATAATGTTGACACTAGTTTTAACTTTTAAATTTGTTAGCAATTTTGGTTTAATGTAAAATAAGTATTTCCTTTATTAGTACAAAACAAATGCATGTTTGGCGGATAAAGCAAAGCAGAGACCGGCAATTTTATTATTAAATTGGTCCAGTTTATTTGTATTTTAAAAATGACATATCTAATAACAATGTAGCACTGTATGTCTGCAATCTATTAACAAACCCCAATACACCGTGCATACTTATGTTTCGATCGCTCGCAACTTTGTAACTAAAGCCTCGGGCCGGCATAACGATCAGCAAGCTTGCGCTGACGGGGTCTTATACTAGACCATTATGCTACATATACATGTAGAGACACTTCTGTGTCTAGAGAAGGTCTATAGACCAGATGTCCGTGTCTGTACACCGACGAGAGCAGTATTGCCAGACCAGACATTTGATATAGCGATGTCACTCACGAACTGAATACACCACCACATAAAAATATTCGTGTGGACACCTGATCTAGGTGTACGGGATTGTTAGAAATTTCTTGCTAGAGCAACAACTACTGCTGAGGGTTTTTAGTGTTTCTTAAATTATATTTAGTTTAGCTAAACTAATGTTTTTTTCAACAAAATGGCCTACTTATTCTGCTTAATGGACGAAACAAAAAGCAATCGAATCAATTAAATATGATATAAGCCAGTCCCCGAACTATGAAATACTACGGAGTAAAAAACATGCTGTGGTTATAAAATAGTAATATTTTGGAGTATTTTACGCTGAAATGTATAGAAAACTGCATAATCTATAAACCCATATGAATAACCAGATGAGGAAAAAAAAAACAACAGTCTGATGATGGGACAGGGGCAGATGATGTTTTTTCACATCAAACAAATTGTAGTTTTTTGATAGCACATATCTAATATGACTCTACTAATCACTCATATGCGAATAGTTCGCAGAGAAGTCTAGCTGCTGTAATCTATAAAATTACTCTAGACAGCTCTCGACATCGCTCGAAATCCAAATTTTTCTTCAACATGTGAACACCATTTGGAGATGCCCAGACATTAGTGTTAGGGCTGCAACGAGTAGGCCGCATATTCGGTGCTTGGTCAAAGTTTTCACCGAGTAATGAGTACTTGGTGCTCGGTCTTATATTCACTATTCGGTCGAGTAACAAAAATTAATAAAAAAATATATAGAAGACGTAAATTTTATTTGTATTCTTAACCAACAACTATAGAACGAACAAACATTTGGGGAGCGCTGTCATAAATGTCGAATCTTAACTGATGTGGCACTTTTACCAATTCCGCACCTGCTTTTCTTGACATTACATAAAGCACACACTGCCACTCTTTCATCTACGTCCAAAATGGAAAAGTATTTCCAAACCTTACTGTTTGTTTTTTATTTTACTTTCACAGGCAATGACGCAGCACCGGCTGCACTGTCACTGACTCATTTTAATTTTAATTTAACCATTAATGTGTGATTGAATCAAAATCAAGAAGCTCTAAAGTAGCAAACCGTGCGGGCATCAGTAATAGCAGTAGCACGGGGAATCAGAGAACAATATCTCAAGCATTTTAACATTTTAACACTCGGCAGCCGAGTACCTCGGTACTGGGTCAAGTAAAAAAATAGGGCTTGTTGCAGCCCTAATTAGTGTCAACACTTTAGTGTACCTATATTGTAATGATAGCCCTATTAAAAGGCTTTAGTAATAATATAATAGATAACTAGGGCACTGTGTAAACCGTATAAGGAGTTACAGAAATATATATATTGCAATGGTGGCTTGGCTTATTGTATTTTACAAGCCATTCAGTTAATTGCTTTAATATTATGTAAAATATTATAACGTTGAGACACCTTTTATTTAATTCGAAATTTTATATCATTCTGTTTAATAACTGTAATGCATTTGAGACTCTTAATAGGGTGTGGGTCGTTAATCTAGTTATCTGTTCCTTGATATTCTAATTTTATATGGATTTTTAAATATTGACTGCTACTAAATGTCAGTTTGACCTTAAACAACTATCAAACAATAATCAAATCAAAATTGACAAATATTCTTCTTATTCACAAATCAATGACTCAAATCACCAAAGTACTGTTATTTTTATTTCACTCATTAAATTGTTTTTCTTATTCAATATTCTTTTATACAACTAATTAAGACCAACCTGATTTCCTCTTATTTCACTGCTATTCACATTAAACACTACTGCTCCTGACGTTCACAGCTAAGCTCATTGACAGCACAACCTCGATGCTCCTCCAACCACGCAACCAACTACAACACATCAAAACTCTGGGCTCCTGCAGATACTGTCTTGCTCCTTACACTCCTGTACTCGACCGTCAATCTAACAGCTTCCTGGTAAGTTCCCACTAACAGATGGTACCCAAACTAATTTTCCATTGTCCTCAGGTCCTACCTTGTAGTAACCAAGCCAAACAGAATAATCCAAATCAATCAGTCACGTCATCAACCCCAGCAAAACGATTGACCAGTCCTCCGTAGAATCTTCAACTCCAGTAATGAATACCAACCACTCCTTGCATGTGCCAAACAATCCAAATCCACTCAAATATTGTTATCTTCTTCTTACTTGTAACTAATTAAACCGAATTCCATAAACACTTCAATGATTGTATGCCCATATCAACTCCAAATTATATTTTCACTTATTTTCACTTCGTAGACTTGTTAATATCTTTTTTATTTGTATAAGACCAATTATTCTCGAAATTAAAATCAAAATTTGTAGTTTTTATTCTAAATGGGTTTTTCAAAAATGTGTTTACATCATTTCAGTTTATTTCTACTACCTTTAAACAACATTACTCTATATAGTTACAATTATTACTGCACACTTTTAAAATTTAAATAATCTGATCTATACCTACTACACTTATTTATTCTCATAGTAAGCATATTTGTCCCATAATAACATTCTCTTATCTTTCATATTAACTTCCACCACTATTACTGAATACTCAATTGCTATAACTTTCAAATTAAAATCCAATTTGTCTCAAATTTAATTTCTATTACTCAATTCAACTTAACCATCAATCTTATTCAAAATTTTCTAAATTTGATTGTATTAATCTTCCACATTTATTTCTTTTAATTTTTATTTAATAAGTGACCTATGTGTATCATAATAATATATATCACCACAAATTACAATAAATACGTTTTAATCAAGAAATCTTGTGCAATCTCAGGGCTTACTAAAATGATGTTATAATAAATGGATTATTGCCTTTTATATTCTATTTATTGGCAACTGAATTAAATAAAATGCACCGGCTATAGCATGAGAAAACTATAGTCAAAGGGGTAGGTTCAACACCCGGTATAACATCTACCGTTTAGTATGACTTATTAACTTGTATGGCAAATACCCGACTTCTTGGTTCTGACAGTTTAACCTACAAATTTGACTGCATAAACAGAGATCGTCTGTACGCACAAAATAGCGTAATTTGAATGCAAAACACCAAAAAATTGCAAAACTCACATCAGGTAAATAGGCAATGCAAATAATAATGATGCAATATCCGGCTAACCTGGTTTTTGTTTCAGTGACGTAAAAAGGATGCGCTGGCTGGCAACTGTTTAGCTTCCTGCAATTTCGGTGTCTAAATCAGCTTATCTGCAAAATCAACCGACGCCACCGTAATAAATATCTGTTCTGGAACAAAACTGGAAACTGGAATCTCTCTCTTGGCCTCATACAAAGTCTAATCTCTCCACTGCACAAAGCTGATAGGCCTCCGGTACTGCTTTCCTGTGAAATTTTACCCTGGAAGTGGACTTCGTAGGTTGGATACGTTTTCAAAGGACGCCACGGCGATGGCCCGAATCTGGATTAATCTACGCAGCCGGAACCACGTTCACGGACTCGTACGATGTCTGTGCTTGATCCTGCCCAAAATCATGGCGCCTCGGAACTGCTTTTCCCTTCAAATTTACCTCGAAATGTGCGGCTTTGTTGCTGTTTCACAAAGTCAAACGACGCCACGGCTCTCGACTAACTCTGGATGAATTCTGGCTTCTGCTTACTCAATGAGGGATTCCTCTACCCTATACACATAACATTTCAGCTGGCCGATGCTTCAAACTATTTGAAAACTGCCCGAAAAGTGACCTCGATGTCGGATGCACTTGGTCAATTCTTGCAGAGCTTCTCCCTCTTCACCGGGAGTTTTAAACACAAAGAAACTTTACACAACTGCACTCTGCAGACTGGTGATCAAAATAAAACACTTTTGGAGTCACACATTTAAGATTTAATATGGGTAAATTACAACTTTCTGGGAGCCAAGCTTAACAACACCTATTGTATTTAACAATTGAAAATCAGGTATCTTAGCAACTAAGTTTACAACTGTTTTGAAGTAAGTTTTGATACAATGTTATTATTTAGGAACTAAACTGTCTTTCGAATAATGTCAATTTGTAGCAATTTATAACTTTACTCTGCTTTTAATCACTTTAGTTTTTTAAAATTTAGTTAAACGTAACCCCTTCGATATTGTTTAATCTAATGCCAACCTCTATCAATCCAATTATAGTTAGTGCTAATCATATTGCAATAAACAAAATTTCAATTCTGTGCCTATTTAAACTATTCTTTCATTTTCGTGTTAGTTAAGCAACCAGAATTTCTGTGGGCGTTAAACCATTGTAATATATGTAGCATTACTGCAAATGATGGAGACTCTTTCATTGAGAGCATCTCGGTGAAGATCCTGACTGCTAAGGCTCAAGTGTTCTAAATGGTTTGTACAAACTACAGTGTGTTTTGTATATTTTGACTTTTACTTAATCTTCATTCGATGTAGTTCGTGTTGTGTTTATTAAGTGTTAAGTAACAAAAGGAGTCTTGTGCAAGAGCAAGGAAGGATTGGACTTGATTCGCTCACCCTTCAACAGTTCTAATTGTATTTGGAGATTGGATCTATGGTACATCAAGAAGAAGATAGTTACACCATATGGAATCTGCAATGGAATTGAGAAATCTCTACTAATAATCGCTAGAAGAACCTAACCATGCAGTAATAACAAGAATCATCCCCTCCATACCACATAATGTTGTTTCTTGTTTCGTATAAGACAATAAATCTACTTCACGGAAATATTCAACCCCTCAATAGTACCATTAAATCGCGTCAGTATAGGATCAAGTAACATAAACATCCTCTGTGTGCTGTTGATGCTGCTACCAATTTCGGATACAAAGTCATGTACTGTAATTTGATAGCACTCGGAAGTGCTAAGTGTGATAATTAAAAAAAATAAAGATGTATAGTTAGTGTTTTCCATCTCGAAGT
The DNA here is from genome assembly GCA_940337035.1 of Agriotes lineatus. NCBI lineage: Eukaryota > Metazoa > Arthropoda > Insecta > Coleoptera > Elateridae > Agriotes > Agriotes lineatus. The sequence continues at coordinate 46,031,449 of OW679201.1, read as the reverse complement.
AGTGCAAATTGAAAGAAATTGCAGCTACCTCAGATGTTCAGATGGACGCTAACATTTTTGTTAATACTCGAGAGTAATTAAATAGAACATCCAATTTACAGGAAAATCCAGACACATTGACTTGCCGATTGTTTGTATTAATAAATTGAAGATAAGGATATCTAATCAACCTATATCAGTTTACTCTTAAACCATAAATCAGTAATTAAACTTTGCGATTCAGCTTGATCGCAAGGCAGATTACATATATTTTTATAAATACCTATTTTTATCAGCATCTCCAAGCATGTCATTTGCAATTTCTCTTTGACATTCTGCTTTTAATCTCTTCATTTTACACCTTCCTGTAGAAACTTAGTGTGGTACATCAAGAAGTTCCAAGTTTAAATGTCTGTTCGATAGAGCCTAGAATACGAATATACTTTGGAATAATGGAATTAACATTTTACATAACTATACAGCTACGATTTTGGATTCCCAAAAAAGGTTATTTCGAAGCTGGACAATCATACCTCCACATATAAGTATAAATAACTATAGCTATAACCCTTTTATACATGCAGCTAGAAATAGGAATTCAACAAATAAGAAGTACTAGTAAAGGAAACCCCTAGAAAAAAAACAACGGTAAAACAGATAATTACGAGATGAATGAAAATAAACAAAGATACGAACAGAAGGATCGCTAGGTGAATATGCAGAAAATGCAAAATAATCAAGTTTGAGATAAAGCAAAAAATGTTTGCTCAACCTATTTGGTGGTTAGACGGGATTTAAGCCGAGTTTTCGCTGATTTGCGGTGCATCACTCTACGGCTTACAGACGGCAGTGTTGCTAATTTTCAGTATGGGGATTATAACTACATGCGAATAATTAGCAATACCTTTGAAATAACGACTTCATGAGCCTATAGTCAAAGTAAAGAGAATTATCAATTAATACCGGATAAGTGGTCAACAAAAAAAAATGGAAAATTACAGACCTATCTCCCTACTCCATGTGATATATAAACTCCTGGTAGGTATCATTAACCACAGACTGCAAGAAAACGGAAAATAAAATAGATGAAAATCAAGTAACCTTTAGAAAAGGTGGATTGGTTATAGATCAAAGTTTTGTACTGAGACAAAAAAATCGAGGTACACACTATATTTTGACAAGCTTATGATAAATCAGAAGGAAATATATAAAGCAATAACTGAGTTTGACTAGCCGAACAAGTTAATAAACCTGGTAACGATGACACTCAGTAGTACCCAAAATAAAGTCATGTTCAAGGAAACGTTATGGGAAGAATTTATAAGTAACGTAGGGTTAAAAGAAGACAATCCTATGTTAACTACCATATTTAACATATCTTAGAGAATGTATGTGTTTATGTATTATCTGTAACCTCTTTGGACCTACTGGTGTAGAGGCTGGTGCTTTGTACGCTTGTGTCTAGCGGTGTACTACTCAACTTGCCCCGGATTAGAATTACAAAGTTAGGGCGCACCTTTTGCGCTTGTGTAGCAACCAATGTGTTAAGTGTGTGTCTTGATTATGTGTTGACCTTGTTACTCTATCTCTTAGATCTGTGATTCAGAGCAGAGCACAGTTAACTTGGTGCCCAACAGTGAATGGTCTCGCCAAAGCTGCGGAAAAATTCCGCCCACCGTGGGATTCGAACCGAGGACTTGCTTAATGTAAGCCTAACGCTCTACCAACTGAGCTATTCGGCTTCGTAGAGAATGTAATGAGCAAAATTAAAACCATTTTTAGTATATGCAGATGACCTTTCAATTTTAGGCAAAACCAGGGAAGAACAGAGCAGGCAAGTAAACAGAGTCTAGAAATAAAAGATAAATCTAACTAGATGATAATGGGAAGAACGCAGAAGATACAAGTAATCAGCAAGACACGACATTAGAAATATGAATTTTGAAACAAATAACTGGATAGGAAAACAAAAAAATTTATATACAACATGGTAGTTCCCATCTTATTATATGGGAGTGAGCCAATGCAAATAAAACATGAAGCAAAATTAATAGTTATTGCATTCAAGTGCATAAGAAAGAACAAATTACCAAAGAAGTGAATTACAAATCCGTAAAGAATAGGCTAAAAAAGACAGTTCCAGGAGTGGTACAGACATATAGTACGAAAGGATTAATTGTACATAGTTAAAATGGTTACAAAAGTAAAAATGGAAGGAAAGAAAATTAGGAAAACCAAAGGCAACTGACAGAATAGAAGAAATAGAAAGAAGAAAAGGGATGACTATAGAAGGGATGAAGAGTATGGCCAGAATTAGGAATTAGATGCCAACAGGTATAAGGATTACCGACAAATAAAGAGAATTGGCAGATCAAAAGAAGCAGAAGGGGTTACGATAATTTTTTACAGACAAACCAGGGAAACTAGTTAAGAGGAGCATTAAAAGAAAGTGAAGACGAAGAAGATATGAGGAGAAACACAGAACAGACCTTCAAAACAAAAAGTAGGGGTTGTAATACAACGATTTAAAATTAGGAACCTAAGAAATAGACTAAATTTGCCTGTTAATCGCAGTACTAATGGAATAGAAGACTTAAAATTTGGTTTCAGGTTTCAGAAAACATGGAATATTTCATTACAAGCTTCTAGAGCGACAGGCAAAACTTTAGATGCAATCAGCAATGTTTTTATTGCCACTTATCCCTAATAAAAACATTTAAGAAAACTACTACAAGACGTTAAATGTACCTCCACGTAGAAGTTATTCAGAAAATCTTGAACTTTCGCTTTCTTCACAACCAACATATTATTGAATTTCCTAGAAAAGGAACAAGACCTCCAAGAACATTATTATTATTATTATTGGTCCTATGCTGCATGTAATGAATGCATCCGAGAAGACCTATTGTGCTCCCACGTGTTAATGGGCCTCATAGAGAACTCTTAAAGTCTTCAAAGCGGGTTTGGAGTATCATATATAATGCGACTAGTGGATTCTTGATTATCAAATAATCATTTCTGTTCACAAGAGATATATTGTTTGGCAATCAAGTGAGTCCGAAGGACGAGTGTGAGTGCCTAAAACAATATATCGAGTGGAAACAGAAATTATTTGATAATCAAGAGGACTAGATGATATCACGAGTCAATAAACAACCTTTGAACAGTTTATTTATAAATATTAAAAGTACAGTTAGTGTGGTTGCTATAACGATGGTACTTTCAGCAGATGTTTGTGAAGGTATTTGACTATCAGTTATTAGTCAAGGTCTATGATTATCACCGTTGCTATGTACATTATCAAAAGTTAGTAAATGCGTAACTATGCATTTTTACAGTTTTTCATTGGTTGATGTTATAGGGAGTGGTATAATCTCTACAGACATGTTCCTAAGCATTTCAGTTTGATCCTGAAAGTTGCTAGTTCCCTAGAAATAAAACGATGGTAACAGCAAAATTCTCGACATGAAAGAAATACAGACAGGCGGGAATCGTAGTAGTCGAGTATGAGAGCAAAAAATATTCTGAGCTACTGGTAAAACTACCAACAAGAACTGGATACGGTGCTACTGTACACCAATAGTGCTTAAATGACACAAAGACTTTCTCGACGTCAAATCACAATCAAACCGCGAAAATGTGTAGAAAGGGATTATTTTACAGAGCTGACCGTATAATGTAAGGGTGACATTGTATGATAGTATAGTCCTTGCCAACTCCGCCTACGGTAGTAGTAGTAGTAGTAATACCACTACTGTTGCCAGTCCCAAGCCCAGAGAAACGAGGATGGCGGAGAGAAGAAAAGGCTGGTAAAAGGCCCTAGGGGATCACTTTGATGCTGATAGAAGGGCCCCAATACCACCTGAGCAACCTACTCTCAGATCTGTCAGGAAATTCTGGCTCAGAATGAACTGGGCCTTGACTTTGGAGGAATTTGGCTAAGGGAAGGAGCCCCCAACAGAAAATTCCTGGTCCTCCTAGTAGGGGGTTGGCGTGGGGCTGGCAACCCCATTTAAGCTGGAATAAGACAATTGTTACAAAACATCAAGAAGAAAAAGCTGGACGGAAGAAGACATCCGCTATCGAAAATGGGCAACAAATAATGGTCTACACTTGATACCTATAGTCACTGTATAGACCTAGAGCACTATGCTTATTGCTTGAAATACTAGATAAATACAAAGCCCATATTGCCGCACTGCCAGAAATGCGGTGGACACGAATCAGCATTATTCAAAAGCGTAACCATAGAACTCAACATAACGTCCATGAGGATAAGGAGGATGATGCAAAAGACGGCTTTTATGATGACCTAGATTCAGCATATCAAGCTGTTCTAAAAACAACATCAAGATTATTATGGGAGACCTAAATGCAAAAGATGGGGCAAGACCACCAATATATTTATTTTATTTCGCACTCATCCAACAGCCAACTCCACTAACGACTGTCATGATGTTATTATGACATCCGGGACCAACTATTTCCGTGGCAGCCATATCACGAGGCGCCGAGAGAAGCAGCCGTGGAACTCCCATCCAAGTTCTGACCAGAAAGAGCGTTGCTTAACTCTACTGACCGAACGTGGACGCTTGTTCAAGCTACACCACCCAGGACCAACCATAGAAAAATATAGTTTGTACGCAGATTCAAATGATAATAGAACACGACTTACACACAGCTGCTGCACTGAATATGGTTCCAGCAAATACCTGCCAGAAAGATATATACCCACAAGAGCGCATGGTAGTATCAAATAATAATACCGTAAATGCAATCGATCACATTTCTCAGACATTATGGATGTCAAAAGCAGACGCGGAGCTAACATAGACTGTGATCACTTTCTAGTAGGAACAAGGATATATGCTAGAATATCAAACGCGAAGAAGAGCAGTGGCATTACATTATAACAATATGATACAGAAGTTAAAAGATGCAACAGAGGCGAAGGAATACAGAGCTACACTCGATAATAAACTGGAACAAAATGTGGAAAATAAATACGATATCAATGACCATTGAGAAGGGTGCAGAAAAGCAATACAAGATCCAGCAAGTAAGGTGCTTGGCCAATGAAAGAGAAACAGAAAATATAATGATTGGTTTGACAAAGAATGTGCGGAAGTAACCAAAAGGAAAAATGCTGTATATCTAAAACTCCAATGGAGACCCGAACAAGCCCAGCAGAAGAAACATAAAAATTTGAGAAAAAGAAAAAAACACGCATAAAAGAAAAAATAATACATGGAATGTCAACTGGAAGAAATGAACCTACAACAGAGCTGGGCAAATTACTTTGAAAAAGTAATTAATTACCAATTACCAATTACCGCCCAATGAAGTAATTAAATTACCGGAAACCCAATTACTGAAATGAAATAGTAATTCAATTATCAATTACTCGGTAATTTTAATTCAACTACATAAATTACTCTTTCAATTACTTTCACTAGAGATTGTTGTCTTATAGGTATTTGTATTTAGCAGTATTTAGATACCATGTGCTAGTACATTGCAAATTGGAACCAATAAATAATTATTACGAACCAATACCGTCTAATGAATGTAGTTGTCGTCAATTGTTATGGAAAAATTAAATAATATTTTATCGACTCTGTAATTCCGCAAATATATTTTTATCTTCTTACACAATAATTAGTATTTCTGCGATTAATAGACCTACCGCAACTCCGGTTTTCACACACCATAAGCTCAGCCCCTAAATAAAATTTGTAACCCCAGACATCTCCCTCCCTGAAATTTTTTGGTAGCTACTGACGATGGGGCATCACTTTTGGTGTATTTGGGCCTGCTCATACCGAACGGTGCATCGCAGTGGAACCAAAGTGGGGTACCATTGTTCTAAAGCTTCATAAAACAACTTCGTAAATTTTCATAGAAAAGCGTTTGTACGAAATGTGTACTCCCCCCCCCCCTCTTCCCCGAGATATCTTCTTTAATAGAATTTTTGGGTAGATAGTGACTATGGGGTATTACTTATGAGTAAGAGGAAAATCTTGTCTGTGAAAATGATCAAAATCCTTAGAAACTGTTTTTAACATAAATTTTTTTTTTACATCTTTTGAGGTATTTGGACCTCCTGACAACGTGCAAAAAACTAGCTGTTATCCAAGTAGACATAGAAAATCATAAATTACACTTATATTGCTCCAAGAATTGCGATTTGCTTAACATGTAACTTAATAAGGCCTTATCTGATTTTGTGTGTTCTGGAGATTTAATACCCAATCGAGGTCAGTAACTCAGTAATTGAATTACCACAAAATACTCCGAATAATTTCAATTACCATAAATAATTCAAGTACTTGTAAAGTAATTTAAATATTTTAGAGTAATTTAATTACTCCCAAAAAGTAATTATCAAGTACTTTTTAATAAAATTGGCAATTACTAATTACAATTGCCGTATTTTGAAATGTAATTCAATTTCAAGGCAAATCAACAAAAAAAAAATTATTTAGTAATTTAATTAAAAGGTAATTAATTACTGCCCAGCTCTGACCTACAATATGGAACAAGAAAATATTTATCAGAAAGTCAATAGCTGCAGAAAAGCATTTAAAAGATTAACTATATGTAGAGATGCACACGGCGACATACTAAATGAAAAAGGAGCAATATTAAATAAACTAGCTTTAGCCCGCGGTGCATGCCGCATTTAAAGTTTCGTGCGTTGGTATGAGATGCACACTGATTTTCCTGTCACGAATGCCACCCGAACTTGCATCGGGCGACAACCTCGGAAAATCGATTTGTAAAGGTGAGTTTAAACTGATTGTTTAGACGCATTCAGAAATGAAATAATAAACCCTAATCATTAAATGAAATGTACTTGTGTTCGTAGTTTTAAAAAACACAACCAATAGGCATAGGTAATAAGTAATTGTTTTCTGTGATAATATCGCTATGAAAAGTAATGGAAAGTTTGTTGACAAAAACCCGAAAATAGTAACCTTCGACTGCAACAAAGGTACTTTTACCCGTTTAACACGTCATGTAGTGTTGTGCATTATTATATAGGTATGATGGGTTGAGAACTTCCAGACTAAATACAGTCGTCATACAGGGAGATGAAGAGGTTTTTTAGGGTTAAGAGCTAGAGGAAGATTAAAATCGCGATATATGGGCCAGGTTGCAGAAAGCTTACTCCAGAAGGGTTGCTCTCAATAGAAACGAATGGACGAAACTTATTGTACTGGCCAAGACTTATATAGTGTTGTGGAGCCAATGCTGATGATACTTCCGCCACAAGGTTAAGTTGTTTTAATTGTTAATTTTTTTCGCTGCATTTTCATGTATTTATTTATTGTATGGCTTGTTTGGCCTGTAGTACTGGATCTGCCACCCGAGATGTTCGGCTGCCAACTCTATGATATGTAGCATGTGTTGTGTGTGGTCAGGTTACTAGACCAGTCTTCCAGGAAGAGCACCGTTAAGTCGATCCCAACGGCGAATGGTTACCGGTCTCGATAGCGACTCAATAGACTGCAGAAAAATAATGTCGTTTATTTTAATATATTAACACGTGCGACCAGTGATGTAAATTACCCATGTATTTATTTTTAAGGGTAAATAGGTATTTACACGAGTATTTATGGCTGGATTTGCAAATATCATAAAGCTAATCGAACTAGCATGATTGACTGGTAAGTAGGGTGCTCTGTTCGAATTACATAGAAATTTAGAATAAAATAGCTGTACTGGGATCACCTACTGTCCAAAATATAAAAGTTTTTTATAATTTTGCACTTTGAAAAGTACCATATCATTTACTAATCAATAAAGACCGGACGTTTCTTCAAAATGCCATCTACATAAACCCCATTTTTAGTATAAACGCCTGTTTGGTTATATTATTAAAGTAATATACATACTTTATACTACTATAACTACAAAAATTAATTAATCAATTAGATAGTGACGGCTCAGTACTGTATTGCAAATTAGGTGGCAAACCTATAAATTATTGAAAGAAGTATTTTCAAACGCAGCATGTAGAAGGAATGAATCACAACAAACAACAAAATCACAAAGTGGAGCGCCCAAATAGTATATTATACATCAAGGTAGCGAAGCGCAGTATTATAACCTGAGCGCATATTAGATACTGAGCGCGCAGCGCGAAGTATCTAAAGCGCGAAGGTTATAAGAAGATTCGCTACCGTGGTGTATATACTATTTTTTGCACTACCAAACGGCTTAATACCTAAATTCCCAACAAATTTCGAAAATATTTTAACTGTCAACCTGACAATACAGCTCTTTAAGACGTCAAAATCAAAATAGTCATATTTGGTAACTTAGCAATTTATTAGTTACCACGGTGAAAATTGTTTATTTTACTTTCTCTCCCTTGGTGGAGAAAATCAACTTCACAACCTCAAAATAGGCCAATAACGGTGCGTTCTGAGACTAGTAGTGCAAAAACAACTTTTCTCACTACATTCATGGCAAAATAAATGCCTGTTTTGAATTTTTGACGTGACTGAATTCTTGATTATTTTAATCATTTTTAATGTCTAAACTTCCGGTCTTTACTTATAACCTTATAAGGGTTTTTTATACATTCTGTAAGAAGCAATTTCTTCCATTTATTTATTTTGATAAACTGCAGCAGCTACAATGTTTTTCCTCTGTAAACGATTAATATTACCTGGATGCATGTTTATTCAATGTTACAATATTTAAGCTGTTATGAAATATTTCAGTACATTCATATGCAATTACAATATTTTATTGAAATAACACTATTACTTGAGTAAAGTAGTACTTAATATGTTCGCAGAGGTTGTTAGTAGGCTTTGGAGAAACAACTAATACATAACAAATGCAAATAAGCCAGATGGCATTTTTCTATTAATTATCGTTTACTTTAAATATTACCACCAATATAGCTGATGTTTAACTCGAAACAAACCAGTAAAGTACACAATGAACGTGCCAAGAAATATGTTATATAATTTACAAATAAACGTAAAAACATTCCTGTGAAAAGTAGTGTTTTAACAACTGTTTTGAATAATGGACAAAGTCACTGGAAGATACAGACGATTACTTTAGCTCATTTGCATGTTTTACCAAGAAGTAATAAAAACTTAATGACTAAATGTAACGTCGTGTAAAACACAAACCGCAAGTAGCTAACTAACGTTTTATGAATAAAATTTTATTATATGATAAAATTCCCAGCTATTAATTTTTTTCCTACTTCCTGTAGTGAAAGAAATGATAAACTTTTACACTAAATCGACATGTATTTACAAAACAAAACACTCATGATTTGATAATTTAATTCAGTTGCATTTTGCGTCATACAGTACTGCCCATTTCCTTATCTATCGTGATACTGTGCTTTCACCGAAACCTACTTTATCTGCGGTTCTAAAAGCGTATACCTATCAGAGGTTATTTAATCTTAAATTGTTAATAACTTAATTGGGAAAAAAGCAAAAACACTGTTATCTGGAATGTTGATAAATACTACGGCACTACATTTCATTAAATTTCCAATAACCTCGTTAAAATTGTGAAAGGAATTGCTTTATATGGACGGGATAAAATAGTCAGAAATTAATTGTAATTTAGATATTATAATACAATTAATACTATGCGAAAATTTATTAAAATTAAAGTGAAATCATGAGGAATCAATAAAAGTGAAACAACTGAATTGAAGGTGATTCAATAGACTACCGATTGTTTTCAGTAGAGTGTATGATTCAACAGGTCGAATGATTGTGCCTACAAGCTGTCAATTGTTTTGTAAATTATTTCTTTTAAATTACCTTTTAAATTACTCAGTTCAGCTTGAAGCCCTTTATAAAACACAATGTATGCTATAAATTACCGTACTGTATTTTGTCTTTTTCCAATACTAAAAGTATAGATAATACTCAAGGCAGTCATATCTACCTTCAAAAGAGTTGTAAGGGCATCATTGCTAAATTGTAAAAAAGGAAACGTTTACAAGGAAAAACTTAAAGCAACATTTCTACGGTCACAATAAAATGCATTTAAAAAAATATGGGGCGTTTTCAATCAGTTAATGCAATCTATTTCTACTTATCTTAGCAAAACAACTGAATGCCTAGTGTTTCAATCAATTGTCAATTGTTTTCAATACAATTGCTATTAAAAAGTACTTTTTGCGCATCTATGTCTGCGTAAATTGTATTGTTTTTTAATTGAGCTAAAATTTTTGCGACCAATAAATTCTTGTGTACGTACTTGGAGCTGTCAATTGTTTTGCAAATTTTGAAAAAGCTATCAAAAATTACTTAGGGGATTCTTTCAAATTACAAAAACATGTTTTATTACCTTCACGGCCCTTTTTAATTCCTTCTTACAATATATTCCTATTATCTTAGTAAAACAACTGAAATGACAGTGATTCAATCAACAGTCAATTGTTTTCAATATAGAACAATATTGCAATCACAACTGAACGAGTATTTGTTCATGTAATTCTGTGCAAAAATAAAATAAATATATAAAAAATCAAGCTGAAGTTGTGGAAAATAATTATTAGTGTCCTGCATAGCCACAGAAGCCAATTGTTTTATGAACTGGGAAAATCAAATCACTTTTGTGATCCATTCCTATTTATTTTCGTAAAACAACTGAATAGAAACGAATCCAATCAACTGTCAATTGTTTTCAACATAAGGTAGTGAAAGGGTATTTGTGCATCTAGGTACGTCTGTGCATATTTTTAAAACCAAGGTGAAGATCAATAAAATCCTGTGTTCATGCAGCTGTCAGTTATTTTAACTCTGAAATTATTACAAATTACCCGCTCATCAATCACTTTCTAAAATGCATTCCTTTTTATCCAAGTTGCACAAATAGATTGAAGTTGATTTAAGAGACTTAATTGTTTTAAATGTTACCAAACGTAGCAGCCCTTACTTAAGTGTGCATCTATTCTAACTTTAGAAAATTTCTATGCGACTGGTTATTTGTTGCTGCCTCCCGTGCGACATATTTTGCAAGTTCACATAAGTAAGGTTATATCCAATGAACACTCGTAGAGTGAATACCCAGGTTCGAAGGGCAGCGGCTCGATAAGTACTAGCTGGCAACTCACATTTTCTGCTATAAGCTCGTCTACTTTGGGGTCCCTGTAGTCCAGCCGAGGAATCTGCTCCAGCTGCAAGTCGTACTTCCTGAGCTGGCTCGGGTCCCAGCCCTTCCTTTCGCTGCCCATGGTCCTAGTCTGAAAAAACACGCGAAACCACGGTAAACAAAAGCGAAACGACGATAAACAAAAGTGCAACTATAGTAAACAAAAGCGAAACGGAGGCCGATCTGGCCTACCGCGATTTACCTGTTGTTGGGTTTGTCACACAACAACAATGGCACTTACTGCATTCGCTGCAGTTTGTAAACACTACACTGGTATATATACTACGTGCGTTAAAGTTCGTTCACTGGGCACTCGCACAGGTGCACTGTACCTGACTCACGTTACTCGAGTCACGTACGCACATCCCCTTTTTTCGCAAAACCAGGAAAGTTTCGGTTTCGTGAGTTTGTTGGCGCATTATCTTGACAGATAACTTCAAAGCTCTACTTGTTGCACACCGCCCTGTATAGTGCGCTTCAGATTCGCGGGGTTTTCGCGCGCGTTTGAACCGCATCCGGTCTAAGGCTGAGCTTCGTTGCTTTAAGCTGTAAGATCAAATTAAAATAAGCAAATTGGGTATCATTTGAATTTTAAATACGGACAGGTCAATGAATCAAAACATAGTGTATGGAAAGAAACAGTTATAGCTTAGTACAACTTGCGTAACATTTGTTTTAAAGGAATTTTACAAAAATACAGCAATTAGTAAACCACGTAATTATACAAGAAAATAACGCTGAACTATTGTAGTAATATAATCTAATATGCTGAAAAACGTTTTTAACCAGTGGCGTAGAAACAGATGAGCCACAGAAGAGCAAATTAAAATAATTGCATAATTTTGTAAATAAATATTTTTTACGAAAAATGCGCAATGGTATAAATTAAAAGCGATGATAAACTAACTTGCAACAACACGGTACTTTTAAATTGATTTCTGTCGATTGCAAATGCCCTTTTTGTAGCTCATAAACAGTATTCGACGTTTGCTTGATGAATTAGACTGAAAATAGAATAATTTTGGTTTATTAACAACTACAGCATGCCACTAATTATTACACGTAAAATGTATGGCATAAGTAACATATGTACTATTGCGGCCCCATAAGTAAATTTTTTAGCGCATTACCAGGATTTCCGAAATAGATGTTATGTATTAAGGGCACAATTAATAGATTACAGCACGCGGGAATGTTTAAAGCACGACGCGAAGCGGAGAGCTTTAAATTTTCCGGTAGCTATAATCGTGATTAGGCACGTGGTACATACAAGGTTTTATTTCATTTTGGTTCTCAAAATGGAAAAAAATTCAAGGATTCGGTATATTGGCTACAGACTATGTGAGGACAATTTGCGGTAGTTTCGCCCTTTTCCGCCTTTTTCTCCCATTTTTAGTATTTTCTCCGTTCATTTAAGTCTAAATTAAAAGCTTAGTTGTGTTTCCAAACTTTATTCAGTTCATTTTAAAGACTAGCGTCTCTCAACTTTGTTCCCGCATGCTATCACAATGTACCTTTTCGCATTCTATGAATGTCGCCGTTGCTTGACGGCCCATTGTTTGCCGTTTTGCCGTATATATAATTTCTTTATTATGGGACTTTTCCGCGCAGTCCATAAGTTGAACAAAGTAAGAAGCTGAGTAGCGCGTGCGCCTTTTGATTTGGTTTTAGAATTTCCTCACGGAGAAATTCATTCTGAGCCCCGCTACCGTCTTCAGATTGTAATGCTACCTGGTTATATTTATTTTTGTAAATTAATATGTAGCAGCAATTACTTGTGACCTAATGAACGGTAGCTTCTAACTGGGCCTAGGGTCGATTTATTTATACTTGTACTGATTTAAAGAACAAGTAACGGAAAATAAATTTATTTAACACTGTACAATTGGTAAAATCATAAAATAAATCATTTGCATAATTATGTATACGTTATGCTATTTGACGCAAACCCTGGAGCTGGTCCTGGAGAGCTGGGCCAGCTCAGTTGCATGGGCGTATGACAGATCTTCGTTATGAGCGGTCGTTGGAACGAGCGGGAGATTAGAATTAGTGTTTGTAGAACTGTAACATAAACAAATTAATTGTGCCCTCTAAAAGTATACAAACCTGCAGAAGGTTCACATTCTCCGGCTAGCTCACTTCTCGGCAACAATTTAAATAAAATGTGGGTTCGTATTTTCACTTCATACATATGGGTAAGGTTCAATAAAATACAAAGTGGGCGCCAGCAATTTAATAATTGCATTTAACTAACATAACATAGGTATATATTTATATTTACAAATGGAAAATCGGAAATGTACATTCTGTACCTTTTAAATTATATATTAAATCATAGGTACATAATTAGAATTAAACAATTGAATGAAATGTTTTAAATCCGATCTTAAGTATAATCGGAGAGCTCTCCCTGGTTATAAAATATAGGTTGTTAAAAACTATATATCTAATTAGCTGTTATAATTAAAATTTAGTATAACAAATGTTCAAAATTCATACTGATAAGCAGTAATGTTTACATGCAAATCGGTAGTGACAGTTTAGAGTTATTTAGTAAGATTTAAGGTGTATTGACAATGAGGTAAGTCAAAAAAACCAGTTAGATAAGGACAGGGGTTTATAGTTGAAGTTTTAGGAGCTTCCGCTGCGCAGAAAGCCACATCTGTGCACTGCAGTGTCGAGCAATAACTGCACCGTACTTACTGGGTCAACTTGAGGTAGGAAGCTAATAAAGGCCAGCCAAGGGGGCAGAGGCTCCTTGAGGGAGTTGCAGATGGTGCACCAGGTCCAAGAAGGTAGATGGACGGCAATGGTACCTCAACCAGTTTGAGCAGTGCGGTATGCCAAATAAGATAGAGGATTACTCTGCGATGCTGAACTGGTGGAAGACATCCAGGTAAACAAGGCTCTTTGGGGGAATAGCTGAGAGCGCACCAGGTCCGATTAGACGAAGGGGTGGTGTCGGAACCTCAATCCGTCGAGCAGAGTGGTATAAAAAAAAGCTAGACAAGCATTCACAGGTAAGACGCTGGATTAAATAATTAGAATTGCACCTACCAGCTAAGTGAGCTGCCTTTCTTAAGAAACGTCGCACCATGTGCTTCGGAAAATGTCAGAAATAACGGTCACTTCAATATCACTTTATTATGCCGATTATTTCCTAATTTATGCACATAATATAACAACTGTATGTTGCAGGATGACGGCAGAAATATTTAAATTTCACAAAGCCTCGAGTCAAGATGCCATACCTCGACGATGGTACAGGCAAGAATCCTCCATATCCAAAAATTCAGGAAAAGGCTTTTTTTATAACATTTTCAAAAATCCCTAAATCAGAATGTCAAACCTTAAAGAGGAGTTATGTGTGTATGCAACCTTGGAAGCAAGATGGGTTGCATACTTGTTAAGGGAAATTATTGTATGTGTAAATGCAACATTTTGAATATATTAAATAATAAACCTTGTAGCTAATTACACTGGAATGCTACACTATCCCTTCACAAGAAAAAAGAACAGAAAAAGACAACGTCTCAGATACCAGAATATTCCATTTCATAAAACCCAACCAAAAGATGTTATCCTTCAACTAAAAGAACTATAAGTAAGCTAACTTAGAGACCTAGAATACTATGCTAAACTACTTATATCTAATCTACTGGGACAACACAAGTTACTCAGTCCGTCGCTGCGAGGTGGAAAAGCTGCGCCGGTGGACTAAATAATCGTAAGTACACAAATACTTATTAACTAACCCTTTCAAAATAAACAAAGAAAATGATTAAAGGATATATAATGCTATGCTGTAAGGAAGCACTTAAGTTACTTTACCTAATCATAATTGCCCAAAAGAATCTCGTAAGATGAAATTCCATCACAAAGTTCCTGTGCCAGAAATAAACCATTTCTGCAAATTCAAGGGAAATGCAAGGAACTAGCTTTAGACGCATAGTCTATATTAAAAAGCTCATAATGATCTTGCCTGACCTGCACACGTCTTGAAGCTATCTAAACTTCTAATAACGTATCATATTCACGTTACTGGATCATTCCATCACATTGGACAGAGTATTTACCCAAAAAAAAAATTACTGCACCACATAGGGTACAGCAGAGAAGTGCTATGCCACAACTCTGACAATTAGACGGAAAAGTAGAATAGGTAACTAATCAAATCCATCAAAAGTACCACACCTACAGCGAATAATGAAATTAATACCTTCACCAAAAATATCTATATACAAGAAACTGATTAAGAGTCGTCGTCGGGAAAATTAAATTCGTTATCAGTACCGGGTTTTAAATCTTTTATATGCCACACCCCTAAGTTTTTACCATTTAAATCAACTAAACGATATGTTACAGTACCTGTTACTTCGGCAATTTTGGCTTTAACATATTTAGGAGCTAACTTCCGAGCAAAACCTTTGGAGGCATCTGACAAAACTGGATTGCGTTTCCACACTATTTCACCTTTCTTAAAATGTAAGGCCCTTTTCCTTAAATTATAGTAATGTTTATTACGCTCATAAGCTTTGTTCAATTTTGCAATGACTTCATTGTAAAGGGGAGAAAGTTCATTGACATCCTTCACCAATTGTTCTCGGGTGTCTAAAGATATATCTGCCTTTTTCAGATTCGCTAGGCGACCATAATAATCACCATGAGCGGGAACAGTCCTACCGAAATTAAGGAAAGAGGGGGTATAACCCGTAACTTCATGGACAGCATTCCTAATTGCATGGGCTATTTTAAAAATCTGAGCGTCCCAAAGTCTATGATTTTCTTGCACGTATGAGCGAATAGCAGTGGTGATAATCCTATTCGTACGCTCCACAGGATTCACTTGAGCATGGTAAGACGCATTATACCACACCTTCTGAACCTTATATTTTTCCACTAGTTTTAGAAAAGCTCCACCAATAAATTGGGGTCCGTTATCACACATGATGATTTGTGGTACACCAAACATTAGGAAGACATCGTTTTCGAGAAACCTAACGATAGAAGAGGCAGTTGCCTTCCTAAGAGGTTGAACTTGCACGAATTTGGTGAACCAATCGGTCACAACCAAGATAGAAGTGTAACCTTTTGTGGATCTAGGTAAAGGACCAATCAAATCTATTGATACTAGTTGAAAAGGATATTTGATTTTTTTTTGATTTCCCATGAAACCAGGTCGAAGTTGTGAAGAAGATTTACTGGCTTGACAAACATCACACTTCAGTACATATTTAGCGACGTCAGCTTTCATTTTGGGCCAATAGTAAATCTCTGAAAGTTTATGGAGTGTTTTGAATGAACCAAGATGGCTTGAGGTGGGTTCATTGTGAAATTGGTGAAGAAGATCTAGTCGTTTTGTTTTAGGAACTACTATTTTCCATTCAACAAGGTTAGATGTAATGTTGTGTTTATTGTGAACATATTTGTGGAGAATTCCATCCTCGATTCGCCAAGAAGGATATTTAATGGGGTCACGTGTGATTTTAATGATCATGTTCCTATACCAAGGACAAAATTCTGTCTCTCCAAACGTTATAGTATTAATATTAACAACAGGGATAGGAGCTCTAGATAATGCATCCGGGACAACATTATATTTCCCTTTCCGATGTTCAATGTCAAAACTGTATTGCGACATTCTAGCCGTCCAACGAGCTAATCTACCTGTTGGCGATTGAAGTTTGTGTAACCACAAAAGAGCATGATGATCAGTGATAATTTTAAAATGTGTTAGTTCAATGTAAGGACGATACTTCTCTATCCCAAACAAGCAGGCTAAGCATTCTTTCTCGGTTATAGAGTAATTCTGTTCAGCGCTAGTTAAGGACCGACTGGCGTAAGCAATGACTTTTTCATTTGAACCTTCCCCTTGCACTAAAATTGCTCCTAAACCAACATCACTAGCATCACACTGAATAATGAACGGTTTAGTGAAATCTGGGCTAGTTAAGATAGGTGCTGAAACTAATAAACCTTTCAGTTCTTGGAACGCAAATCCTGCACGATCATTCCACTTAATGACTTTCTTTTTTTGATGGCCCTTAATGAGTTCTAATATCGGGGATACGATTGTTGAAAAATTTGGAACAAACCTTCTGTACCAGCTGGCCATTCCTAAAAATCTTTTAACCTCCGTGGAAGTTTTAGGAGTAGGAAAAGAAACGATAGCTTCGACTTTAGAAGGATCGGTACGTAAACCATCCCTGTCAACCAAGAAACCTAAATAAGTTAGAGAAGGTCTACAAAATTCACACTTATCGAGGTTTATAGTTAGCCCTGCATCCTTTAAATGATTATAAACTTTGTTTAGGGTGTCCAAGTGTTCAGAAAAAGTTTTTGAAGCGATGATAATATCGTCCATGTATACAAATACGCTATCTAACTCAGGACCAAAAATGTTATCCATTAATCTCTGTAACGTTTGGGGACTATTGTTAAGGCCGAAGGGAAGAACAGTAAATTCAAATAGTCCTCTACTTGGAACTGTAAAAGCGGTCTTCTCACAACTGTTCTTGGAAAGTGGTACCTGCCAAAATGCCTTTTGAAGGTCGATGGAACTTAAAAACCTTGCGTCCTGTAGCCTATCAAGAATACCATTAACATATGGTAAAGGGTAAGCATCCCTTTTGGTAAGTTTATTTAATTGACGACCGTCAAAACAAAATCTTAAGGATCCATCTTTCTTTTTTACCATTACAATCGGAGAATTCCAAGGTGAGAAAGATTTTTGAATCACCCCCAACTCTAACATTGTATCAACCTCTTTATTTACAGCATCCAGCATTACAGGTGACATAGGATAGTATCTCTGCTTAATCGGTTTTGCATCTCCAGTATCTATATTATGGACGACCATATGGGTGCGACCAAGTTTAGGACCACTTATACTATGAAATTTATTAATGACGACTTCCAAATTTCGAATTTGTTCACCAGACAGGTCCTCTTTTGCAAGAATATATTTAAATGAATTATTTAAGCTAGAAACATGGAATTGGTCTGATTTGAAATCTGTGATAATGTTAAACAAATAACAGCTATCAACACCAAGGGTAAGTGGAGCTGAGATAGTGTTCGAAACTAAACAGTTAATAACTCTAGTTACATTATCGATCGTTACAGGTAAATCTACTAACCCTAGGATGGATTGATAGTTCCCATCAGCTGTTTGAAGTTTCATATCAGAATTAGATGTACTAGTCAATGGCAAATTAAATTTATTTAACAAAAATAATCCCTGCTTGCCTATTATTGTCTGGTTAGCACCAGAATCCAGAAGAGCTAACAATGGAATATTCTTAATTTGTACTTTGATAAAGGGTCGATTATCCCTGTGGCAGTGAGAAAACATGGACTGAACTTGAGGGTATTTATAAAAGTGTGCAACAGCCTTCAACCACTCTTTCCACTTTAAAGTTTCAGCCTGCAAAATCTCGGGACTTAAGCGTCGTGGGCTGCAGACGAGGCTTGTCCTTGCGGGTTTTTTTTGAACGTTACGAGTACATTTGGGACAATTACTAAAATTGACATTTGGAGTTCCACAAACGTAACAGAAAAATGTACGCTCCTTTTCACATCGATGGTAAGTGTGTCCTTTTTGTTGACAATTCCAACAAGTTACATTAGAGGAGGTCCTTGCAAAGTTCATGGATTTAAAACTATTTTTGTTAAAAGGAAAAGATTTCTTAGGTGCTTTATCAGAAGTGGTAGACGAGTGAACCTGACGTTTTAATTGACTAGTAGGTTTATAAGCCAAGTCTGGTTCTAAAGGAGAACTAGTAGATGAAAAATTAGGTCGAAACTTCTTATTTCTATTCTTCGTTTCTTCTAACTCTCGACAATATTCAGTTAAGGAGTTTATAGTAAGAACTTGAATTAACGCTAAATGATTGCTATAATATGGTTGTAGGTTTTTCCGAATATATCTTAATTGTACTTCTTCTGGTGGGACAGAGCTTAATCTATTGAAAAGGTTAATCATAACGGCTATGAAGATATGAGGACGTTCATCAACACCTTGTATACGAGAACGAATTTCCTCCCAAAGCGCATCATCATAGTCGCTAGGTAAGTAATGTTTTTTCAATAAATCTACTATCTCTTTCCAACTGCTAATTCTATTTCGAATAGACCGAAACCAAATTAATGCCTGATCATCAAACAAATCTATTGCCTCTAAAAATAATTGTTCGTATGTTAAGTTTCTTGCTACTCTCAATTCTTCAACTCTTTCTATGAATGAATTAACACCCTGATTAGCATTGTTACCTGAAAATTTCAGATTCCATTTGGAAACTCTTACAGAACTTGATGAGACTTCCGTCCGATGGCTACAAGTAGGAATTTGGGATAGATTTAATTCTTTTAATCGATTTGCAAAACGCTCGACAGGCTCTGAAATATCAAATTCGACCTTTCTACTGCTATGATGTGGGGAACTATGAGAAGCTTGAAAGATGGGATCCAATGGAGCTTCAGAAGTCATATTAATTCGAGGAAGATCTATACTACTGCTAGGAATTGGTTGTTCTGATTGTTGAATTATTGATATTACATCATTATGGTGTATCTCTTCACCATCAGCTACTTCCGAAAGAGATACTGACAATTCTAACAATTGGTCTTTTAGGTGAGTCCACTTAAGCTTAGTATCATCATCTAATAACATAGAGATATAATCTAATCGACGGTCTATGTGCTCTAGTTTAGTAGTTAATCTGTCAAATTCAGTAGACAAGGGTTTATTTTCAAAAGTCTGGGCCAAAGTTCGAAGATATGCCAACCTATGTTCGCAAAAATCTAACTCCTGAGGAACGTTAAATGTGACAAGTTGGTAAGAAGAACTTAGAGTTGAGTCACGCTTCTCTAAATTTAATTGTGTTCTTAATAACTTACGTTTTTCATCGACACTACGATTTGCAGGGTCCAAGTTACGAGTGGTTAACTCCCAATCTAACTCATCAGAAACCAAACAATTCACTTTCATCATCATGGAGGCAATTTGTAAGAACACACCAAAAATTATTACTTAAGAACCGTTAACCCTTATGAAAAGTGAAAATATCAAAAATTTTGAAAACTTATAACGTTTACTGAGCCAAGTTGTATGTAATTTCTAGTCAACCGAACCGAAAGAAGGCCCCACGTTGGGCGCCAATTTATGTGTGCCCTCTAAAAGTATACAAACCTGCAGAAGGTTCACATTCTCCGGCTAGCTCACTTCTCGGCAACAATTTAAATAAAATGTGGGTTCGTATTTTCACTTCATACATATGGGTAAGGTTCAATAAAATACAAAGTGGGCGCCAGCAATTTAATAATTGCATTTAACTAACATAACATAGGTATATATTTATATTTACAAATGGAAAATCGGAAATGTACATTCTGTACCTTTTAAATTATATATTAAATCATAGGTACATAATTAGAATTAAACAATTGAATGAAATGTTTTAAATCCGATCTTAAGTATAATCGGAGAGCTCTCCCTGGTTATAAAATATAGGTTGTTAAAAACTATATATCTAATTAGCTGTTATAATTAAAATTTAGTATAACAAATGTTCAAAATTCATACTGATAAGCAGTAATGTTTACATGCAAATCGGTAGTGACAGTTTAGAGTTATTTAGTAAGATTTAAGGTGTATTGACAATGAGGTAAGTCAAAAAAACCAGTTAGATAAGGACAGGGGTTTATAGTTGAAGTTTTAGGAGCTTCCGCTGCGCAGAAAGCCACATCTGTGCACTGCAGTGTCGAGCAATAACTGCACCGTACTTACTGGGTCAACTTGAGGTAGGAAGCTAATAAAGGCCAGCCAAGGGGGCAGAGGCTCCTTGAGGGAGTTGCAGATGGTGCACCAGGTCCAAGAAGGTAGATGGACGGCAATGGTACCTCAACCAGTTTGAGCAGTGCGGTATGCCAAATAAGATAGAGGATTACTCTGCGATGCTGAACTGGTGGAAGACATCCAGGTAAACAAGGCTCTTTGGGGGAATAGCTGAGAGCGCACCAGGTCCGATTAGACGAAGGGGTGGTGTCGGAACCTCAATCCGTCGAGCAGAGTGGTATAAAAAAAAGCTAGACAAGCATTCACAGGTAAGACGCTGGATTAAATAATTAGAATTGCACCTACCAGCTAAGTGAGCTGCCTTTCTTAAGAAACGTCGCACCATGTGCTTCGGAAAATGTCAGAAATAACGGTCACTTCAATATCACTTTATTATGCCGATTATTTCCTAATTTATGCACATAATATAACAACTGTATGTTGCAGGATGACGGCAGAAATATTTAAATTTCACAAAGCCTCGAGTCAAGATGCCATACCTCGACGATGGTACAGGCAAGAATCCTCCATATCCAAAAATTCAGGAAAAGGCTTTTTTTATAACATTTTCAAAAATCCCTAAATCAGAATGTCAAACCTTAAAGAGGAGTTATGTGTGTATGCAACCTTGGAAGCAAGATGGGTTGCATACTTGTTAAGGGAAATTATTGTATGTGTAAATGCAACATTTTGAATATATTAAATAATAAACCTTGTAGCTAATTACACTGGAATGCTACATAATGACAGCTCGAGCTATTGTAAATACACGGGATAATGTTGGTTTATTTCAATTAAAAAGCAATTGATAGAAGCTATGAGCTCGTTACTATATACGTGAACTATCAATGCACGTGGGTGTCCTTGCGATAAACACGGGTGTTAATTTTACCTAGTGCAAGGGTCGAATTCCAGATAATCTTATCTGAATTCGAACGCGTATCAAGGTTATTCTCCAAGACGGACAAAATACAGGGAATTTATTTTAATAGTTAACATAGCAGTTTAGTTTCTATGCCACCATTTAATCATATAGGTCATTTCCAGAGTTACAAATGGGACCAATAGATTAGAGCGTGTATTTTACGAGTTAACATAGAAATTATTACTTGTTACAAGTTGTTTCTCCATATCTACTTTTTAGTTCCATACCTACATTCCGGTAACAAAATTAAAGTTTCTCATTAGCAAGTACCTAATTCAAATTCGTATGTTAACTCGTAAACTAAACGCTTTAATATATTGATATCATTGGTAACTATGGAAGTGCCCTGTATGATTAAATGCTGGCATAGAGACGAAACTACTATGTTAACCATTAAAATAAATTCACTGTAGATTTCCACAGGGTAAGTACGTGGTTTTGCTATGTCTTTGGAAACCGCCTATTTCACCGTGAAATGCGAAACGGGTTTTCGGGTCCAAAAATCTAAACTCAGAACGTTTTAGCAATAATGTACTCAAATGTACGTAAATTTAATTATTCATTTGTATGGGCTTCAGTGCTTTGTCCTAATTTGAATTATCGCACTTTAATACTCGGGTATGCTTGATATTTAAGTAGATTTTGTTAACGTGTAATAATTTCAACTAGCGAACTCCGACGTCCAGCCGTCCGTTAATTGAATTTCATGAGTCTCTAGGAGCCGCTGAAATGGTAAATGAACCCAATTAATTTATTCCAATAACCAGACATATTATTAATTGCATCCAAGCGGTTGGACGGGGATTAGAGAAATTTAAATTGTCCAATACAGTTTATTCCGATTTCCAGTCATAAACTGATTGAATTTTGAACGGATGTTTGCATCTAAGCGGTCAGTCGGGGCTTAGAGAAATTTAAATTGTCCAATACAGTTTATTCCGATCTCCAGTCATAAACTGATTGAATTTTGAATTTAAGCGGGTACCTGGGGAGAACTAGTTCGAGATTGTCTCGAATTTTTCTGTTGTCTGGCCGGCGAGAAGCGGGGATTCCACCGGCCGAGGCCGGCAGGAAGCGGGTCGGACGGTCGAGATAGTTTCTCGGGATATTTCTGGAAAATCTTCTCGAGTTCGCGCAACAATTTCATTTTATATGTTGCCGTCGGTCCGCCGGGCATCTCACAGCGCAAGGGGAAAATGCGCATTGGACGATCTGTCGTATCATCGGCGCAGAACGATGAACTCGAGGCTCGAGCGGGCTGGGAATTTTCGATTGTTACAAATTCGATTGTTGAAAATACAAAGATTAAGCGCTTTTAATTTGAAATTAAAGTTCGGTAGCGCTTAATCAAGAGCGGAACGTTACAAGAATGAATAAAATCGAATTATTTAATTGTTTCCGCTTTCCGAGATATTCAGATTGTTGCTGAAAATATTTCGTATGAAAAAATCTCTCGGATTACTCGGAACAATCGGGTGCTCGGAACGTCGGAACTCTGATGGTCGTTCAACCGATTCTCTCGTTTAAACTGCGATTACTTTTATTCGGATACAAGTTTGTCCGAGTGATCGATGGTCGGCTCTCACTCTCGGCTGCCAGTGTGCCACTTGCCGACGGATTATCCAGGGTTTTTATTTAAAACAATAGTTTAACAAAACATTTAAATAAGTAACCAAATTCTCGATGTAGCTGATATAGGACACTGCAGTTTAAATTTAAACTACATGAATTAATAACAGATTCATTTATTTTCAAGTTAGGTCTATAATGTATAAAGGTTATTTATATTTTACAGTACAGTATACATTGCACTTCCATACTTTGACCAAATGGTTTAAAAAGATTTTTTTGTCAACTACACGAAAAAATTGCATGTTCAACACGTTGGAAAAGTGATTCTTCCATGCTCACGTAAAACTTTTACATTCGCTGGAAAACTGTCACTTTTCTTAACTTGTAGAACAATCTACTACTCATTCACTAGCGATTTAAGAACAACTCGCCAGCATATAAACATTATAAACAGTTACTTATGGTTGATACTATAGAGGTAATAATAATAATGCCAGTTTAATATGACAAAATTGAAGAGAAAATTAATAATCGAGTTGTTTAACAATAACCGTAACGACATAACTGGAGACTTGAATTTCCGCATTTATATTTTTATGACGCTCAACGGCGTAAACCCGAAAAGAAACACAGATTGCAGCTGAAAATCATTTCGGTGGAGCATATAATTCTCATATTTTAAATGCCCGCATTCAGCTATACACAGTGCACACACAGTACTCGCCTACTGCACAGCCCTCGACGGAATCCGAGATATTCATTCGTTTTCCGAATGATTCATTCGTATCCGATTGTTCCGTTAAACTTTCTCGCATTCGGATATCTCGATTGTTAAATTCATTCGATTTTGCTCATCACTACTTCAGAGAGTCGAGAACTGTGTCGAATTCGCGTCTCCAGCAGCTCGCACTGCTGGGACGCTGTGTGAAGTATTTCGTTCTATTAAACGTGTGCTTTTCGTTGATTTTTGTGCCCTCTAAAGAAGTTGAACTGTTTCGTTTCGTTTCATGGCAACCCTCGGCGTTTCATCGTGATATGTGAACTAGTTGTCGGGGGTTGAAGATGACGCAGAGAAGTTAGTTGTGGTCAAAGGATCCTGTTGCATGCGTACTTGTATTTTATTTCTTTGTGAGGAATATAGGGGAGTTTTGGAGAAAATGAACTAAAGGTAAGTTCACTGATACTACCCGCTGGTTGAAATTAAGCACTGCAAACACCTTCTAAGCCCAGTTTTTCGTTTCCACTTTTACGTAAATGGGTTTATCAACAAAAGTAATGGCGCTAAATATTTAACATCTGTATTTCGTTTACTGGACCGTTGCCATAATTTAAGGTAAAGAACCCGCCCTTCTTGCTGAGCGCTTTAGCCGGAAACCTTTGTTACAGCCCATCGTAACGGGGTTAGGGTAACGAATCCTTGTAATTTTCCCTATTTTGTCGTGATGTAGTTTTTATGAAGTAACAAACTGGCGTTTTTGTCTTAAAGGGCAGTTCATGCTGGAACAATCTGGCATCCCCGAGTGGTGCCAAGTATTTTCTTTTGTGATAAAGGCGGTTTAGACTGTAGCAAACGGTCTCCCAAACGTATGGCCTTGTTTTGCCCACTTGAGGGCCTGTTTTGTGTCGTCAATAACGATTTGGGTTGTAACAACTACTGCGTCATCGTTGTGCTTGCGCTGTGAATTTTTGGTGTTCTATGGTTTCTAAGCAGATTGTTGGTGCTTGTTATACTGTTTAGTAACCATATAAAAGCCATTTTACGCCCGCTATCAAGGGCCAACAAACAAGACTATGGTTCCAAAATGAAATAAAATTGCTTATTGTAAACCTGGCATTTTGTGTCAATCTTGACATTAGTATAAATTTGATAGAAAGTCATTCGCGTGCGTATTAAAATTTAAAAACTTTCATTGCAATCTAAACCTTTTGTAGTCTTCTCTACATAGAAATTTTGCATGTTATAGTGGTCTTATAAATTGTCTCACTACAATGGCCAACCTTCTTCAAGTTTTGCAATTGTGAACACCCTTTGAGTTTGCTTTAGCAATTTGAATCAATGCTGATCAATGACAGCAACGACAATTTGGCTGTGCATAGCACTGCGTGAAACCTTAATTACAGAGAAAAAGTTAATAGTTACGATTTACGGGACCACAATAGTACAGCTGATTGCAAATAAAAGTGGGACAAGTCTTGAGACTACTTTTTGCGTTTTTAATAACGTGTGAAACTTTTTCTAACTTACATTTCCGTAGGTGAATACATAAAATACTATTAAAGATAGAAGCATAAAAAAAGGAACATAATTACGAGTATTTAATATGTTATTGTACTTCATATTACAATATTACATATTAGCTGTCCCAGTTTTATTTGCAATCAGCTGTACATACAATCAAAATGTTAAAATTAAATGTATATTTGAGATAAACGGAACCCAACGCCCCTGGCCGACAGACAACTTTATGCACACCGCTGCTACGCTGTCAAGCTGCATTTGATAGTAAGGCACGTGGACCGGCGACGTTCCTAGGTGCTATAGATACCTAATTCACGTGTGAACGCTCTTCCCCAACTGCTTGTGATGCGACTGTCGGGGAGTTTATGCCGGCGTCAATTCAATACTCTAAGTTGAGCCGTAGGCGATCCTGTACGTACGTGACGGACCACCACAACTGCTGGAAGAGACTCTTTCACCACGTAAGTTGTGATTTTGTTTAATTACGTTTCCGGTTATTCCATACTTAAGAACAAAAATGTGTTTTGCCATGTTTTGCTGTGATCGGGCGTTTCGAAACGTTTCCTCTGCTGGAGTTGGCGTAGATATCCATCGAAAGTCGGTTCGACGAAGAGAGAGTGCTAGTTAAGGGTTGTTCGTCACCGAATATCGGTTCAACGAGAGGTTCAAGCGTTCGGGAAGATTCTGAAACACTGGAAGGCTTCTTGCGATGGAGCACTCGACTCTAGTTGCCTCGGATTAACGACTTTTTATGAAAATGTACGGAGAGGTTCTATAAAGCATTAGAACCATGGTACCTACCAACTTTAGTTTCACTGCGATGCACCGTTCGGTATAAGAAGGCCAAAATACCCAAATGAATTCGACAAAATGACAAAAAAAAACTCAAAAATTACTCTTAATGATTTTTATCATCTTCACAGACGAAATTTCTTTCTTATTCATAAGTAGTATCCTACAATCAGTATTTTCTCAAAAATTCGACTAGGGGGAAATGTATCTGGTGGGAGCGGGGAGGGGGGGAGAAGCAGACTTCATAAAATGAATTTCTATGAAAATTTACGGAATGTTCTATGAAGCTTTGGAACGATGGTACCAGACTTCGGTTTCATTAGGATGCACCATCCGGTGTGGAGAGGCTCAAATATATTAAAAAATGTCGAAAAAAGGATCGTTTTTGTCTCAAAACTGGTTCCAGAAAGTTTTATCATTTTTACAGATGATAGTTTCCTCTTACCCGTAAGTGATTCCCCAAAATTCCAGGGAGGGAGATATCTGATAGTCCACATTTTATTACAGTGCTAAGTTTAAGGGGTATAAAAACTGTAGAAGCGCGAGTCCTATTGATCGCATAAAATAGTATATTATATCATGACGGACTAAAGTGCACCATTTAATCCCGCGGATGGTGTTTGTTGCCTCGAGGGCTAAGCCCGAGGACAACAACCACTCAAGGGATTTAGGCACTTTAGTCCCGAGGTATATACGCTATTTTTTGCACTTTTGGGAACATTATCATCACACATTTCCAAAATTTGGAATCTGTCAATTTGGAAACTGACAATTACAATTTATTAAAAACTGAATTGCAGCAGGTCCTGGATAGCCTGAATCAGTTGGCAGTACTGAAGTGTATTGTCAGTATATGTCAAATTCGAAATTTTCAGGTTAAGTTTTGCGCCAGTGTGTGTCAAATGACAAACAAAACCTAACCTACTAACCTCGTGTGTACATAAATTTATCATAGTTACGGTATCATTTTTACTTTAGTCCCTAGTGATTAAATGAGCTACTTTAGTCCCTGTTTGCGGGAACTAAAGTATCGACTTTAGTCCCGGAAGTGCAAAAAATATAATTTCAATTGCCTTAAAACAGTTGGCAGAACGTGATGGCTTGCTCTAGGCATTTGGCCGTCGGAGAGCGTAGTCACAAGCCCAACGGTAAATGACGGGCAGAGCGTGAGAATGCTGCTGGAAGCGTTCACCCTTGACGAAGGTGTCCGACTCAAAAGCTGCTGTGATGAAACAGCCGGGTAAGATGATAATTTCGGGTTACGTGGGTGGAATAAATAGAGTAGCTAAATAAATTCTCTATGGGTAAAACAGAAAATAGTCCAACTCAAGTGAAACTATTGGCGTAGAAGTACACTCAGCAACTGATAATATGGTCGGTAAAACCCTTTATATATCCTGCTTGGCCGTAATTAAAGACGTAACTTAACGATATTCGGTTTTCTACCTTATGTGACTATCAATCTTCCACCCGTTATACTGCAACTCGCTCAAGCAAGTCCCAAGTTGAATGAAAAGTCAAGCTGCAAGAAATGCAGTCTTCCCGCTCGCTCACCGGTTGTACAGGCAGAGGGGAATTTCCAACGAATTTGCAGATGTTAGCTGCCTAAGCAAGTATCTCTCTGCGATAATCTAACACTGCGCGCCTGATTCCGTGAAAACGAACGGATAGAAACCTGCCTTGCCCAAAAAGGATTAAAACTAAATGGACCACAGTGGCTCCGCAAAATTCTCTCTCAATCGGCAATTATCATCTTTGCGCTCTTAATACCCAATATACTATTTCTCAATTATTTGCACTTAATTGCAGCTCAGTAAGCAAAGAATTCGATTTGTTTTCGAGTGAAAATAGAACAAGAATAGTCCCAACAACATACATATATTGGTCTTTATAATACAGTTCAAATCATTTTTAAATTAATCAATTATAAAAGTGTATGTACAAAATAGTAAATAAAAAGCTGCATTCGGGTTTGGAAAGTTTGGAAGCCCTTTGGCAACATGTGTCCTGAACAGCGTGCTTAGGGCGGATTCTGGAATTAGAACTTATTCAATTAAAGATAGGCGCCTGTGTCAACAAAGTACGAGGTCAGTCGGGGCTTTTATGTAAATTCGAAAATAATTACCACCCTTGGGGGGTTCTCGTCGACCTTAGAGGTCTTATACGAGGCCGGCGTTTACCTTACAAGGTGTCTAGCCATTGGCTCAAACGCTTACTGTCTCGTATTATTGGACCTCGAGCTGCATTCTTCGGGATGCTGCGGGATTCGTCGTAAGGTCTGCAGGACCTTCCCCTTCGATAAACGGGAGATTCCTATCACGTAAGTAGGTTACTTGCTTAATTATGGCGACGATCCAACTTCAAGGTTTCTCAGTTTCAAGAATGAGGGCTGCATGTTTTACGGTGAGATCACTTCGGTGTGACAGGGTAGGGCAGCACGTACTTTTATTCAGCGTTGTAAGTCTGTAGAATCGCGACAGTGGGCAGTATTGGCGTGTGGGGTTTCAGATTGGGCTCACCAATGCTTTCCGCGCCGTTGAAAAGGGTCGAGCCCCTTCATGGGGGTTTGGGTATCTGTTCTAAGGGCCAAGTTTCACGACCGAGAAATCCGATTAAGGTTCGTGAATTTTCACCTCGGGTAACGCAATCGGAGAAATGTTCCTTAATCTCAAATGTATAACGTCAGGAAAAACACCATTTGTTTCATAAAACATACAATGAATTCTTAGTTAATTACGAACATAAACTGCAATGTGGCATGACATGTATAATAATATTGTAACACAAATTATATTTGGGTGAATCTGGATGTGCCTCGTGTCCGCGAACGGGCTGCAACCCAAATTACGTCTAAGGTTCACCA
Organism: Agriotes lineatus; assembly: GCA_940337035.1. Lineage (NCBI taxonomy): Eukaryota > Metazoa > Arthropoda > Insecta > Coleoptera > Elateridae > Agriotes > Agriotes lineatus. The sequence continues at coordinate 46,002,096 of OW679201.1, read as the reverse complement.
GGTTGTCGGCCCCGTGTCCGTGTAGGTCTTCTGCCTTGTAGATCCAGCCCTCTGAACGACAGGTTTTTTACAGAGTATATAGGGGCCGAGAAATGGCGGTTTGTTTATGTTTTAGTACCTTTCTATAGTAAGTAATTGCCTCCCTTCTCCTTAGTTAATTCCTCTATTTTTGACATGAACCATGGTTTATTGCCTTTTCTTTCATTTTTATTTACTTTTCATATACCGTGCACCTCTCGCAAGGTGGTTATACCAAGTGTTCAACAATAAATTACATAAATAAGGGTTGGCCATGGAAACTAAAAGTAATATAAACAGGAAGCTTTAGACTTCACTAACTATCATTGTTGTTGTTGTTGTCATAAGTTTATATTATAATCTGCTACGGAAATTCTAAAGTTTGCTGTCTCTAAAGCTGGCTGTTGACATTAGTTTTGCTTTCCATGGCCAACCCTTATGTAATTTCTTTTTGAACACATGGTATAACAATTTATCTCCAACCCATTTCGATATCATCCTCAGGTGTTGTTTTTTCTTAATTTTGTGGGATAAATGGTTCTCGTATAGCAATCTTGTCCTGTCCGAACGATTCTATCGGGTGATCGAATAAATTTCACCTCCAGTGTGCTGTGATTCGTGGTATACATTTGGCAGCACTGAAGTGGATTGTCAAATTTAAGGTTAGTAGGTTAGGTTTTGTTTGTTTTTTGACACAAAGTGAAACAAAACTTAACCTGAAAATCTCGAATTTGACATAGACTGACAATCCACTTCAGTGCTGCCAAATGTATACCAGGAATTATAGCACCCGATACATTGATTTTCTCTGCATAGGCCGAGTCAATATTGTTTACCCTGTATTTAATGGTAACTTTATTTTCCCAAAAGATAAGAATATGATCTGATCCAATATTGACTCATGTTAGACCGTGTTATTTTATGTATTTCTTGTGACTGAAGAAGATGTTGTTTATTCCTAATGCGTTTTAGGCACAGAATGCCACTAACTAAAGCTTCTTTGTGATCGTTATGTGGGATTCCTGTTATAGGAATATTGCCTGTCTTTTCATTCATATTCCCTATGATTACAACTGTGCGTTGTCGTGGTAGTTCTTCAAAGAATTTTTGAAATTCTTTATAAAATTTGTCGACTTCTAATGCTTTCCCGAGTCTGATGCATAGATGTGGAGATATGTAATATTTTTTTTTCGTCATTTGTGGAAATAATCGCGTCACATGTCATAGACTGCCCGAGTAATGTTAACTTGATTGTCAATTAATTTTTGCGATAAAATGAAATTTGATATTTTCCTTTAATAATATGCTCAGTCGTCGAAAAAATAGTATGTATGTTTCGAGCTAAAAGTGCGCTTGCCGCTTTTGCATGATATTCATGCGCAAACGGCAAGAATGCACTTGGAGCTCTTAACATACAATATACTATTATTTTATCCTATTATGTTATTATGACAATAACTCCTTAGCAAAGAGTTGCGTTAAGATGGATTTAACAGCACTAGTGTTGTTAAGATAAAAAACATAACGATACTTAATTAGCATTTAATCACATGTTGGCAGCACTGAAGTGTATTGTCAGTCTATGTCAAATTCGATGTTAGTAGGTTAGGTTTTGTTTGTTATTTGACACAACTGACGCAAAACTTAACCTGAAAATATCAAATTTAACATAACCTGACAGTGCTACCCACAATACATTATTGAGTTTTTATCTTACTAGTGACACCACCACTTGCTGTTGTAAGTGTTATTAATAACCATTTTTCCTATTTTTTAAAAAGATTAGTATTTTAGAATAAAATAAACCATGTTACGATATACGTAACGTTATCTGCTTTCTACTTTACTCGAGAATTTTAAAGAACTCGCCCCTAACGTCACTCGTTCATTCAAACTATTCTCTTGTAATGTAAAAATCTTGATAACGTTACTTGCATCATAAATTACTATTTTTCTATAGCACATGTTAAAGTGTGCTTTTATCAACTCAAAACAAAAGGTCAAGTTTTACTTTAACAGCAAGGGTAGATAAAGTAGCACTTTAACATCAAGGATAGATAAAGTAATTTAATTTTCTAACTTTTGTTTAAATTAAATATGACAGCTTCCTATTATCGTAGCAACCCAATCTAGCTACTGACATTTTGAAATGTGATTGACTGTCATTATTTTCTTTTGAAATTGTTAAAGTTCTTGCTATAGAAAAAAATATTGTATTATACACGACGATAAAGTTATTTCTATCCACTCTTGAATCATTAACGTCTCGACTTCGTCTCGACGTTAAACGATTCACTCGTGGATAAAATTTAACTTTATCGTCTTGTATAATAAATTACTATTATTTTATCCTATTATGTTACTATGATAATAACTTCTTAGCAACGAGTTGCGTTAAGATGCATTCAACAGCACTAGTGTTGTTAAGAAAAATAACATATCGATCCTTTATTAACATTTAATCACATGTTGGCAGTACTGAGTGTATCGTTGGTGAAACTGTCAGTCTATGTCAAATTCAATGTAAGTAGGTTAGATTTTGTTTGTTATTTGACACAGACTGACGCAAAACTTAACCTGCTAATCTCGAATTTTACATAACCTGACAGTGTTACCAACAATGCAGCACAAAGCAGCTTATGGTTTTTATCTTACTGGCCATATCACCACAGCCATAGGCCAAGGCTTTAGTAAAAATATTAATAATGAATAGGGCAAATCACCACAATTTATAAATTAAATGGTTTTAATAATATAATTCTGTGTCAATCTCAAGGCTGATTAAAATGATGTTGTAATTAATTAATATTTGCAAAATAAATGGTTTATTGCTCTTATGTAATGCTATTTATTTGCAATTAATTAAAGCATGTCTCAACTCTCAACTCTCAACTAGTATTTTACAAATACTTTTGTATATGACAAATTCACTAGTATGGCAATCGCTTAAATTCGTATCTGACAGCTTAAACCTTTAAATTAGCTATAACCACAAATATGATCTGCACGTATACAAATTTGCGTAAATTGAATTCCAAAACACCAAAATGGCAAAAATAACATCAGGTAAATACAATGTAACTGATGTGACGTAATTTCCGGCTAACCTGGTATTGTTTCAGTGACGTAAAATGACGCTCTGATCTGATTTTGTTCTATTTTCGGAAAATCTTGCAAAATCGGCTTCAAACCAAAAATTGAAAGAACGCCATCTTGATGAATCTCTGCAGCTGGGACCACATTCACGGCCTCGTACCCTGTCCAATCTTGATGCAACTTTGGCTTTACGGCCCTTCAGCAACAGCTTCCCCGTGAATTTTACCTTGCAAAGGAGCTTCGTATGCTGGCTTCACCCAATCGAAGGACGCCACGGCAATTATGGACTTGGTGACGGCCTCTGGGTTCTCCTTGCCACTTGTAGGGCTCACTAAAAGACTCCTCCACACGTAGTAAAAAGTTCTGGCTGACCGATGTCTCAAACTGCCCGAAATTTTGTCCGAATTTGGCCTCGCTAAAGGATGCACCTGGTAAAATCTTGCTGGGCTGATTCCTGTTTACTGGGATGTTTTACCAAGATGCAAATTACACTCACAGATGCCCTGCACACTGGTGAATATGGAAAACACTTTTTGGCTGATACAATAACTTTTTTATTAACAATTTTACACCAAAACTAGGAGCACCTTTTGCACCCAGCAAATTTTACAAGGTTTGTTTTCGATATTAAACAGTTGACTGTCTCGTATCTTAGTAACATAGATTTGCAACTGTTTTTATGAAAATGAGTTTTGATATCATGTTTTAACTTATGAACTATAGTTTTGATATACTCTTTTTTGCTTAAATACTAAACTGCATTTTTTTGGTAATTGTTACTTTTATACTTTAAATCTCTGCGTTTTAATCACTTCAGTTTTAAATGCACTGTTTCACATGTTTTTATTCTAGCATTGCACGATGTCTGTTTCCTTTGATAGGTAGCCTAATTGCTCTTTGCAATCTTTACTTCCTCGTACTGCTTTTCTTTACCCGTCAGTTGTCTTGTCGTTTGCGGGTGATACAAACTTTTAATCATAACGCTCATATCATTTTTGTAACTACACAAACCATCTCTGTATTATTTTAAAATTTATATTATTATACTGATTTCACCAAACTCAAATCGGTTAGCTACATAAATTAAGCTGCGTTTCCATAATTAGCATCAATCATCGACTGTAACGCTGAACGTAACCCTTTTGAATCCTGCCTTATCTGATGCCAATCACGATGTATATCACGTGCATTTATTAGTGTAAAATTACTGATTTTCTTGCAATAAATAAAATATTTAATTATGTGCTCATTTTGAAATTATTCATGTCCGTGTTAGTTAGGCAACCAGAATTGCTGTGGGCAATAAACTATTACAATATGTCTCGCTGTTGTTAAGTGCCATTAATAAAAAAATTCCTATAGATTAGTATTTTAGGATAAAATAAACCTTGTTACGATATACGTAACGTTATCTGCTTTCTACTTTACTGGAGAATTTTAAAGAACTCGCTCCTAACGTCGCTCGTTCATTCAAGCTATTGTCTCGTAATGTAAAAAGCTTGATAACGTTACTTGCATCGTAAATTACTATTACACATTAGGTTTATACTTGTACCAAAAATGTGTTGGGTTTACCTATTGTTAACAGAATTTTGGAAAATTATATCAATTTCTAATTTACAAATCCTTTGATTTTACAGTTTATTTTATCACATTTCATACGGTAATGTACTACATTTCTACATTCTGTAAAATTGTTTAGTAATGTAGTACTTTATACCATAGCAATCATTACAGCATAGCAACGACGATTAGTTTTACGTTTGGCAATACTGAAATGTATTGTTAGTGACACTGTAAGTCTATGTCAAATTCAAGGTTAGAAGGTTAGGTCTGTATTAAAATTGACGTAAAACCTAATCTGCTATTCTCGAATTTAACAAACACCGACAATACACTTCAATACTGCCAAATGAATAACATCAAGTGAAGTTGCTGTTTTGCTTTAGTACATAAAAACGAGTTCAGCTTAGCTTGGTTATGTTTTGACATTTAATGTCGCTTTTATATAAAAATCTAATATATCACATTTTTACATGAACTGCCATAAAATAGTATACGAAATTCGTTAGAAAAGTGGTTTATTGAACTTGCTGACGCTCGTACTCGTACTTGTTGAGTAAAACTTCACTTTTCTAAACTATTTGCGTAATACAGGGTTATTCACGTAAGATTCACTGTAAGTCTATGTCAAATTCGAGGTTATCAGGTTAGGTTTAGCGTCAGTTTTGACACAAACTGACGCAAAACCTAACCTGCTAACGTCGAATTTGACGTGTAAACAGTCTATGTCAAATTCGAGGTGCTAATGCAATAGGGATCCAGTTAGCTTTATAAATCGTATTTTGGGTTGCTTTTTTACCGGTCAGGCTCGTCATCTTACGTGAATAACCCTGTATACTATTTCGAGAGAATATAACTCACGACCTGCTATCGTCATTACTGACACTTCAGCATAATTGCGAGAAGTGAAGTTAGCCATACTTCAGCAACTGTTTTGAAGCAAACAGTACTGTCAAGCATGACATTTTTAGTTGTCCGGCAAAATAACGAACGTCAAGTCGAAGTGCAGAGTTTATTTGGAAAACACCGAAATTATTGGAAATGGGAGGCGCACCAAGCAGAACAAGAAAACTAACCCTAGAAAACCAGGATTCTACAAGCGTTATCAAAGTATCAGACGATGTCGTCCAGCGCCTTAGAGGAAGCGAAAGTTAGTTGCACTTAACCTAAAAATCACCCCGCAATTGCGGTTCAATTGAAGTTCATTCCGTTAGAAGTGCTTCATCCATTTCATCAACCCCCTCACCGGTGGCAAGGTTTTAACATGTCGAACATTATTGATCTTTGAAACCTGTTGTGTTTACTATTACATAACTAACCTTCATTGCAGGTCGCCCAGTGGTAAGAGACGTAGTTAGCCCAGGGGCCCAGTGGCCTGCGGTTCCGGGGAGCCCCCCAGCGGGATATCCCCAACCATATTTGTTCGAACCTAGTTTAACCTCGTTACAAATTCGACAGGAGAAGGAGGCAGCGTTGAAGAAGAACGACCAGTACTGGGAGAAGCGTGTTGCTGACCTGCAGAAAAAGCACGGGGAGATGCATCAAGTTATGGAAGATGAATACCAGAAAGCTGTAAGTGAAAAGTGCTTGGTTACGATTGTTTATAAAGGCGTTTCGTTGTCAGATAGGGGAATTAGCTGGTGAAAAGAAATCAAACAATTGTAAGGCACCGCCGTGTGTGAACTCCAAGAAAGCCGTATTGGAATGCTACAAGAAGTACCCTAGCCAGCCCATGAGGTGCAACAAGGAAGTAGAAGCATTTGCGCAGTGTGTTGATGTACAGCGAGCCTATATGATTTCAAATCAGGGCTAACGGATTCCATCTGTAGTTTCCAAATGTTAGAGTGAGCTTTGCACTTATTTAAAAATTATTTGTAAATATTTCATAAATATACTGTTACTTTAGTATCTTTATTTCTGCAAAATCAATACATGCACACAAACTTCAACTAACGTTCATGTAAAAATGTGAACAATAAGATGTATACAGGATGTTCATTTTCTAACTGTATGAGCAACTTCTTTAATACAATAGTTCCTTAAACTTAAAAAAAAATCTGCAGAGTATTATGCCCTTTTCAGATTAATAACCCAAATGTAAAGATTTTAAGCTCAAATTTAAAAATGGCATAAAATTATGCTCCGAACTTCACACGATTTTGGTAGATACTTCTTAACTTCTTACAATAAAAAGTTACCCGTATAACCTAATAGAAAGAGGACATCCTCTACATATAAATAATAAAAACAATTTTAATACCTATATATAAAACATCACTATACTGAGACAAAGTTAAGAAAAGTAAAAACCCTACGAGATTTTCTTTCCCCACGTAATAAGTACAAGAACTGTTGACCAGCCATGCAAAATCCTCGGCATAGAACTTTTCAGTCTTTTTGTTTTTGAAGACCCTTTTGGTTTAGCATCTGGAAATAAAATTAAATTACTGCACTGTAATACTTTATATAACGAAAAAAATAATTATATCTAACATGACCAACACCAACTAGTGATATATTTACCAAAATACAAAATTTAAAAAAAAGAAGAAACCAAAGTGTTGGGAATTATTACATTTTCTTTTTGCATTTTTAAGACTAACTTTTATTTATACAGGGTGTATCAACTATTCAAAGCGTCGTTACATGTTATGCAAACTAAAGTAAGCCTGTAAATCTACTGTTGCTGGTCCCAAGCCTGGATAAAGGACGACAAAGAAGAAAGGTACTCCAATGAAGATAAAGAAATATAAATTAGAGAAGCATTTAATCAACAGCTTGAGAAGGTACATGGTACAGCAACAAAGAACAACATAGAAATAGTAATTAGCAGTATGAATCATCTACCTAGGGACAGCTGAGCAGCAACAAGTATCTTTGAAGGTCACAATGAATACAATTCGAACAAGCAAGATGCAAAGTGGCTAAAAAATATAAAACTAAGAAAAGGAAATAAACATAACAGACAAATTCTACAAGAAATTGAACGTGTGAGTAATGGATAATCAATAAAGATATACAAAATAAATATGGGAGAGAAAAATATTATGAATGATATATGGATGGAAGAAAGTAAAAGATACGTGGCTGAGGAAAACAAATGAAGAAATAATGAGGCCATATGGGGAACCCAGCATCATAAATGTGGTGAAAGCTCAACTGTTAAATGGGTGGGACATGTGGAGAGATCTAGGAACAGAATCAACAGAAGGAGTGCTACATGGAGGTGTAATTGGGTGTATACCTGTTGAGAAGGAGAATTAAATAAATAATTGGAACACGAAGATGAGGTGCTCCAAAAAGTGAATGGTTGGAAATGGTTGAGCAGGATCTGAAGAAACTAAAGGAAAGAGACTGGAGGAATAAAATCAGGGACAGGAGGCAATGGAAAACAACTGAGAAAAAGATCTAAACTTCGAACAAACCTATGAAAAAAAAGTAACAGGGAATTAACCGATAGACTGAGCATTAAGGAGACTTGGAAGAGGAATTTTAACAAACTTTTGCTAGATCGACCAGAAACTACCACTGAGGAATTCAAAGCAGTGGGCATTGTACAACATGAAACTCCAGACATAATGACGCATCATCCATCAATCAAAGAAGTCAATGCAGCTATTTCATCAATGAAAGATAGTAGAGCCCCGGATTTTTAACAATCTCTTCGAACACCTACACAAACTGATGGATCTGGATGGATGAAGAAATACCCAGCAATTGAAAAGGAGTACCATATAGTCTTCAGTCACATGCTCAATAAAAGATTAGATACTTGCACGTAAAATACTGGGAAATATCAAGCTGGCTTTAGATACGGCAGAGGTATAACAGACCATCTTTATGTTGTAGAAAGGATTTTGGAAAAATCATGGGAATATTATTATCTACGCTTGCAACACAGGCCTTTAGGCCCTTAGCAGTGGGAATATAATAAGAACAAAAGGCTAGAGCGAAAACGAACCTATAATTGCGATAAACACAAATTTAGAGAACCGGCGGATAATTTTAAGTAGCGAAATAAAGAGAAAAGCCCATAGACAATGTAGACCAAAAGAACTGTGCAAAAACTGCAATCCATTCAACAAGAAATGGAAAATTTAACAATCCAACTAGGATGATTAAAAAGCGAAAGAGAACATCTGGCACAGCAGTTAGTAACAACAATGGCTGTTGAATGTGTAGAACTAAGAAAGAAATAAAGAAATAGGGTGGTACAAAGGGAAAAAGAAAGAAAGGAACTAAAAGAAGAAATACAGCAACTAACACAAAAAATAGAAACCATCAAAGGAAAAATAAAGAAATAAGGATTAAGTACACACCAGAAATGCTCAAAGGAATGGAAAAAAAGGACAGGGAATAGAATTGAGACACAAAGGTTACTGAGAATAGATGAACTGTATATTAGAACAAAAAAAAAGAGATGGGAATACCAGAAAGATGAAAATATAACTAATAAAGATAGAAAATGAAAGAAGGTATCTTTATGGGAACTTATACAGAGGACTCTACAGAGAGGGGTTAAACAATTAATAAAAAAAGCACAGAGATATAAGTTAGACTGTTTGGCATTACAGAGAACAAATATAAAAGAAGAATAAATAATAGACTTAGAAGGATACATTTTGATAAACGGAGGCGGGAAGAAAAACAGTGTAGGAACAGGATTCCTGCTAAGAAGAGGAATAAAGGAAGTGTTAGTGGAATTCAAAGTGATCAACGAAAATTAAGTATAGTTAATATACATGCCCTACTGAAACAACACAAGAAGACGAATATAAGTTCTATGAAGAATTGGAAACTGTTTACGATGGTATACCAAGATCTGATATAAAGATCGTGATAGGGGATGCAAATGCAAAAATAGGAAAGGAAGACCGCTACAGAGAAGTAATCGGAACAAACAGTAAACATGATGAAACAAACGAAAATGGAAAGTTGCTTATAAATTTTGCAGCTGAAAGAAGGCTAAAAGTAAGAATAACATATTTAAACCCAAAAGAAATATACAAAAGTACGTGGATGTCCCCATATAGGAAAACCATACATCAAATCAATCAGGTGCTAATAGAAGGCAAACATGACAATGATAACAACATAAGATCACGAAGAGGAGCAGAGATAGGAAGTGATCACTTTCTAGTTAGAGCTAAATTAGAGCAGCCATTTCCAAGTACTCCAAAAAAGGGACAAGATTATGAAAAGGGTATCCAGGAAAGAGTAGAAAGAGCAACATCACAAGCTGGAATTGATTCAGAACAAGAAAGCATCAAAGGAATAATCAAACAGGTAATGAATGAAAATGTATAGAAAAAGTGGCAACAGAAGAAGCAAGAATGGTTTGATGAACAATGCCAAGAAGTAGTAGAAGTGAGAAGAAAGGCAAAATGCAAATGTTGAAAAACCAGACAGATGACATGAGGAAGTCATCATCATCATTCCTTTTTGCTCCTTTAGAAGCATAGGGCGTCTTTCGACGATTCTTCAGCATTTGGTGTTTCCACCTATATGGTAGCAGAGTTGCCAGCTCTGTACCAGTTCTTCTTTAATTTATCACTGTTCATTTCACTTTTGTTGATTTACTACACTGCACACATTGATTCACATAGTTTCTTCCATTCGGTTTTGTCTTGAGCCTTTTCTTTCACTTCATTCCATTCCATTCCTTTTTGCTCCTTTAGAAGCATAGGGCGTCTTTCGACGATTCTTCAGCATTTGGTGTTTCCACCTATATGGTAGCAGAGTTGCCAGCTCTGTACCAGTTCTTCTTTAATTTATCACTGTTCATTTCACTTTTGTTGATTTACTACACTGCACACATTGATTCACATAGTGTCTTCCATTCGGTTTTGTCTTGAGCCTTTTCTTTCACTTCATTCCATTCCATTCTTGCTTTGTCTTCTTTCTCCATGTGGCTTTTGGTCTTCCCTTCCTTCTTTTCCCTCTGTTATTGTATTCTAATGCTTGTTTTATTATGTTGTTTTGTTTTTCTGAGCGTGTCCTATCCAATTCCATTTTCTTCTTTTTATTGTTATCTGTATCGGTTCTTGTTGCATTTTTTCCCAAAGCTCTTCATTTGTGATTTTTTCTGGCCAGTATATACCCAGTGTTCTTCGGAGGCATTTGTTTGTGAATACTTGAAGTTGCTTTACATGTTTTTCGTTTGTCGTCCAGGATTCTGCCCCGTATTGCAATACTGTCTTTACGTTTGTGTTAAATAATCTGATTTTCGTTTTTAAATGTATTTCTTTAGATTGCCAGATTTTATTGAGAGTGATAAAGGCACCTTGGGCTTTATGTATTTTTTCTTTTATATCCCATTCGCTTCCTCTTCTATCAATAACACTTCCGAGGTATGTAATTCTCTCTCTCTTCAATTTGATCCTTGTCGGTTTGTTTCTTATCTGCATTTGTTCTATTTCCCCCTTTTCCTATTTTCATAATTTTAGTTTTATTCTTAATTATATTTAATCCTACTTTCATTGCTTCTTCTTTCAGTTTGTTTATCTTCTTTTGCATCTGTATTGAGTTTTTCGTTAATAAACAGACATCATCTGCGAATTCTGTATCTTCTAATGGTTCTCCAAATCTCCAATTGATGCCCGTTTTCCTATCTTCCGTTTTCCTCATGACCCAATCTACTACCATTAAAAATAATATTGGTGACAGGGTCACCCCTGTCTTACCCCACTTTCTATGTTTATATTTTTTGTTAGTTTGTTCTTTATGTCAATCTTTGCTGTATAGTTTGAGTATTGTAATTTAATCATATTTAGGAGTTTATTTGGTACTCCATATGCTTTTAAAATTGTCCACATTTTGTCTCTATCTATTCTATCGAAAGCTTTTTCGAAGTCTATACAGCTCATCCATATTTTTTTTGCCATTCATTTGCCTGTTCTATAATAGTTCGCAATATATATATTTTATCGATACATGATCTGCTCTTAATAAAGCCTGCCTAATTGTTTATTAATGACCTTTCAACTCCAACTTTAATTCTGTGTAACAGTATTCTCGCAAGTATTTTACTTGATATGCATAGCAACGTTATACCTCTCCAATTTGAGCATTCACTTTTGTCTTCTTTTTTTGGTATTCTTATTATTCTTCCTTCGTTCCATTCTCTCGGTATTTCTTCTTTTTCCCATATGTAGTTTAATATTTCGTGCATTATTTCCACTGTTCATCTCCTTCCTTTATAAGCTCAGCTGGGATATGATCTCCTCCTGCTGCTTTGTGGTTCTTTAACATTTTTATGGCCCCTTTTATTTCCTCTCTGGTGATCGCTTCCTCGTTCATGTTGATTTCTACGTTTATTTGGTGATCTTCCTGTGTTGTTCTCTTGTATATTTCTTCAAAGTATTCGATCCATCTTTGTTCTATTTCTATATCCGATTTCCTTGTTTGTCTTTTACCCTTATCTCATTTATAGTTTTCTTGCGTGTTATTTCTTTAATTATGTTGTATAGGGATTTCATTTCATTTTTCCTTGCTGCCTCTTCTGCTCTCTTCAATGTTTCTTCTATATATTTCCTTTTATCATTCCTCACACTTGTTTTTACTTGTTTGTCTTTTTCTCTGTATAACTTTTCTATTCTTCCTCTTTCATTTTGATTTCTACTTGTCAATGTTTTTTGTCTGATCTGTCTTCTCTCTTATATTTTTTCCCATGTATGTTAAATATCCACGTCTTTTGTGTTGTTTTTTTGTATCCTAATACTTTCTTTGCCGCTTCTTTTATGGTAGTCTTGTATTTATTCCATACTTCTTCTACATTTCCATTTCCTTTATTTTTCTGTTTTTCCCATTCACATCTTAGCTTTTTTTTGTACTGGTTTCTGACTTCTTCTTCTTTTAGCCATTGAATGTTATATTTCTCTCGTTTTGTTAACCTTTCCCTATTTGCCCGTAGTTTGATTTTTATGGATATACGCGTCGGCGCGATTACCGTAAACACGGCTCGGTCACGCACGGAACAATAAAGTGGCTTTGCAGTGATAGAGCAACGTCAACTTCGCTGGTGGGGTCACCTCATAAGAATGAACTCTGAAAAGTCAACAAAAGCAATCTGGCAGATGAAGGTATCAGGGAAGAAGCCAATAGGAAGACCTCAGAACACGTGGAATGAGCAGATGGCCAACATATTACAAAACAGAGACCTAACATGGACCCAAGCTGAAGAAATAGCCAGAAACAGACAAGAATGGAGAAAAATTACAAAGAATTAGAAGAAGAAAACCTCTACACCTGAATTAAGGTAGAAAGAGGAGCGATTAAATAAGTAAGTAAGTTGATTTTTATCTTTGCTCGCAGTAACGTATGGTCTGTAGTTACATTTGCCCCTCTCATTGCTGAAGGAAGTATAGAGAAGCAAATAAAGAAGTGAACTGAATTTGCAGGCAAAAAAATACAGCTACAGATGAAACATATCGATTCACTCGAAAAGAATTACGGAAATAAAGAAGTCAGAAAATTTTATAAGACAGGAGCGGGAATAAGGAAAGGATTTAAAGCAAACATCTCAGCATACAAAAATTAAGAAGATAATTAGTGGAGAAAATGAAACAAAGTCTAAGCATGGAGGCATTCAATGAGAGTGAAGGTCAAGAAATAGGAACCCCTACACTGGAAGAGGTTAAGGAAATTATAAAAAATATGAGAAATTATAAGACTCTAGGAATAGATGAAATCCCAGTAGAAGCTATAAAATACAGAGGAGAAATAGAAAAATCTGGATGGTAGAACAAATGCCACAAGAATGGGAAAAGACTATTATAACCCCTATTCACAAAAACGGAGACCAAGCTAACTGCGACAACTACAGACCGATTTCGTTACTGAATGTGTTATACAGTGTCCTAGCGCAATTCATAAACCGCAGACTAAAAGAATGGGCTGAAACGGAATGAGGGGAGTACCAGTGCGGTTTTACAAGAAATTGCTTAACAGTAGACCAAATATTTACTCTCTAAGAGTAATTCAGGAGTCAATATTTAATATTCACGTCCTCGCTATTAATTTCCAATAGGCTTTCGACAAATTAAACAGAAATAAAGTCTTAAGAACAATGGAAGGATTGCAAGCTCCAAGTAAGATCATAAGATCGGTCTCAATGACACTGCAGAAAACAATAAACCAAGTTAAAGTAAAGGGGAAAACAAGTAAAAAATTCCAAACCAATAATGGACTAAAGCAAGGTGACCCACACTGTCTACATTATTTAATGTAGCTTTGGAGCAAGTAGTACGGAACAGTGGGATTAATGTGAAAAAAACAATACTAAAATACCCACATCAGTGCATGGCATACGTGGATGATGTAGTTTTACTGGCAAGAACGCATGAAGAGCTGAAAATTATCACTAGGAAACTAGAAGCAGAAGCAAGAACAGTAGTTTGAAGTTCAATGAAAAGAAAACAAAATATATGATAATGGGAAGAGAACATTGATTCATAGAACTATTCGACATAAGGACACGAGAAGGGGAAAGGTTGGACTACAAGAAAGAAAACACTTAAATATCTGGGGACCAAATTCAACAGACACGGTGATCTATTAAACGAGATGGAAAGAAGAATCACAGCAGCAATCACATGGGCCAGTGCATACAGGAAACCTTCAGTGCTAGTTCAATTATCACGGCCAGTGAAAGTGCGGTTGTACAAAGCAGAGAAAGAAACACCCTAAAGCTAGAACTTTGGGAAAGGAAGTCTGTAAAATTTATGGTGGAATAAATAAAATAACAGATGAAGGAAAGGAACCAATAAAGAGTTAAAAGGGGGTTCAAATGGGGTAGTGTATGCGTCACACACGATGCTGCTTCCGGTTAGCATCGCATAGCCTCTCCTACCCAATTCCGACTCTCACCTCCAAGTAGCCTTTATATTAAGATAAAGGTGGTGAACCCCGGAAACCTGAGCAACCTCGCCGGAGATCTGGTAGCAAACCCAGGTGGAAAGCGGGGTCAGGGCGGACGAGAGCGGGCTTCGAAAAGGGGGTTGGGCATGGGGCTAACTACCCTAGGGGATCAAACCGTTATCCCGGAAAAAACCTCGGAATATGGACTATGTCTTCACAACATTGAACGTGAGATCACTAAACAAACCAGGTGCTCAAAAAGATGTGCTTAAAGAATTAAACAGAATGTAAGATGTAAGGATACCGAAAAGAGCACTTAACTCCAGAATGCAAGGCAAGAGACCAGTGGGGAAGCCAAGAAAGCGATGGGAGGATGAAGTGGCCAAAGACTCACACAAATTAATCGGTGCTAAAAGCTGGAGGAGAACATCAGCAGATAGACAGGAATGGAGACAAAAGCTGAAGGAGGCCAAGGTTTGATTCGGGCTGTAGTGCCATCAAAGAAGAAAGAGTTAAAAGAACTTTACAAGGAGCCAGGAATCATAAAGATACTCAGGTCAAATAGATTAAAATGGTTAGGAAATTTAGAACGAATGGGAAGTGAGAGTGACAAAAAAAGTACTAAGAGGAAAAGCTGAAGGAAGAAACAAGAGAGGATGCCCCAAAAAGAGCTGGTGGGAGTGTGTTAAGAATGACTTAAATGAAATCAACGTGATGAGCTGAGAAAATAAAGCCAAAAATGGAAAAATATTAAAAAAGCCATGGGCCTTTGAGGCCTGCAGTGCTGAATATAATTAGATGAGAATTTGATGTGGATGTTCATCTGGTATTCTCTGTCTGCTGTAATCATTATTACCAAATTTATCAACTTCTGGCTTACTCCTAGTTCTTCTAGTGCTTTGTCGTATCCTTCCTGTATCGACTCTCGATACTCCCCCACAGCGTTCTTCATCTTTCCAGTTAGTTTACTTTTAATGCAATTTGATATTTTATATGCAACGTTAAGTCAAAATCTTTTCTACCCCCTTTCTTAAATATTGGTTGTGATAGTGCATCTCCCCAATCAATTGGCATTTGCTCTTGTTTCCAAATTTTAATTAGAAGTTTGTGAATTTGTTGGGTAGCTCTTCTCATTCATACTTAAACATTTCTGCTGTTATCCCGTTGCTTCTGGGTTTTAGGTTTTAGATTCTCTATTTTTTTTTTGTGGATCTTCAGCTGGCACATTACAGTCTGCTATCTCTCTCCCATAATATCTTCTCTACTCTTTCCATCTATCTAAGATCTCCTTTTCATCTGCTATTAATTTCCCTTCCTTGTTTTTGTAAATTACATTTCTTGGTTGATAACCTTTTTCACTCCTAGGTATATATTTATAATTTCTTTGTTCTTCTAGTTTTCCTCTATTTTTTTTTAATTATCTCTTGCCCATATTTCCTTTTCTTCTCCCATAACAAATCTTGCATCTGTTGCTCTGTTCCTTGTACTTGCTTGTTACTTCCAAAGTTGCTTTTTGTATCAGTCTATGTTAGTTTATCCAATTTCCTCTTACCCTCATCATCAAACCATGGTTTATTCTCTATTTTCATTATTGTTATTTCTTTCATTTTCTTCTGCATTACTTTCCTTAGCTCTTCAACTCGGTTACTTCTTACTGCACTTTACTCTGTCATTTTCACTCATTAACCTTGCTTTAATTTCCCTGCAGTTCCCTTTTGTTTTTTTGTACCGGTATTATTAAGAGCAGTCATACTTCCACATCAAAATAGTCAGAACAGACATCTGGACCTCTGTAACTTCAAATATTTTTTATATTTCATTCTTCTATTTCTATAAGTACGTCGTCTATGTGATTCACATACTTGCCATCTGGGCATACCAATGTTCCCTTCTACATATTTTCTTTCAAAGTATTTATGTACTCACTTTACAAAGTCTACTAGAAATTGTCTTATTTTCTTTGGCTTCTCTATGTTTACTGTAAGGTCCTATAGTTGGTTGAAAAATGTCTTCTATTTTCGCGTTTGCATCGCCTAATATTATCTTTATATCATATATTTTCCTCACAGCCTTAAATAACACTTTGTGCCTGAGATTGGTTTAAACTTGATCATTGCCTTTTCCAGGGCTTTGCTCATCACGGACCTGTTCCTAAGATCCTGTTTTCTTCATCACTATTGGAGAAAATATAATCCTCCACTTCCATTATTTCGGTGCCAGCTTGCTTAGTTTCTTGGGTTGTCATGATCTCAAATTTAATTTTTACATTCGTTGTTTAGATGTTTAAGTGCTCCTTCCTCATACGTCCCCTTATATTCCAAGTCCCTAATAAAATATTACCATCTAGCTTAAATTGCTCAAGTCTCCCTTAACTTTGTAACCTCTTCTCAGTTGTTTTACATCTCTCATTTCTTCTGCCAATTTTATTTTGCTCAACTATGTCTAATCTCTTTATCTTCTTTCTACTCTAATCTTCCTTTCTTGTTATCCTATTTATAGAGTATCCCTTCTTTTGTTATTTTCCGATACCTTATCCTGATGCGTTTATCCTTTTCTCTTTCATCATGTGCCGTTTTTTTTTATTTGTTTTTATATCTCCCTTTCAGCCTTAGTATAATCATTATCAATAAACACCTTGGTGTCCTTAAATTCTTTTAGTTTCTTTTTATTTTGAATTACTTTGTTTTTCTTCCTTTTATCATTTAGTTCAACCAAACATGCCTTAGGACCTAGTTTATGAGTAGCCTTAATGTTGACTTCTACACCCAGATGTTGCTCTATAAAGTTTCCAATTGCCTCTTTTAGATTTACTTGATCCTTCGTATTGATTGTTAAACTGTTAGTACCACTTTGTTCTCTCCTTTTTCTCTAGCCACTCTATTTTCCTACACAAATTCTGCATTTGTTTCTTTATTTCTGTTTTTCTTTTGATGCTGTCATGGTCAATGTTTATTTTTTCGTTCTTTAACCTTTCTATTTCTTCTTGTATATCTGTTGTTCCTTCCTTACTTGCTTTACTTCTTCTGTTAAATGTTGCATCTAATTTACTTCATTTTTATATCCGTTTTTATGGGCGATCTTAGTGTCTTTTTACTTTTCTGGAACCCTTCATCCGTAGCTTTCTTACCTCTCTTCCTTTTCCACTCATCCGTAGTGTCTGTCAAATATTCATAGCTCTCAGGGGCGTTTTAAGTAGGGGTGCAAGGGGTGCACGGCACCCGGGCTGCAGTTCCCCTCTAACTCTCTTGGTGGAAATAAAGCCTTTTAACCAAAGAAATAACATGACTGTGCGACGTCACACAAAGCGTTAAAATCACTAGACACTGAGTAGGTGCGGTTTAGGCTGAACCATGGTGTAATATACAGGTGGACCAACTCCACTTTCATAGCTGGCAAAGTTGTGTCTTCATAAATATTTCACTATGCGACGAAGTGCAGCAAAGGCAGATGTAAACAATAATGGCATCGTACAATTACGTCAAACATTGATATCAATTACAATATGACTGGTTATTATCTGCAGATCCTCTCTCAACAGTGTTTGAGCCCTTCCAAATGTAATCGATCGTGAAGAAAATGAAGATATCGAAAGCTTTTTAATTTTTTCACAAGTAATTTATTTGCAATTTGTACAATTTTGATTTGCTGAATGAAATCAAGACTTTACCGAGCTATCTAAAATCTACCGCACCTTCAGTCAATGTTTTGATATATATGTTTACAAATAACCTAATTAGCACCTCTACCGTTGCCCCCTGGAACCATTTTCGCATTACTTCAGGGGGCACGGGACTAAACTTAACTAAGCGAAACCGGAACGCCCAGGCCGGGAGTTGAACTCTTGCTCGCACGCTTCGTATTTCATTGTGGCAGATACCACTAGCTCACCGTGGGCCCATGATGGACGAGATGTAGGCATACAAACTGCTTTGGTGATATGATCAAAGTCATACTAGAATTTTGTCGAGACTAAGGAGTTCCAACCCTAGCAAGGAATATTTTACATGCTACACATAGCAGTAACATGAAATCTATGGCTTTATCTCTGTAAAAATTAGTGGTTCAGCGTTCTGGCTACTGATCTAAGGATTGCGAGTTCGATCCTCGATTTTAGTGAGGTTTTTAAAAACAAAAATACAATGAAATTTTTACAGATGTACAACCATGGGTTTCATGTTACTATGATGTGTAACATGTAAAAATCTGTAAAAATTTCATCGTATTTTTTTGTTTTTAAAATCTCACCGAAATCGAGGATCGAACTTGCGATCCTTAGATCAGTAATCAGAATGCTGAACCACAGGGCCACCGAGCACAACATTTTTCCCAGTTAAGAATTATACAAGATTACCTACATAAGATTATTTAAGTATGCCACAAGAAACATTACCAAGTTTAGCTGTAATAAGTATTGAAATGTTGTTTGTTTATTATTTTCGTACAAAATTAATAAGTTAAATTAGGGCAAATCACCACACAATTCTCAGGTTGGGTTTTATACTGTGCTCACTTTGCCTGTCAGTAATTTAAGGCTAGATAAAATGAAATGTATTAGCTGATGTTCAAAATAAAATGGTTGAATGCCCCTTTCTTACTATTTTATTGAACTGCAATATTATTTAAGCTAGCTCTCGGCAAAACACAAAACTGCTTATCTCAGGTTGGGTTCAGAATTTCACTATATTCACAAATTAGTGGTTCATTTTTCATTATTCGTCCTTGAGTAGCTTATATACGCGGTTCTGGTAGATAAAATTTACAATTTGTCAGATGACACAAACATTTCAGCAGTGCAACAGCGACTACTTGAAACTTTAAAAAAAAATCGTGAAGTTAACAAGGAATCGTCAGGTAATTTGATTCAATTAACGCTTGGCAACAAAACCTCCACTTCATTATTACAGGAATGACGTAGATAGGACGCCAACCATTCACTTGTTTCTGCTGCTTGGAAAATTCGCCAATTTCACAAAATTTGATGACGCTATGCAATTTTTGGATTATTACGGCGTAGCTGGGCCCTTGGATATGCGATAGGCCTCTTCAGCAAGGTTCAATTTCGTATTTTAATAAGTTTCCCGAACTCTGACACTCGATTTATAGCTAATTCCTACCTCGTAAAGATTTCAACTTTGCTCGGAGATGGTCGCAGATGACGCTGCTGGAAACGCTCCACTGGCTGCCACTTTCACTCAGAATGCTCCTGCAGACCCCGCTCATGTGATGCAGTGCAGATTTCTGGCTTCCGATGCTTAACTATGCCGGAATCGAAGTTCTAAAATTTCAGTTGTCGGCTGCCAATCTTCAGTCACAGATGAGATTGGAAAATTTATAATTTTATCGTGGCGGAAAATGCCACAAACACTTCCACTGGTGCACGGTGATGTATACAATAAAATGCAATACTTTTTATAATTGATAAACACTTTTTATTTGCAAAAATATAAATTTTACGAGAGCACAATTTCGCTCAAAACTGTCTTAATTTAGGTATATCTTCAATTGTTCTCCCTTTTATTTTACAAAAATGCATCGCGTTGCTGTGTGTGCGATCATTTTCTGTTAATTAGAAATTAGTTTTGATAGCAAAATACACAAACTGAGTAAAGTTTGATTACATAAATCTTAAATTAACATTTTCTTAAATCTAAAAAGAATTGTCCTTTGCTTATAACGTTATAACTATCATTGTTCCTTCCGTTACGCACACAAATGTTTTAAAATCACTGCTCTGCTTTTTCACTGTTTTATTAATGCACTGGAAATTGAGTTCAAATTTACACACGTTGCTCACTTTACTTCTTTTCCGTTGCCTAATTTCGGGATTGCTCTTTGCAATTTTCTATTTTCCTTCATTCCGATCTCATTTACCTTTCAGATTGCTTGCCATTCACTGACCTGTACTTTTATTAACAATTACGCTCATTTAGTCTGCACATAACAAACCTTTTGTGTCAATTAATTTTGTTTGGTCTGGCTTTCAGTATACACAAACCTATTTTATTTAATTATATTACTTTATTCAAACTCTGAAATATGCTTTGCTTATGCATGCCTTTATCCGTTTAATTATTACTTCTCGCATCTCATTACCAATGGGTTTAATACTTTTGTTATTGTTTTTTTTACTTGCAATTTCATAAAATATCTTAACTCTGCTTTATTGACTTGGTTAAATATTTTGCACTGCAGAGCCAAGTTGTAGGCTTATATAAACTAGCATTTGAGCCCACCACATAGGTGGTATTATTCAAATTGAAATGATTTTTGCATTTTTCAAATTGAATTGCACATGAAAAAGTTACAGAAGAAAATGTTTTTAATAAAAAAAGCACACCGCAAGAGAAACGCCTTTTGCTAGATTGAATAACGGTCAAAGAGTGTTAAAAGTTATGTACAAAATAGGAAAAAATATCTTAATATCGCTAATAATAGTGAAACAGTAAAATGAACTACTTAGTAATGCGAATTACATTACTTTGTCAGAAAAACAATGTAGCCGATGGTATTTGCATTTGCGCTACCAGAGGAAATCTGATTTGTAGGAAGACGCTATATGCGTTAGACCAGCACTACCACATAAATGCGGTGATGGCATAAGGACGTATTGCCGATTACGGACGTAGATAGACACGCAGAGATGCAGGCATAACATACGTTTATATATAAAGACTAACTTTGGAGCCCACCACAAAGGTGATCTTACTCTAAGTAAAATAACTATCGGCATTTTTAAAATTGAATTATAAATAAAAATGTTACTGAAGAAAATGTTTTAATGTCTTTAATAAAGAAAGTGCACCACAAGAGTGTTCAAAATTATGTAAGAAATAGATAAAAATATCTTAATGTTTTTAATAATATTGAAACAGTAAAAGAACCTGTGGAACACTTTAACCGCTTGCCCAAGAACGCACACCTATCATACTTACGTATCGCTGCGTTATAAATGACGCGGTGACGACATGGCCGATCAAGGACAAAGCGCGCCTGATTGATGTTGATGAAAACATGCTGCAGATAAAGACACAGACAGCGATGCAAGCATAACACGTGTATATATTGGGATGGTTCTCTATTTAGCTCTACTCAACTCACATCACCTACCTTTCCTAACCATCTAATCCATAGAGACTTTGCACCCCGGCGGCAGGTAAGCTAGAGACACCCCTGATTGTTCTCTATCCTTCATAACCCCAATACTTCCCTGTACGATAATTTGTTTACCCTAAAAGTCGCCTTAAAGGCTCGGATGCAATGTCTCCCATTCGCTTAGTCACTTTTGAATTTTTTATCTCACCTGTACAATACCTACTAAGGTTGTTCTCAATACGATGTCAATGTTTCGCTAAATGTGGATCACTGTGCACTCTGGAAGAAGTATCAACTGACGTCAATTAATCAACCTACCCAAATCCTGTTGGTCATCTGCCGAACTGCCAGTGTCCCACCCGATCTCCCCATCGACTTCAAGGCCTAACAAGGGATATTTGGGGAAGTGCTTTGCGATCATTTCAGTTTCTTTCTGTTTGCAAAACTTCGCACAGCAACAAAACCTAAACACGAGCCCATGAGTGCGCAGCACTGAACTCTGCTTTAACTGCAATAAATAAGGTAAAGCATGAGACTTTTGCATGTGCAAACATCACACCTTCACTAACGCAGCTTCGAACTCCTCGTACTGTTGCTCGACGACATTGTCGCTATTGACCACAGTGGAATACACGTTGAAGTCCGCATCAGTGCCCTTTTCTTGCAGAAAGGTTATGCAGAATAAGTCCTCTGCCCGGAAGACTCTTTGGGAGCTATTTTGCGCGAATGTCTTCACGCCCCTTATTAGTCCACCACCTAGAGCAACAGTTTTAGGGCTTTGCCTAAAAATTGAGTCAGTTGTAACGTGAAAAGTAATGTCAGATTAGCTTACCCTCTTAATAGACTAGTGAGAAATGTCTCGACGGGCTTCACTCTGTACTTCTGTGAGAACATCAGTACACATCTGATCTCTTCATTGGGGTTGATAAAGTTCGATAGTCGGTCCAGCTGTTTTGGATTACAATGGAACATTGTGGTTCGTATCTTTGGAATGTAAGGTATGAAAATACCTTGGTAAACAGAATTATGACCGTCGACGTCTAAAATAACTCTGTTTTAGTCTGTTATGGTAAAAGATTGGCACTAATTTGCTGACTGGATTCTTTCCACCGGAATTGATCACACTGAAATTCGATTCGCCGGCAGTCTTTTGACCGCAACGTATTTCGCTAGGTATCAAGATTTTAAATTATAAAATACTAGCAACCAGTGAGACAAATGTCTCATTTAAAAAAACAAAAAAGACCGTTTTGCAAATAGAACGCGTATTCACCACACGTACGTATATGACGTCATTGTTGGTAGCAAACTACCAGTCGCATTCGCCTTGATAAAATTTGCCTAGAATCTAACCTAAAAAGTTAGGATTAGGATAATTAAGATAATAATTAGTGTTAGAGACTGAAATTCGGTTCCTGACCTGACATGACCATTCCAAACTTTAATAACTTTTTTCTCTATCTCTTACGGTTTGGCTGCTGAAACAGCGTCCCGGACAAGTCTATTATATATATAGACTAGAAGTCCAGTGAGACAAATGTCTCATTTAATAAAACAAACAAGACCGTTTTGCAAATAGAACGCGTATTCACCACACGTACGTATATGACGTCATTGTTGGTAGCAAACTACCAGTCGCATTCGCCTTGATAAAATTTGCCTAGAATCTAACCTAAAAAGTTAGAATTAGGATACGTAAGATAATAATTAGTGTTAGAGACTGAAATTCGGTTCCTGACCTGACATGACCATTCCAAACATATAACTTTAATAACTTTTTTCTCTATCTCTTACGGTTTGGCTGCTGAAACAGCGTCCCGGACAAGTCTATTATATATATAGACTAGAAGTCCAGTGAGAGAAATGTCTCATTTAATAAAACAAAAAAGACCGTTTTGCAAATAGAACGCGTATTCACCACACGTACGTATATGACGTCATTGTTGGTAGCAAACTACCAGTCGCATTCGCCTTGATAAAATTTGCCTAGAATCTAACCTAAAAAGTTAGGATTAGGATAATTAAGATAATAATTAGTGTTAGAGACTGAAATTCGGTTCCTGACCTGACATGACCATTCCAAACTTTAATAACATTTTTCTCTATCTCTTACGGTTTGGCTGCTGAAACAGCGTCCCGGACAAGTCTATTATATATATAGACTAGAAGTCCAGTGAGACAAATGTCTCATTTAATAAAACAAACAAGACCGTTTTGCAAATAGAACGCGTATTCACCACACGTACGTATATGACGTCATTGTTGGTAGCAAACTACCAGTCGCATTCGCCTTGATAAAATTTGCCTAGAATCTAACCTAAAAAGTTAGGATTAGGATAATTAAGATAATAATTAGTGTTAGAGACTGAAATTCGGTTCCTGACCTGACATGACTATTCCAAACATATAACTTTCATAACTTTTTCTCTATCTCTTACGGTTTGGCTGCTGAAACAGCGTCCCGGACAAGTCTATTATATATATAGACTAGCAGTCCAGTGAGACAAATGTCTCATTTAATAAAACAAAAAAGACCGTTTTGCAAATAGAACGCGTATTCACCACACGTACGTATATGACGTCATTGTTGGTACCAAACTACCAGTCGCATTCGCCTTGATAAAATTTGCCTAGAATCTAACCTAAAAAGTTTGGATTAGGATATAATTAAGAAAATAATTAGTGTTAGAGACTGAAATTCGGTTCCTGACCTGACATGACTATTCCAAACATATAACTTTCATAACTTTTTTCTCTATCTCTTACGGTTTGGCTGCTGAAACAGCGTCCCGGACAAGTCTATTATATATATAGACTAGAAGTCCAGTGAGACAAATGTCTCATTTAATAAAACAAACAAGACCGTTTTGCAAATAGAACGCGTATTCACCACACGTACGTATATGACGTCATTGTTGGTAGCAAACTACCAGTCGCATTCGCCTTGATAAAATTTGCCTAGAATCTAACCTAAAAAGTTAGGATTAGGATAATTAAGATAATAATTAGTGTTAGAGACTGAAATTCGGTTCCTGACCTGACATGACTATTCCAAACATATAACTTTCATAACTTTTTTCTCTATCTCTTACGGTTTGGCTGCTGAAACAGCGTCCCGGACAAGTCTATTATATATATAGACTAGCAGTCCAGTGAGACAAATGTCTCATTTAATAAAACAAAAAAGACCGTTTTGCAAATAGAACGCGTATTCACCACACGTACGTATATGACGTCATTGTTGGTACCAAACTACCAGTCGCATTCGCCTTGATAAAATTTGCCTAGAATCTAACCTAAAAAGTTTGGATTAGGATATAATTAAGAAAATAATTAGTGTTAGAGACTGAAATTCGGTTCCTGACCTGACATGACCATTCCAAACATATAACTTTTTTCTCTATCTCTTACGGTTTGGCTGCTGAAACAGCGTCCCGGACGGACAAGTCTATTATATATATGGATTATGTTCCGCGAAAAAAATGCGGCGCATGGGAAGGCACTGTTATGGGACATTCAATTAAATAAACTATCAAAGTCTGCAAATAACCTAAACAAACGGAATCCGGCGAATAGCTTTCCAGTGAAAAAATTATCAGGCGAATGGGAAGGCACTGAACCTTCCGAGTAGTCAGGACCACTTACTTTTTGCTCTTTTTAGGGGATCTGCGAGACGAATGGCGTTAAGATATCTTAAATGACCACTCAGAAACATTAATGATTTATTAACAAGAAATTATAGTTTTCTACATAAAAAAACATTAAGGAAAGAAGTAGAGAAATCAATCAAAGACCATGCTTGATTCCAACGACAGTGACAAACCCAAGACCATATATTCATCCTACGAATGGCTGTGGAATAGACAAGAAAGGGGGAAGTTCGTACAATTGGCGTTTATTGACATACAAGCAAGATCTGACATCACTCCCAGACAAAGTTTCCATGTTAAACGTAACAAATGAAATCCAGCAAGATATTAGAAGACGATACAAAAAAATAAAAGGGAGTGTGTATCAACTTACTTAATTAGTCTAGGTCAGGGGTGGCGAACCAATGGCACGCGGCAAAATAATTTGGGCACGGCCTTAATTAAGGAATTTAGGTACCTCATCCAAACAATTTATTTTTTCGTCTACATTTGAGGTCATAGTAACAAAGTTCATTGTGAACAAGGCTACCGGTGCTGGAACGGCAACAGACTGCGCTACAGAGATAGGTAGATTTCGCGCGAATTTCTGACCGAACGGATGGGAGTGAGCTAGCGCGGACGACGCGGATGGACGGCGAGAGGGGCGCTGTTAAGCTTAGTTTGTAGTTCGCATGCAGTATTTGAAATAACTAGTTGGATTTTGCTTTAAGCATTTATTTTGTAAGTTCTCCCCTGGATGGTTAGGCAGCCCTATTCACATTTATTTTTAAATAATGAATAAATTTTCCCCTGCGTATCTAGGCAACCCTATTTTCATCTTGTGATAACATTTTTCAGAAATTACAGCTATGTTGCTATCAATTTAGACCACTCTGCATTCCAATAGTTTTTTTGGTGGTCCTTTTCCAATTTTTGGGAGATTTTTATAACCTGAGTTGAATTGCGTATGGTAGTATTTCTCGACTTTTTCCATCCCAGCCTTCGCTTAATAAGTTGGTTGCCCCTCGGCTTCGTGCTTCACCAGCTTAATTATAGCTTGGTTCATTTGTGAGGGAGAATTTGGAAGCAACGAAAGCCCACTAAACGTTAGGATAATTGTTTATGGTTGCAATCCTTACGTTCACTACGCTCTTGAGGAATTTTGGGGCCCACTTTCGTTGTTTGCACGGCACTCCAGGCTGCCCGCCACCTCCAGGTTAGCCTTCTTCAGCTCCCGTCTTTTAGCTCGGTTATGTACCTAGGAATATGTATTTTTAGCCTATTTCCACTTGGCATTATTTGATGGCACGTTATGCCTCATTAACCATTTCTTTAGAAAAAATGGCATCTAGATCAATAAAGGTTCGCCACCCCTGGTCTAGGCCTTTCTACCTTTAGGCATCTGAGTTGCCCTTCTTTGATTTTTTCGTTGATTGTATTTGCAAGTTTTGTCTGAATGATTTATTTATAATTTTGTCCTTCTTGGTTTTATTTTAAATTTTTCCCAAAATTCCATTTCCATTGCGTTGATTCGGAATTTTTGTCTTTCTGTTAGTGTCCACGTCTCACTGCTATATGTGATTGTTGGCTTGACCACTTTTTTTACGACTTCGGTTTTTATCTTTTTCAGCACTTCTCTATTTCCTATAAAAGTTGTCTTCATTAGATTGAATATATTTCCCGCTTTTCCCATTCTATCGTTTAATTCCTTATCCAATTTCCATTTTCTTTTATTATTGTGCCTAAATGTTTAAAATGTTCTACTTGTTCGATTTGCTTTCTGTTCAAACTTATTTCATGAGTTTTTTTGTGTTTGAGATTATCATTGGTTTTGTTTTTCCCATATTGGTTTTAATGTTTATTTTTTTTTTAGTTTTTCCTTTATTACTTTAAGATTATACTATAAGTTTTTCTTCGTATCTGCTATGAAGGCCATGTCATCTGCAAACATCAATTCTGTCAGCTGTGTTTGTCTCATTTACTAGTATCCCACTGTTAGTTTTTTCATCTTCTCATCTAATACTGTTGAGAATAGCAGTGGGGTTAATACAAATTCATTATTTCCATTAGTTTATTTATTCTTTCTCTTCCCATGTATTTTATCATTTCCAGGATGATTTTGTGTTTACCGGGTGCTTTGCCTACTTTTATGATATTGCATCTTCTATTTCTTCTCTTATAGTTTCTATTTCTTGTTCATTTTCTTCTTCTTCTTCCTCTTGATCTTGAACATCCGCGTATGTTAGCTTTTCAAAATAGTCCCTCCATTGATCCATTATTTCATCTTCTTTAGTTATTATATTTCCAACCTTATCTTCTATATTTAGCATATTATATTCCGTTTTTTACCGAGTTGTTTTAATGTACCATAAAATAGTTTTTGATTCTCTCTATAGTTTTCTGTCATTTTATGTACAAATTTCTACCATGATTCCTTTTTAGCCTCTTGGATTGTTGTTTTAACTTCTTTTTTTTTTAGATTCAATATTTTTTCAACATCTTCTTTTTGGTCTTGGTACTTTTTTCGCATTTCATCTGTCCACCAATCAGTGTTTCTCATGTTGTTGCTTGTTATTTTCGTTTTGCCATAGCTCTCTTCCACTGCTGTCAATATGATGTTTTTGAGGTGTTTCCATTTTTCTTCTATGCTTGTGTTTTTTCCTTTACCTTTTCGTTTTTCATCTAGTAGCTTTTGCTATTTCTTTTGGTACTTTTCCTCTTTTAGTTTAAAGCATTTTAGTTTTATATTTACTTTTCTTCCTTTATTCTTTTCAGTTTCATTATCACTAGATAGTGATCACTTCCTATCTCTGCTTCTCTTATGACTTTTATATAATGCACTCTTTGCCATTTGTTTTGCTCACCAGAAAGTAGTCGATGATTGATTTCTCATTCCTGCTCTCAGATACTCTTGTATATTTATGTATGTTCTTATGTTTGAATTTTGTGTTTGTTATGATTAAATTATTTTCAATACATTACATATTATTCTTTAATGTATTTTCTCCTTTACCCATATATTCGTCTTTTCCTCTATTCTCATTTCCAACTTGGCCGTTTAGAACTTCCATTATTATTAGATTTTCTTCCCTACTATCTATTTGTTTTTAGAGCTTGCCGAAGAATGTATCCTTTTCTTCTTTTCTTGCGTCCTCATTTTCCCCATATGCTATAATTACTGTTCGTATTTCTTCGTCTACCAGTTTTATTTTTACAGTTAATAGTCTTTCGTTTACATACTCTTCTTGTATCACGTCATTTAGTCCATTTGGAGCGATTATTGATCCGACTCCTTCCTTTACTTTCTCTTTCTCATCTACTCCGGACCAATATATCCAGTATCCTTTATGTATTTTCTTTAACCCTTTACATTTCTTTTTTGTTACCGTAATTCTAAGTATTTTCTATGTTTTATTGTATCATTTCTTCTTTGCCCATACTACTTCTTACATTCCACGTTCCTATTTTGATCACATTTTTTCCACGCCTTTTCTATGTTTCTGTATATAATCTTACATGTATCTATCTCGTATTTTGCTTTGTTTTCAACTTTATTTATCATCATTAATCATGACATCATTACTGATGTGTTGTGATTCAGCATCATTTATACATTCAATATATGAACACTACCCTTTACTAGTGCTTTCCAGGTTTGCCTGTGCTGGGCCATTTCCATAGCGCTGCCGAGTGATTCGTGTAGCACTCTTTTTGTTACTTTATTACATTGCCTTTTTCCTTTGCGTTTGTCGTCATCATTTGATTCATCCCCTTTACCTGTAGTTATCAGGTTTTTGATTTGATACTAAAGTAACTACTCTTCTTCACTCTCTCCAGACTTTCTCCCTTTTCATTTCCGTTTATCGGCGATCTCTGACTTACCGTTCTGCCATTTTTCCTGCTTTCTTCTTCCTTTGTATTTCCAATACTTCCATAACTGTTTTGTCTCATAACTGTTTGATTTTCATCGGTTTGTTTTTCTAGTTGTTCAACAGTGTAACTTTTGTCATTTATTATAAGCTTGTTATGGTTTAGAATTGCTTTATATCCTTTTGATCTAGCTTCTTTCATGTAGAAGTCAGTTGTTTCCTTTGTTCTTGTACTTGTTTACTATAGTCACTACCTTTAAGGTTTTTTACGGCGTTTAACACTTCCATTTTCTTGCTATCTGATACGAATTTTATTAATATTGGTCTTGGTGTAGCTCTATTCTGCAGTTTTTTCCCTATTCTTCTTACTTCACTTGTTTCATTTTTCATATTTATTACAATCCCTATTTCGTCGAGCGTTTTCCAGATATTGTCTTTAATACTTAAATCTGATTCGGTTTCCATTTCTTTAATTCCTTGTACAATAAATTGATTTTTACGTATTTCTTTTTCCATTATATCCATTCGTTTCTCAAGTTCTGTGTCGTTTTCGAGGTTTCATTTTCTTTTTTTAGGTTAGCATTTTCTAATTTTATTTCCTTGTCGTATAGTGAATCAATCTTTTTTTCGATGCGTTCACTACCCCTGTCCATTTTTCCAAGTTTGTTTTGATATCCTGTAGTAATTCTTCCATATTCTTGTATTTTGGTTTTTTTCTTTACTAACACTGTCCAGTTCGCTGTTTATTTGTATGTTCCTTAGATATCACGAGTTATCTCGTATCTGTTGATTGTCTCTCTGTTTAATTTACAACAATTTCTTCTTATATCTACTCCTACACTTACTGTTAGTCCACTAATTACGCACTAATTTCACTTAATATTTTAAAATCCTTACACTTAGCCACTCTTTGATCACTAATATGAGGGTTGTCATATATACCAATTTTTTCGGGATTGTACCGATTTGGAGCTATAAAATACTGTCTGGAAATGGTCCGATTTTCCAAGAAAATATTACGCTTTACCGATTTCGAGCGATTTATGCAAATTCTGGTTCAATGTCTCAAATATAATTCAGAACGAGTTGTTTGACAGAAATGGTGTATCCAACATCTAGCTATTCGCTATTTTAGTATCTGGCTTTCAAATGCTTTTTTAATAGACGACTAATTATGGGTTTATGCGAATAACACCTTAATCCACATGTAATACCTTAATCCACATGTAATATAAGCAAAAATTAAAAAAAAATATATAAGGTTCCAAGAAATATGATTGATACAAGAATCCAAATGAAACTACTGCTGCTGTAACAGATGTAAATAAGAAGTGATGGTAGAGGTAGTGTCTAATATACCTACCAGAAAAACCAAGCCCGCTCAGCCATTAATGAATGAGTCAACCCCGCACACCAACTAAGGTGGAGAAACTACAATCAAGCAACACACTGCAAAAGATTGCTAAAAACTCCGAATCCACAAATCACCAAAACCCTGTTGAGACTGAACAGAACTCGAATCAAGCAAGTAGTCAGTCTACTAACAGGCACTGGAGCATTCAGAGAATTTATGAACAGGATCAATATCTATAGAGATGAACCTGTTTGCAGACTATGCCAAGAGGATGATGAAACAGCCTATCATATCCTCTTTGAATGTCCAGCATTAGAGCGTAAAAGACAATAACTCGATTGGAGCCTTAACTCTATTGACAACCGCAAGCTAGTAGGGGACATTGCAAATCTAGTAAAAGATACGGATGTCGGCCTGCTAACTTGAAAACTCCCGAAAGTACAAAAAGCCCAAAGGGCTGACGTGCGCATGCCAGCAAAAGGCAGTCGTGGAATCTAAATCTAATCTAATCTAATCTACCTACTAAAAACCACATATTGTAAAATTAACATTTTTATTAGAGCTTCGAATTAGTGTTCCTGTTAAATTTATTTTTTTATTAGTTTCCTTTGCAAATCATAGTTTAGTGTGTTTCTTTAGTATTCAGTTTCTAGTATTTGTAAAATCTAAATGAAAAAGTAGAGTAAGAATTACCTTTTCCCCACGAGCACCTCCCCCCCCCCCCCTTTTCGTAATCTTGTCCCGAAATTGTTATTTTCCAACCCTAACTAATATTTAATTTAATTTGTTTAAACACTATATTAGAAGACGATAAAAAAAAAATAAAAGGGAGTGTGTATCAACCCGTCCGAATCAAAATGCAGAAAAGAATAAAACAAGGTAATCTGCTTGGTTCACTATTATTTATAGACAGACGAATACAAGACCACATATATGTCATTAGAACAACAATAGCGAAGGTCAGAGACGGAAAACCACTTGAACTTACGTTTATCTGCAAGCAGCATTCGATGCTATGCCAAAATCCACCTTGTGAACCGCAATGAGAGCAAGGGCATTCTGAAACAAACGGTATGGTAAGAATAAGAGGGTAAGAAACCCAAACCTTTAACATGGAAAGAAGTATCGAACAAGGAGATTCATTTAGCCCACTGTGAAACAACTCATGTGATACGGACATGCCTGGTAATGGATTCGAAATTTGAATACCTGCAATTTTTAACTTATCGAACACTTCTATACGAGATTGTTTCGTTCCGAATAAAACAAAATTAGTTTTCGCCTTATTCAAAACAAGCCTATTTCCACTAAATCAGTCACTTACTATTGAATAAGTTATCTTCTAATAACGCTAATTCATTAATATATACAAAAAATAACACAGGACCCAGAATACTTCCCTGTGGTATCCTTACATTAGAGACCTTAATATCTGAATACCTAGGACTACTATGCCGAATACCTAGGACTACTATGCCGAGATAGATGGACCAACTTTCAAGAGTGTTTTGAAAACAAATTCCAAATATTTTTGAAAAAACCGTCGTGTTGATGGACAATGTTTTATTATGGTAGAAAATTAGAAAAAATTCCAAACAAGTCTTACAATAATCAAGAAATGCAGACTGTTTTAAAATGTGTAAAGGTGAATATTTTTCATTTGGTACTTTTATTATACAGGGTGCTGCATTGGTGGACGCAACATGCGAAATCTCATGTTAATTCACTGTGTCTAGGTGCACGCAATTTTTAGTATTGGGTACACTCCAAATGGGGAAAATTTAATATTGGACCTGAAATTACCCACTAATTTATATTAGAAAAGATAGTTTTGAGCCATAGAAGCTTCTAAGGAAAAACTACGAATTAAAATTCGCTCTTCCGGCGTCGGTGCATTACAAAGCAGCTTAAGCCCGTCAAGCTTGTTAGGTTATTTGCAGTCCTTGTTATTGTTGCAATACTCTACACCAACAATAGATTAAAACCTAGTTGAAAAGGCTGATTGAATGAAAAAATGACTGTAATGTTAGGTGATCGAGTAACTTTCTTTTATTTTTGTATTTGATGTAGGAATTCTTATTTCAATTCAATGTATCAGTCACTCATCAAATTTTAACCGTCCCTAATACTTTGATTTCAAGTCTCAAAATTTAGCTACCTAATCTTTAAAATTATTTCCGAACTGAACCTGCAAACAATGCTCAACTTGCGTTAATTAGGTCATGTGTACTGTCCTTTAAAAAATCTAAATGGAATTTCGTATGTTGCGTTCACCTGTACGATAGGAAAATAGCAAGTTTTATTTTTATTGATATACATGTTTAAATTTTACGTAAATGTTTGTTATGGACAAGGTCTAGGCATAAACCTATACTCGGCGCACCAAACAGAGTGGAGTAGGCAACCCAAATGACATATTACAAAGCTGACTGGATGAATATTTTAATTATTATTACTAAAGGATCAGAGATCGCAGTTCCTATAATTAGATTAGATAAGGGTCGGGCAAACGCAAATGTCAGCGGCCATTTTTAATCCAAAAATGATAGCATACAAGGCCGAAGTTGTCTTCCTTAGTATGTGAATTTCATTACTTGTCAGTTTGACATTGTCAATAAATGGTCAATTTAATGCCAGTATCTACCATTTACCGATTAGTAGTCAGCTGATTTTGTGATAGATGGGTTAGATTGAGTAGTTTACGAACGATTTTTTAGTGGTGTAGAAGACACATAACTCTAAGAATGTCTTGGTGTCAAATTGGTCATTAATATTCATAATGATTGTTATACCGGGTGTCTTAAAATGAATTACATCTAGTATGCTTTGAATTTCCCATAATGCAATCTAAAATTTTACTTGAAATTGGCAAGACTGTAAGTCTATGTCAAATTCGAGGTAAGTAGATTAGGTTTTGCGCCAGTCTGTGTCAAAAGTGACGCAAAACCTAACCTACTAACCTTGAATTTGACATAGACTTACAGTCTTGCCAATTTCAAGTAATATTTTAGATTGCATTATGGGAAATTCAAATCATACTAGATGTAATTCATTTTAAGACACCCGGTATTACATGATGAGAACAGGACAAACCCTATAATTTTAATTTCTAAATGAAGTGTGACATACATAATTAAATAAACACGGATGCAGCTGTATGAAAAATAAAATATTTAATCAGTTACACTTTTTATTTAAAGTTTTAATAATTTTTCAGTACATCTATTAATTTCTGTAATAGCTGCATCTTTCACTATGAAGCTGGTTGCCCTTGCCGCAATTCTTTTACCCATTCTGATTCTTACAACTTCTTTCACAGGAAGGCATTTATCAGTTGTAACTGCTGTGATAGTCTAGAAAGCAAAACATATAATTCGTCATAGTTAATTTCATACCTCTGCTCGACTGGTTCAGTGAACTCTCTCCCAATGAAGGAACAGCCTCGTTACCGCGATATGTTGTTCAACTGGTACTGCTTGCAATACATATGCGTGTTATATCTGGAACTTTACCAAAAATATCCTGAAACAGGGAAAAAATTGCCATGTGCACCTTATTTGGCACCTCTTCCTGTTTTACGGTTTACAGTTATTGTCCTTGAAAAATTATATCTCATACTATCACAGTCTCTTTTGCCAAAAATACATTTAATTACTGAATTTCCTGAATACTATTTGAACCGATAATTTTTATGAGTGCTTCTAATTAATCCTTTAGAATTAATTTGCGGTTTTTTGTTCTCGCAATTTTTCTTTTAATCTGATTACTTTTAACTATGAATTTTCATAGTATGTCGAAGATGTATCACTTCATCGGTGGATATTGAATCACTTTGAATGCCGATTTCTGGTATCGAAGTTTCTGAGCACATCAATTTTTAATGAGTAACCTAGAATGAGATGCGATATTGAGTCGGAACATGCCCGATGGACTAATCCGTGAAGTGAACGATGATTATTTATAACTAACATTACAAACGTTGAAAGTTTTATAGTAGGTAAATAAAGTGGAGACTGTAGATTACCTCAATTTTCCCAGTGATTTATATGAAAACGTACTTCGTATATCATAAACCATCGATGAGACTTCAGTTTTATCGTCACATATTTCTGCATTACATTTTTTGGAAATTTTAAAACAAATCTTGTTCTGGCTGATTTTTACATTCAAAGATGCAAGAGCGTGTCATTTTCCTTAACGCTTAATAGTTTGATAATCAAGTTTCATAGTTATTTAATTGCCATTGCCATAGCTACCATTGAAATTTCCATTTTAGATTACTGCATATGCGCAGTGGATCGTAACCCATCAAAAATTGACCTGCGTTTGCCCAACTCTTATTTAACTATATACAGCATTTCTATTAGGGTAAATGCAGGAGAGTTGCCGCACATTTTAAATAAAAATCATAATTTTTACAATTACGCATTTAATGATTTCATATTTAATGACAGTGTAACACATACATTAAGCTTTAAGATTTAAATATTTATTATTGACATTGGTGGTTGTATGGAAGTAAGGTTATTCATCTAGAAGGAGGTTAGTAGGAGTGCTACTAGAATTGGAAGGCTTCTGAGGGGATTGCTGAGTGCAGAGGACTATCTAAGGAATAAACAAGATAAGATCAGATTCATTTATAAAGCTGAAACTTACCAGGAGTCTATTGGAGTTGAAGTTGACGTTTGATGAGGGGATTAAAGCTAGATTCTTGGAATTGGTTGACAGGAACAGGCTGTAGGTATCACACAAGGTGAATATCGGGATCTCTTGAGGGAAGGAGCAGTAGTGTTTGGATATTTGCAGAGTGAGCTTAAGAAGTGATAAGGTTTGTGTTAGTAATTAATATCAAAACGAGCAATAAGGGAAAAAGTAAAATACAAAACAGTAATTATTTTAATAAAGTAATTAATAATTATGTCAATGTAAAAACTAGATTTGTCAATACCTTGTTTGAGAAGGTGTAGAAGTTGGGTTGATGTTTGATGTCATTGAATAATTAAGAATCAATTTAAAAATTTAAACTTAACTAATAGAGATCTAGATTTGGCGAACGAACCCTGAAATAAGAGTACTTGATTTGAAAGCAATTATAGTTTAACTAACGGGGCATTGTATTAATTAAGGGCAAGCTTAAAGTAAAATATTGAATACATAAATTATATGACTATTTCAAATATATGAGATAACTCCAATATATAACATCAGGTCACCCAACGTGGTGCAATTGTAATACATAATTAATAATTATGCAGGCGAAGAGGAGCTAGCATTCTTTAACAATATAATAATAAAAGTAAACATATTATGAAAAATCACTTTAATTAATTTTTTTTGAAAGGCAGCAAAGAGGCATCAAAAAAGGATAGATGCCGCAGCTCTTACTTTAGTGGTTTCCAATTTTTTTTACGTAGCTCGGCCCTGGAACATGCATTACACTTGTCTGCATACATTGTACAACGCTCATGGAGCTGGGTGTGATATCAAAGTCGTTACGTGAAGTTTTGTCCAATGAGTTTGAAGTGCTAGGTTCCTGGATTGCAACAGGTTTAGTATTGGTGGCTTTAGGTATTGTGGTCTGGTCATTTGGAATGCTTCATCTGAATGGAGCATAGAAAAAAAATGCTCTGGAATTGCATTCGGATCCAGAGGATAGATGCCCGTGGCTTTAAAGCCGTTAACTGCAATGCCCACAGATTAATTCTCCAGCTTGGTACGTTGTAAGATTTCTACTGCTATGATTTTTCACCCAAAGTTGAGCTTCTTGATTGAAGTACACTTTGAATGGACGAAAAAACTTCTGTCGAGTGGTTGTAACGCTTGTGTACAATGACTTGGCAAACACAGAATGATAATATCATTATCATCAGCTAGTTCGAGCATTTTTATATCCGTACTGTGGGATGTATGACCATCGAGAATCAGCAGACATTTTCCCGAAGGTTTGTGGGGAATAAATTGATCCCTCAGCCACTGGTGAAATAACTCTGAATTGATGAATGACGATTTTCTATTGATGTACACCTTGGAACCTCCAGGTAGTCCATCGGAGAACTCAGGTTTTCTATTAACACCCTTGAGTATTAAAGTTGGAGGAATATATTTTCCATCTGCACTGCAGCACGCTATCACGGTAACATTTTCTCCTCTTTCTTTTGAGGTGAGGACATGAACGTCTTTTGCTCCCTTTCTTGTAATTACCTTTCCTGGCTTGTTTATAAGTTGGACGCCAGTTTCATCCATATTATAAATATGAGATGGTATCTCCAATAAATCATGATCTGTCATTACTTTTTCCAGCAGGTCAAAAAACTGTCTGACATCTTCTCTATTCATACCATGAGCTCTAGGCAATGAGAGACCATCGGCTTGCCTTACCGACAATTCAGGATTTCTCTCTAAAAAGGAAGTAAGCCGCGCAGAACCCGCCTCTTCTTTTGTTTTCGAAAACTTATGAGTTATATTCAACTTTTCAGCGAACTGGTATGCAAGTTGTCGTACTGTCCTTCTGTCTGGCGCAAAACCTGCGGCTGACAACCGTTGGATATGGCGAACAAGCCTCTTTTCATTGTCGCTGCCCAAAACTCCTAAAAATAAAATTATTTTAGACACATTTTCAGAAAAAAAATTAATACGTACCTTCAGGCCCAAGACGGCCTTTCTTTAACTTTCCAGTCGTCATTCTTCGCTCTAATGTTCTCGCTGGGACATTATACCGCCTATGCGCTTCTCTTTTACTGATTTCACCAGTTTTTACCTTCTGGATTGCTTCAAGCAACTGCTCTTCAGACCATGCTGCTCTATTTTGGGCCGTTGCTTTTCTTTTATACTTTCGTGGCATGACTAGAAAAAAGAGTTTAAATTGATAAATTAAAAACCTCTGCCGAATTTTCCTTAAAAAACAATTTTAAGTTGATATATTTGTAACTACATGCAAGAAAGGAACTCTAATAAGCAGTGCGGCATCTATCCTTTTTATTGGGAGAGACGCCACATGCCACTGCCATGCACATGTAATGTCGAATTAGGTTATGTTGGTCTTGAACGCATTAACAAGACCGTTAGAATCAAGTTACAACCATCAGATGTTGCACAAACTTCACAGAACAATTTTCACTGATGTAAATCAAATCACATATAAAATTTCAACATTAAAATGAACACTTACCTGCTCAAAACCCAAAGTAAACGCGGCAAAATCACTTGTATCTAACACGCGGTGCTCTCAGTGCGATCTACGAGAGCAACTAACGTACGAGTAGCGCCATCTGTTAATAAATATGGCAAATAATACCTATGCGGCGTCTCTCCTGCATTTACCCTAGAATTAATTTCAAATGATATTAAATAATTGTTTGAGGTTATGATACAAATAGAAACTTCGACCAACTTAAAAAAGCGCGACATTTGTGCACTTATGGTGCATTATTGGCTGCAGCATAGAAACCAAAACTCATTTCCCGTGTGATAGAACCAAGAAGCTTGTACTAAGGAGAAATAAGTCGCGTTTCGAAGCGGACCGCTAAAAGTTGACAAATATGGCGGTCGTCGTGTAGCTACTATTATCCATTCACAAAACTCGTGAACTGTCAATGTCAAATATTGGCTGAGTGTAACTGGAAATTCGGACCATGTTTTAACAATTATTAACGGCATAGGGGCTGCTTTTATGCACAGCCATCATAGTAAGTTACGTCTCCTTAGTATAGTCTTCTTGGATAGAACATTCTAAAAACCTTTTTTACATCAGCTATTTCATTTAAACCTTACCGTTTTGTTGTGCTTGTGATCTTTTGCACATGGTTCGGTTGAATTTCGTAGCGTGTTTTTGGAGTTTCTGCCTGCAGTTTAAAAATCAGCCATTTTCAAGGACTAAATTGTACATATCTACTGCTGTTTTCACAGTTACATGTATCAATTATCGAGCTGCCTGTATTATGAGTAACCGCAAGAAACTAATTTGTAGTCTCAAGGACGTGAAATAAACTATACCATCTACAAATTTACGAAGAATCAATTTCTTTCAGTCGTTTGCAAGAACAAGTGGCTAAAGCAACCGGTGTTGGCATAAATACAGTTAAACGAATTGTTAAGGAACACGGGAAAAATAATATAGTAAAATTATTACAATCGTATAGAATATTGCTATTATTTATAATAAATTTACGACCAAACATAATTTGTAGGAATATGTGTCAGACAATTTATAACACGCCCTGCTAAAAGACATAACTTTGTGGTATAAAATGGTGCAAATATTGTAATAAACATAGTAATAACATTTAGCAACATTCGCTATTAATGTGTAGCAAAATTAAGTATAATAGTTATTTATAAGAACCGCCATCTTTGATCCTGTAGTAATTATATTTAAAATACTCATCCAGTTAGCTTTGTAATATGTCATTTGGGTTACCTGCTCCACTCTATTTGTTCGGTGCGCCGATTATAATAGGTTATACCAAGGCGGTCTATATTGTTCCAGGCCATGACACTGGGCCTATAAAGTGACCTTTGGAATGGCCTACCACAATCTGGCAACATGGCTGCGCCAACCTTTAACAAAAGATTACTAGTTTTGGTCACTAGATGAACAATCTGTCAGTGCACTATCCCTGTCATTGTAATTCATTCGAGTTGAAAAAAAAACTACAAAATCACAGTAATATTCGATTTAAATCGTTGCTAATTTTAATTTCATCTAAAACAGCAATTTCTTCAAAATAACTTGCCTGGAAGCGAGTGATATTGCAGTCAGAACAAGTCTCTTGATCTTATTACCTTTTATATCTGCTCTTTTAAAGTGCTTTTCACACACAACACTAGCCTTTCCTATCCGCCAGTTCTCTAAATGCAAAATGTCTTTCTATTTTTGTGCTACCGTTCCATTAGATGGAAATTTGAGCAACTGATGAAGAGTAAGTTGACTTACAGCTTGGTACGTAAAACTTCACAGGCATTTTTGGAACTTATACGAGGTCTGGCTATTAAATAACGAGACTGTTTATGAAAAAGAGTTTTATTCTAAAAATTATTCTATAATCGAATGCTCCCCTTCAATGTACTCACCTCCCTTCGGCACACACCGTTCCATTAGTTTTTTCCAGTGGTCAAAGCAATGCTGGAAGTCTTCTTTTGTAAGAGCATTTAGGAGCTCCACATTTTCACTTCACCTCTTCCATCGACTCGAACCGGGTTCCTTTTAAGGCAGCCTTGATCTTCGGAAACAGAAAAAAGTCACAGGGTGCTAAATCAGGCGAGTACGGCGCGAGTTCGAGCACTGGAGTGCCTCTACCGGCTAAATGACACTTCACAGACAGCGCGCTATGGGCAGGTGCGTTGTCCTGGTGCAAAATCCACGACTTGTTTGTCCAGAACTCCGGCCGTTTCTTACAAACGGCGTTTACAGTCTCAGCAATCATCCGAATGCTCATACGACGATCTCCACGCACAATTTCATTGATTTTGGTCACTGTTTGCGAAGTTGAAACAGAGACAGGTCGACCTGGATGTTGGTCATCTTCGGTGCTCTCTCGGCCTTTAGAAAACCGTTTATATTCTTCTTCTTAATCATAAGCCTTGTTTACCGTTAGGTGTAAGGCGAGTGTAGTTTTACTCTTACTTTCTGCATATTTCCCTCCCTTCTTCCTTTTTTTGTTTTATTCCTTCCCATGCTATTCCTTTTTTCTCTGCTTCTTCTCTTATCCCATCATTCCATGTTTTCCTCGGTCTTCCTTTTTTGTTTTTTCCTTGTGTTTTCGCTTCATATATTTTTCTTGTAAGTCTATCTTCACTCATACGGCATATATGTCCAAACCATCTTAGTTGACCCTCTATCATTTTGTCATATACAGGTATTATCTTGAGTTGTTGTCTATGTGTTTCGTTTCTTATTCTGTCTCTTCTTGTTTTGTTCTCAATTTTTCTCAGAAACCTCATATCTATAGCATTTATTCTCGATTTGTGCTTGTCCGTGACTGTCCATGCTTCGCTCCCATATAAGATTGCCGGTCTGACTACTCTTTTCACTACTGCCGTTTTTATGCGTTTAGGTATTTCCCTTTTGCCTAGAAAAGTTGTTTTCATTATGTTGAACACTCATTTATTTCTTTATCTAGCTTTCCATTCTGTTCGATTATTGATCCCAGGTACTTGAAACTCGTCACTTGTTCTATTTTGTGTCCGTTTAAGTGTATATTGTGTATTTTTTCTTCGCTTGATATTATCATACTTTTTGTCTTGTCTGTGTTTATTTCCATATTAATCTCTTGCAGTTCCTGGTTCAGTATATCTAGGTGGCATTGTAGTTTTATTTCCGATTCGGCAAAGATGGCCATACCGTCTGCAAACATTAGTTCCGTCAGGTAGATTTCCTCCATTTTCCAGTTTCCTATTCTTACTTTCTTCATCCTTTTCTTTGCTTCTTTCACTACTGCGTCAATCACAATTGTAAATAGTAGTGGGCTGAGTACACATCCTTGTTTTGACTCCTATTTCTGTTCTGAACTCCCTTGATTCTTCATTGTTTGTTCTTACTATATTTTTATTATTCTTATACATCGCTTTTAATACCTCTATTATTCCACTTCTAACGTGTTTTTGATCTTGACCCTTATTCTATTCTCTATTATTCTTGCCATTATTTTGCCTGGAATGCTTGATAGAGTTATCCCTCTATAGTTATTGCAGTTTCGCTTGTCGCCATTCTTGTAGATCGGTAGTATTATACCTATATTCCAGTCATTTGGTGTCATTTTCCTTTTGGCTATTTCGTTAAAAATTTCCGTTATTTTCTTAATTCCCTCTTCTCCTAAATATTTCATCATTTCGGGTGTTATGTCATCTTTGCCTGGGGCCTTGCCTATTTTTATCTTTTTTGGCTTTATTGCTTCTATCATTTCTTGCTTGTTGGTACTATGGTTTGTTGCCTCTTTTGTTTTTGCACTGTTCTCTGTTAGTTCCTCAAAATGTTGTCTCCATCTCTCCAATATTTCATTTTCTTCTGTAATTATTTTTCCGTCTTTGTCTTTTATATTCACCATATTGTACTCTTTCTTTTTCTTTAGTTGTTTTAATGTTCCATAAAATAATTTTTGATTTTCTTTATAATCTATTGTCATTTTCTCTCCAAATCTTATCCATGAC
This sequence comes from Agriotes lineatus, assembly GCA_940337035.1. NCBI lineage: Eukaryota > Metazoa > Arthropoda > Insecta > Coleoptera > Elateridae > Agriotes > Agriotes lineatus. The sequence goes on along the minus strand of OW679201.1, from coordinate 45,960,472 downwards.
TCTTCTTTTGCTTTCTTTACTTCTGGTTTTACCTCTTTTCTTTTCTCCTTATACTTTTTGTAGTCTTCTGGACGCTTCTTATTTAAGTATATTTTCCATGCTTTTTTCTTCTATTTTATTTTTCGCTTCAAATCTTCGGTCCACCATTCTGTTCTTTTTATATCTGTATTTGTTATTTTTGATATACCCCAACATTCTTTTGCTGTTTCTAATACGGTTTCCTTAAACGTCTTCCATTTTTCTTCTATTCCCGTTTCTCCTCTTTATTTTCTGAATTTCCTATCTGTACTCTCTTGGTATTTCTTCCTGCATTCCTGTTTTTTTAGTTTGAAGCTTTTAATTTTTTCTTTTACTATCTTTCTTCTTTTTTCCGATGTTTTTTCTGTTTGGGTTTTCATAACCATCACTAGCATGTAGTGGTCGCTCCCAATTTCTGCTTGTCTTTTTACTTTCACATCTTTTATAAGTGCGAGTTTGTGTTTTCTTATAAGGAAGTAATCTATTATTGACTTTTCGCCCCTACTTTGTCGTTCTCTCGTGAATTTGTGTATATTCTTGTGCCTGTATTTTGTGTTTGTAATAGCTAGTTCGTTTTCTATACATAATTCAATTATTCTCTCACCATTATTGTTTCTGTCATTTTCACCTTATTTTCCCATGACATTTTCTATTCCTACATTTTTGTTTCCCAGTCTTCCATTTAGGTCTCCCATAATTATTAGGTTTTCACTTCCTTCATCGATTTCATCTTGTAGGTTGTTGAAGAATTTGTCTTTTTGTTCTTTGCTTGCATCATCATTAACTCCATAGGCTGTTATTAGTGTCCACGTCTCTTCGTTTGTTAGTTTTATTATTATGGTCATTATTCTTTCGTTTACAAATTTTTCCATAATTATATCTTTCATCCTTTCTGGTGCTATTATTACACCTACTCCTTCCTTCGCTCTTTCTTTCTCCTTTCTTCCCGACCATATTAGCCAATATCCTTGATGTATTCTCTCTATTCCTTTACCTTTCTTTTTAGTTTCTGGGATTCTCAGAATTTAAATTTTTTGATTTATCATTTCTTCCACTATTTCTTCTTCTTTTCCTTTTATACTTTGTACATTCCATGTACCTATCTTCACTGTTTTTCCTTTTTATCGTTTCTATTCATTTCCTTGTCTACAGCCACTTTCGTCATCTTGTTAGGTTTTATGTTGTTCCTTAATCGTTTTTGGGGCCTAATCTCTTTTCTTTATCAGGCTGCCTCCTTCTTTGTCGGACCATTCATACTTGAAGCCGTCTATTTCCATTTTTCAGTACCTTATTTTTGTCTTTTTTCCTTTGTTCCTTTCTTCTCTTGCTACTTTCCTGATAGCTGCCTGGATCCTCTGTTCTTCTTGTGTGAGGTCGCATTCTATGTATATATCTTGTTGCTCTAGTCTCCGTTTTTGTTTAAGTACCTCTATTTTTTGTTCGAATTTTTCAATTTCACCACGGTCATCTTCGTTTCAGGTTTCCCCACCTTATATGCTTCATCTATATCTGCAGTTACCCCTATTTCAGTCCGTAGGAATTCCTTTACTTCTTGGATAGTGTTCGCCTTGTTAAATTCTGCTCCTCTGATCATTGTTGTTTTTCTTTTCCTTCTCTCTTGGTTTTCCAATTTGTTCCTTAGTTGTCCAATTTCATTTCTCAGCTCCATTTTTCCCTATTCCAATCCACTTCCTTCTTTATGGCCTCTTCTTTTAAGACTCTTATCACTTCACCATATCTCTTCAATTGCTCGTTAATGCCTGTTATAGCCGTAATTGTGCTACTTGTATCTGTTTTAATTTCTTGTATCTGTGCGGATAGTCCCATTATAAGCTTTTCCATGTCTGTGCCGCTCTCTTTTCCCTTCTTTACTGGTCCTGCTCCCTTTAGTTGTGGTGATCTCAATATTTTTTTTGCTCTTCTGAAATACTTCCGTTTCTTTTTCCTTTTGTTTTTCTTGTAATCTTTTTCTTCTACTAAACAATTCTGTTTCCGCCCCAACACTATTACTTCTATTACGCTCTTCTGACATTTGTCTTACACTTTCTTCAGGCTAGATTCTTGTCCACTTATTTACGTACCGCCGCTTGCGTATGTTACGCCACTGGTCCGAACTCGCGTTCCGCGACGAATTTATCACCGGCTGGTCCTAAAATGCACCAATCAGGTGCTTTTATTGCACCACGTGCAAACACTGTTGTCCGCTGCCGTCGCCCGCCGTTATTAATATTCTCGCCCTTATGGTATCGCCGCCGGAACAAACATGACTTTTCAACACGTTGTTGCTCTTTTACGTAACTCTTCTCTGCTTTAGTTTTTCACTGCACTTATTAACACCTGTTTTAACTCGCTATTTGAAAACCGTTTATACTATTGGAAAACACGCGCACGAGCTAGAGAATTCTCACCATAGGCCTCTTTCAACAAGTTATAGCACTCAGTCGGAGTTTTTTTAAATTTAACGAGAAATTTCACATTGCTCGTGTTTTTCGTCACACATTGTTATCGGCACGAGAAAAAAACACGTTCGTTTCTAACCTCTATAGAAAAAATACTACTGCAGCGACAAAAACGTGTTTTCATACCGGAATAGTAGACACTTCCAGCTATCCAAAGCTGCATTCGTTTCCTCGCCTTCCCTCTAGGACGCCTTCTGCGCGTGCAGTCTCGTTATTTAATAGCCAGC
>OW679201.1:45786281-45957668 GCA_940337035.1 Agriotes lineatus | reverse complement strand
CTTTTCGTGTGGCAATGACACTGTTGGAGCCAAGAATAATAAACTTATTTCCAACAAACAGCAACAAATACCAGACTAATAATTTTGTCGTAATCTAAGCAAGTGAATTATCATTTTATATTGATAAAATGAAACTTTTATGATCATTATCTGATAGATGTTAGGATTTAAAAGAAAAATGGGTTATACTACTCTTTCAAAGGGTTGTTTTACCATTTTTCAATAATTTAACTGCAAATTAGTAGCCTACTGAGATCTAAAATAAATGGTCAAGTTTTATCAAGATAAGTTAACAAAAATTGTTCAGAAAGATAGAAATAGTCAAAATACAATTTTTTGTTGAGAAATTATTCTTTTGTACACCCAACTAAATGCACTATTTTTACTTTTTCAGCAGCGATGAGTCTATTCGAGCTACTCTTGAACTTGTTATTTAAATTTACATAACGGTCTCTTGATAACTCATAATTTTGTTTGCCATTGCACTGATTACTAGAACCAATGGAATTTTAATAAAATATTAAAATTATTTTCTATAATGTGGATTTAGATTATTTTTGTGATTCTGAGCAAATTTTGTTAACAACCTTTTACATAAAATTGATTTCCCAATTTTTCATATTTTTTTGATCGTGTTAGGTTACTACTGTGTAGTAAAATCATAAATTGTTAAAATGATCCTTTTGAAAGGTAATATAATTGATCAAAATTTGAAATAGAGTGAAAGTCGGATATAACGTCCGGTCATATATGGACGTTATACCCGACCGGACGCTATATCAGGTAGCAGCAAAATTATAATCAGAAATCAAGAAAATAACACAAGCACATAGGTATGTTTACTATAAATATGCAATGTATAATAATCAAACGTATTTATATTAACAGAATCACAAGATATAAAAATTTATTAAAGGAAAATATACATTAAACTTACGTAAACATATGTAGGTGCATTGAAGGCGGCTTTAAGTTTTTCTCGGTTTCTCCATATAGATATTAAATTCAGTAGAGATAGTGGCATTAGATTCGCCATTGTCTAGTCTAGCAATAATTGCACCTTTTTCTTCTATTGAGATAACTTTCCGTTTACGTAGGGCCATTTTGCACTACACATAAGTACTGCACGCCAACACGAACTGACGGGCTAGTGTTATATTATTACATGACATCATTGCTGCTGCAGCAGATATTAACGATAATCAGAAAAATATTTGTTAAGGTGTTTAAGCTTTCTGATAGCATGTGACATCACTTCTGTTGCAGCGGATGCTATAGCCGAACCTGGAGCTAACATATTACATGTAAATGGAGGCGCTATATGCGACTTTGCCCCTAAAAGCGGCGACACTAAATGCGATCTTTTTTAACATTGACTTAAATGGAAGATCAACCAACCATTCAAATTTTGGCTGCTATAAGCTATGGCGTTATAAATGACTTTCACTGTATATAGGAAAATAAATAAGGAAGATCCAGGGGTGTCTCCGTAGAATGTTTGTTAGTGAAATATGATTTTATTAGTGATGGGCATAATCGGATGATTTCAATAATCGAAATGTTCCATTTCGGAATTTTTATAAAATCGAAATATCATCCGATTATTTTACATTCCGTAAATGCAAGCAAGGGAAAACGAGCGAATCAACAACAAGCGGAAGGAAGATGAAGTGCGTCCAAATTTGCGATGCGTGCACTCGCCGTTGCGCCGTAAGCCCTTATCTGCGTTGGCATCTATTGTTTGGGTTTGTTAGGACGGCCAGTAAAACAATTTATAAGTTTGAGTCGCACAGTGGGATGTGAGGAAATAAAATATTTTTTCAAATTATTACAGTAGTTACCTTAATAGACTTTCGGAAAATGGTAGTGATATTTTAAAGTTTAATGGCACATAAAGTACATAATTAATAGATAGTATAAAACAATACGTGAATTTGAAGTCTGTAAGGTGTACTATCTAATAATTAATCTACGAAATACCACTGCCATTAGTGCCAACATATAGCAGTCAAGTGAGTCAACACAACATTCCGTATTCCCTTCAGTTCAAATTGGCATTTCGTTTTCTCATTTTGTATACCGAATAGTAAGGTAATCGAATTCCGAAAGTTCCGAATTTTGTGCACCGAACAGTAAAATAATCGAATTCCGAAACGTTCCGAAATAAGCGGAACCTTCCGATTTTTTGAACAATCGGAAACTTTCCGATTATTCATTCCGGATAGGCCCATCACTAGATTTTATCATTTATTTTTTTACTTATCTACTATTTAAAACTTTAAAAATTGGAAGGATATGTTGAATTTCATTATTCAGAATTAAACTGTGTACACTTAAAAATCGTTATCAAAAACAGTCTTCAGTTATTTAATACTAAAAATGAAACATTTTCATTTTGCAACTTGATGCATAAATAGCTATTTTGCATTACCAACCTATTTTTACAATTTTTTATATTGCCAATTTATTTAGGCAAACGAAATATTTGTAGTATTGAACGGTATTTTTATAAGTTGATAGTATCGGGTGTTTTAAAAAGAATTACATCTAGTATGCTATGAACTTCTCATAATGCAATCTAAAATTCTATTTGAAATTGGCAAGACTGTAAGTCTATGTCAAATTCGAGGTTAGCAGGTTATGTTTTGCGTCAGTTTGTGTCAAAAATGACGCAAAACCTAACCTGCTAACCTCGAATTTAACATAGACTTACATTCTTGCCAATTTTAAGTAAAATTTTAGATTGCATTATGGGAAATTCAAAGCATACTAGATGTAATTCATTTTAAGACACTCGGTATAAAAACGTTATATGACACTCGATCGTTAAGTGCCATAGACATAGACGTACAGTGCCACCAACATATTATTCATACGTTTCAATTTTCACAGCCGCCCCTTACGGACTTTTTTAAAGAAGTCTTATGTCAAATTCGAGGTTATTAGGTTAGGTTTTCAGTCATTTTTGACACAGACTGACGCAAAACCTAACCTACTAACCTCGAATGTGACATAGACTTACAGTGAAAAGTGGGGGTGTTCTGCCTCCCGCTATCAAGGATAATCCTTACAGATGACACTTATACATGCCTCCAGCAACATTCTCTCAAAAAATAGGCCTTAACTAAATAATAATAATAATAATAAATAGTCTTTTATTAGTTCCATTGTATTACAATAATTTACAAATTAGTGAAGATACACACAAAAAATAGTATAAAGGAGCTCTCCCAAGGCAGAGTTTAGCATTTTACCTTTCGGTTAGCTGTCCTACCACTCGGCCCTTGCCAATAAAGAAATGAAATCTAATATTATATAGCTATTTATACTTATAAATATATCAGGGCCCAATTATAATAAATAAAATAAATTTACATAACTAATACTTGTTTAATAAAAAAGTATGAAATTTGAATTTGAATTGAATCAAGGGTAAGCTTTTGAATGTGCTGTTAGTACTGTTGTAAATTTTAGTTATTTGATAAGAGAAACACTGTTTAAAAAATTCCGTTCTATGCAACGGTGGAGTTAGCGTACCCTTGAATCGAACATTTAGATTGTGAACATTCGTGCGAAATTTATAGGCCGGTCAATAGAGACATTCTATCTTGCAAAAGGTCAGGGAAAGTTCTAATTTAGCATACTTGTAGAGTCACATGTCCTAATCGACATACTAAGTTTGCGACCTTGAAAGGGCGCCGCTCGCGCCGCCATCTTGCTAAAAAGGTAACAAAAATCAGTTTTTCGTATATATCTCCTCTCCTCTGCCATCTAGGCTGAAAATAGTTATTACAAGAATTGTAGGTAACAAAATTGCCTACAACTCTTGCCTGAAACTTTTTTTTGTCAGATGAATAATTCATAAGTTACAGCGACATAAGGCGGAGAAAATTTTCGAAATTTGCGATAACGCTCCACTTTTCCTCGAAATTTCGGTTTATATCTAACGGGTGTTCATTAGAATTTGTGGTCTAGTCGGCTTTGGAACTGATGAAGTCATGTTGTGCATTAAATCATATGGCTGATAACTGACACTGTAAGTCTATGTCAAATTTGAGGTTAGCAGGTTAGGTTTCGTGTCAGTTTTGACACAAACTGACACAAAACCTAACCTGGTAACATTGCAAGAATATCAGGATCTTCCTTGGCTGCAATTTGCTTGCAGTTTTTGGTGCCTAGTTTTGCAAACTAAAATTTTAGGTAAGTTTGATGCAACTGTCAGTTTTTTGAATTGGGATGATTAATATCAATAATAATCTTTGATTCAAACGTTGAATTTTTAATAAATATTAGTAAATAGCTTATTTCAAAATGAATCTTCAGCTGTTAATATTTCAGAAGAATAATTGTAAAGATTTTTTTTGTGATTTTTTCCGTACTCCACTAGTAGTCCCGAACAACCCCTCCTGAGGAAATGCGCCATTTTTGAATAACCCAGCATTTGACAAAATGTTGTAATGACTTTTTTCTGAAATCGTCAAGACTCAGTTTGATCTTGAAAGTGTCACTTTGCAGGACTAGTAATTTTTACTTTACCTAGGTAACCGGTCACCTTCTTCGTGCACCTTGATGCGATAGACATTTATTTTTAAATTTTTAAAAAGCGATTTTAGGAAAAATGCAATACAGTGAAATCTCCCTTACCGGACACCTCTAATAAGCGGACACCTCTCTTACACGGACATTTTGTTGGGAACCAACTTGCTTGCATTAACTTTACTAATAAAATTTTCTCTATTAAACGGACACTCTCTTAAACGGACACGGACACCATTTTTCGACAATTTTTAGATAGTGAATCTCTCTTGTACGGACACTTCAAAATGCAGGCCCAGCTAATGTCGTGAGGCGTCAAAACAATCCATAAATCCAACATTTAATGATCATGTTAAAGGAGATTTCACTGTACATTACACAGCATGAAACTGTCACCAATCGATGAAGAGTGACAACAACCCAATCGACTTCAAGCCTTACATCTCACGGTAGAGGATTATGTATGTATGAAAGTGTCTATGCTTGGGTCGGAGGCTTTGAAGAAGTACTCGGACGCTTTGCGTCGTCGTATTCTTCAACTAGCCTCCTCATCTGCAAAGTATTACTTTCATGCCTTGTAATGTAATATACTATTATTGCATTTCTACATGCAAAATCATTTACTAATGTGGTACTTTGCATCATAGCAACTATTACAGCATAGCAACGACGATTCGTAGTACGTTTGGCAAGACTGAAATGTATTGGTGACACTGTAAGTCGATGTCAAATTCGAGGTTAGTAGGTTAGGTTTTGCATTTGTTTTGACACAGATAACGCAAAATCTAACCTGCTGTCCTTGAATATGGCATAGACTTACTGTGCTGCCAACAATACACTTCAGTACTTCCAAACGCGTAACATTAACTGGAACTGCTTATTGTGCTTCAGTACATAAAAACAAGTTCTGCTCATCTTGGTTATTTTTTGACATTTAGTGTCACTTTTATGTAAAAATTTAAATTTTCACATTCATCTATGAAATGCGATAAAATAGTATATGAAACGCGTTAGAAAAGTGGTTTTAGTAAACATTAAAACATCAGTTTTGTAAACTAGTTGCGTAACATACTAATGCAGTGTTCAGCTGTCAAAAAGACGTTACTGGTATTTTTAAGGTTTAAATATTAGAAGTCGCTGCCTGCTTAAGTCAAGTCATGTTGAAAACATATAGACTGTAGGTAGTATTTAAACAAACCTTTTGATTGTATGAGATTAAATGGAGGTTTTTAACATTGCACAAAGGGCCGTGAAAGACGTTCGTTGTACAGGGTGTCCCAGATAAGAGCAACTACATGGGGATTTCGGAAACGGCAAGAGATACAGGGTGGCTTAAATGAGAAAAAAGTTGAGCTATTCCGAGCCCAATCAGATGCTGTATCGAAATTAAACATACCAACAGGGGTTTTTTAAATATCGAGCAAAAACAAAAAATTGTGGTTTTCGAAAAACTGCAATATCGTCGCCATCTTGTAAACAAATTTGATAAAATTTGGTAGTTTTGTATTAGCGCCTACGGCCAATCGAATGACGTTAACGAATTTTTTCTAGGCCTTCTAGATTTTTTGCAACCATAACCAACTTTGTTATTTTTTTTACAACTCCTATTTAACATTTTTCATAATAATTTGATTGCACCTCGATATCCTGAAATATTACAAAATTACGTCGACCAAACCTTAGAAAATTTGCCTCTTCAAGATGTAGCGAACATGTGACTCCAGCAAGACGGAGCCCCTCCACATAATGCAAGAATCATAACTTCACTATTTGAATCAGCAACATGGAAATAACTAGATCGGATGCCTGGCCTGCTTGCTCGCCGAACCTTACGCCACTTGATTTTTGCCTTTGGGGATACAAATATAAAGTTTATTGTACTTTTTATAATACGGTAGAAGAACTTGAGGCAGCCGTTGTTCAAACCATTGAAGAAATGCCTGGACAAATGGTTAAAGATGCATGTATGTCTCTAATACATCGATGCGTGACGTGCATTAATAAGAACGGTGGAATTTTCGAACATTTAATTTAATTTACTTTAATTCAACGCTTTGTCATCGGTTCTTGTTTGGTTTTGAATTTAATCATAAATAATGTATTAGTTGTTAACTTTAGTTTCATAAATAAAAGATTTTTTTTTAATTTTAAGAAAACACAATTGCGGCGTGTTTCACTGTCAACTAAGTGAAAAACTGTTTTTTAAAAAATAAATTTACACTTTCCGTCATCCAAAGATAGGCTTGTTATACATGGTTGAAAAGCTCTTTTTATGCGCTATTTAATGACGTATAAATCCAATATGGCGGCCATAAGAAATAACAAAGTTGGCTATTGTTGTAAAAAATCTAGAAGGCCTAGAAAAAATTCGTTAACTTCATTCGATTGGCCGTAGTCGCTAATACAAAACTACCAAATTTTATTAAATTTGTTTACAAGATGGTGACGATATTGCAATTTTTCGAAAACCACAATTCAATCTATCTCAAGCCGTTTCGAAATGCCGCCGTGGGTAGTAGTTTCATTGTCACCAGGTATACAGGGTGCCCCTTTCCTCGTTAGAGTAAATTGCATTAATTTTAAGCGATACAATTATCTGAGTTGTCAACAGACAGCTTTTGTTTTTTAACAAGCGCGGCCGCCCATATTTGCGAATATCAAAATTTTGAAATTAATATTTTTATGCACAGCCAGCAGTACGGCTGAGTGGTGATGCACATCTCACGGCACTTGTAAAAGTTAAGCACCAGTCTGCTCGGTCAGTACTTGGTTGGGTGACCATCTGGAGAGCGGGCGTAGTGTTGTAGCCAAAGTGGCTCCACTACCTCAAGTACCTCCGCCGAATTTAAAAATGCACACACCCTCAGCGGCTCGGTGCGTCCGGCACCCCGACACTGTGTAAACGGTAGAAGGGGTTACAGATTATGATGATGATTTTTATGCACAATTAGCATTATCCAATAAATTTTTAACACTAAACGACGCGGAAAATTATTCTCTTCTACCATTTTTTTCCATAAAAAATGGTGAGCAGGAATATGCATAACCGTGATAAACCATGTAAATTGCCTATGTTCAGACCTCTGAACCTCATACCTATGACCAACCACCCGGTATAGATATGTTTGAACATAAAATATTACATACCCGGACTCGAACCTGACGGGTTTAACTGAGTTCTACCCGGACTCGACCAGTCCGAAAAGAACAGAGTCTTCCCAAACCCTAATCACAATGTGATCATAACCGTGATCAAAACTTCCTGTAACCGTGATCAAAACTTCCTGTAATAAACACAATGGAAATATTTCCAAAGCCCACAGAACACAGAAGATTATAACCTCACTTTGTAAAAAATGTCAAATGACAGCCTCATATTTTGTGGCGTTACAATACACGCGCTTCAAAATTCCAAGGCACGCTTGATCAACTTTCTTTGTGCTCATACTGAAGTATGATTAAAAATTATTTTCATCTAGTATGGCTGTGGAATAGTTCCTAATTTATCAATGCAACTATAAGTCACTTAAAAATCAAATGTCTAGTTTGACATTTAAGTATAAACGTAGTTGCATCTACTGGGTGGGTTTTTTAAAGTGTTACAAGGCGATATCTCGAAAACCGTTTACAATATTTTCATGAAACTTTTGTGAGGTAATAGGGAGATGGGGGGACATATTTAAACATATTTTTGACATTTATATCCTCTCTGTGTTGAGGGGTGGGGGGTAACTTTGGAATTTTAAATAGGATGATGTACTTTTGTTTATAAAATTCCAATCTATTGTAACAAACTACGTATGTCTACAAAAGATTTTTTGATTCGCTTTTGTTTACAGAATTATGATTTATTAGGTTATAAAATTTAAAAAATGTCAAATTTTCATTAAAACTTCAAAATTCTCAACTTACTTAAGTAGAACTAACGCATTTCTATGGAAACGAATTCTAATTTTGAAATAAGTAACTTGATTTATTGGTAAAATGTATTTATTTTTTAATTTCTATAAAAATTTAGTCACCATAATTCCGTAATCGAAAGAGCAAATCAAAAAATGTTTTGTACACATATGTAGTTTTTTACGTAGATTCGAATTTTTTAAACAAAAGTGCATCATCCTATTTAAAATTCCAAAGTTACCCCCCACGCCCCAAAACACAAAAAAGAGGTAAATGTCGAAAACATGTTTTTATATGTCCCCCATCTCCATATTACCTCACAAAAATTGCATGAAAATATTGTAAATCGTTTTCGAGATATCGCCGTGTAACACTTTAAAAAACTCACCTGGTATAACTGTTGAACTATAGCAAGCGCTCGATAATGTAAACACTGGATAATGGAAACATCGCGCTAATGTAAAGACAAAATTTGTACTATAGGATCAAACAGAATGCCCTATACAGCTGATAACGTAAACAGTTCTTGGCGACGTTCAGTCACCGATTTATGTAGGAGATTCCCCTCTGCGACACAGCTGAGTTGATCGGATGGGTGTTTATGATGCGTTTGCATTTCATTTTAGTCATTGTTGAACATAGGCGCTAATTTATGCAGAATAAAATAGCAGCTTATTTTTCTTCTCATTAAAATTGTGTATTATCGCTGTCATAATATGTTTTGTTTTTTATTGTGTTATTAAACGTTTCTTTTAATAATGTGTTTATTGATAAAATCACGCTCGCTAATGTAAACATTTCGACAATGTGAACACACTTGGTTTGAATTAGTTCACGTTATTGAGTGTCTGCTGTATTTCGTAGCCATCATAGATGAAAATATTTTTTGATCATACTTTAGTATGACCAAAAAGAAAGTTCGTCAAATATATCTTTGAAATTTTGAAGTTGTGTATTATAACACCAGAAAATCTTACCCTAATCTAGTGATCGGAGTCGAGAATATTCTTAAAAGAATATACTCGAACGAGAATATTCGGAGGCAGATAATTCTCTTATAATAAATTATTGGAAGCAAAAGAATATTCTCAAATATTACAAGGACAGTGAGTGGTGAGTGAGTGGGTACAGAAACAACTAGAGCATATAGTGCCTTAGCACAACTGTGGCTATCAGGGGAATACCAGTGTTTCTATCTGTAGGGTGTTGGGGTGTTGACCTGCTGATTTGTGATCACACTGTATGGGAATCCCTGTCAGTCTGTTTTGTTCATGCATTCATTTTGCTGTGAATTAGTGTATCTACTTTATAGGTACCGGGTGGTGTAGCTTGAACAAGCGTCCACATATGATCAGTAGAGTTTAGCAACGCTCTTTCTGGTCAGAACTTGGATGGGAGTTCCATGGCTGCTTCTCTAGGCGCCTCGTGGTACGGCTGCCACGGAAATAGTTGGTCCCGGATGCCATAATAACATCATGACAGTCGTTAGTGGGGTTGGAAGTCCCCATAAAATGTACAGCGACGCCTATAATTGGCCTAACGGCTGTTGGCTGAGTACCAAAAAAAAAAATAAAAAAAAAAAAAGTGTATTAACAATAATGCCTAAATTAGGCTATCAATTATTATTAATTATTTCTGATTTTGGTTTGAATAATAAAAATCATATTGTCGCAAAATATTCTTTAATAATTATAAATTTGGTTAAACGTTTTGCCAATTTTGTTAGCTTCATCAGTAAATAAATACAAACATAGTTAAAATTGTTAAATTACATAGTTTAGGAAAGGTTTTATTAACAAAGCAGTTAAAGGATTATTTCATAATCCATAATTAATATAAAACTTGCCATGTTTAAACATTCTGAAGGCAGGAATGCGAAAAAATATTCTCGGTAACACTGAGAATTTTACATCTCGACCCTAATCTTTAATCCTGATTAAGACTTCCCGTAATAAACGCAATTGAAATATTTCCAAAGCCTCAAAAGAAGATTATAACCTCATTTTGTAACAAATGTCAAATGATAGCTTCAGATTTTGTGGAGTTATAAAAGCTATAATACACGACTTCAAAATTCTAAAGGAATCTTTGACGAACGTTCTTTTTGCTCATACAATAGTTTTTACGTTTTAACAGTAATGTGGCTGACTGGTAATCTTGTGGTCCCCGGATCTCCACTTTGGTGCTGTATTAAAGTATCTGGCATTGAATACAATAAAAAAAGCATATTCACAGCCTCCGCTGAATTATGTAAAAATCAGACAAAGACTATACTAACACATTTGTTTAACAAATGCCAATCAGATGTCGTTCTGACATCTGTAAATGTCAGCATTATTCTTGTAATGTCAAAAATGGAGTGATCTAACCTATGCGTATAGTTTCTGACAACTTTCTAAACTTTTACAAATTATCAAAAAAAAATGTTGGGTGTCATTTCACTTTTGTTAACAATTTTAAAATTTCATGACAATTGTGAGTACACTGCAATAAATTAGTTTTGTTTTGTTCAGTAAGTATTCAAAGCAAATGGTTTTGATGTGTCGTTTTTTAAGAGCCAATTTACGATCATAAAGTATCCGTCAACGTGTTAAGGTTTAAGTTCCTCGAAACCTAAAATAAATCCTTTTCAGAGTCTAGCACAGTGCTCACAAGTTCCACGAGCACTGCTTCCGAGCCGGAATTAGCAGAATGTGCGAGCTCCCCCGTTAAAGAAGCGGGCGATGTGCTGCCCAGCCCTCCACCAAACGTAGCCAAGCTTGTTCTCGCAGCAAACTCTTGCAGCAGCGCTCCTGTATTGCAGAAAGTATCTACCAGTTCCGTAATAACCGTGGTGAACGCCACTGGGCCTCTCACTATCCTGAAGACTTTATGCTCGAATTCCTGTGGAACTTCTGCTCCACAGTTTACTCTCGTCAACTCGGCACCGCTGAGCGTGTGCAATGCCGTGGGTAAGCCGATCACGGTTGTCGGTGCCCCGCCCATCACCGTCGTGCGGGCCATCTCTAATGTCAATCCACCAGCTGCACAAACCACCGAGGAAAGCACGAAAACCACAGACACGATCACTAGTAGCTTGTGCACTGTAAATGCGGTCAATGGGTCTTTGCCGGTGGTGCCAGAGAGGCCGGCTATTCATAATGTTTTCGTTAAGAACACTACCATTCCGCCAGATTTAATTCCAGCCGCCAGTGAGGTGTCACAAGTGCAAAAGCTTGTACCCGCAAATTCATTTTTACAAAACAATGTAAGTATGAGTACTACTGCGCTGTATGCAATATTATTTTATATATTTTGTAGGTTATACAGAGCACAGCAACGGGAACTGCCACGAAAACCGCCAACGGGCAAAAGCCAACCATGGGAGTAACGGCAAATAGTAAACTGAAAATCATTAGCAACGTTTTGGTCCCTCCTGTGAGCAGCGTTAGCGTTGTGTGTGCAGGTCCCAGCTCGAACAATTCGAATATTATTTTAAACAAGTCAGTGGGGTCCAAGCATTATGTGCAGCACAAAATGGTCACCAGCTCTCTAAATGGGGCCCCAAAGTTTATAAACAAGGCTCCCCTTCTCAAAACTGGCTTGTCCAGCAAAAGCGTGTCGGGGAACAAGGCACAGAAGTTGCTGTATCCAACGCACAAAAGCCAAATACGAACCATGCCGCCGGTGAATAATTCTGTTCCGAAGCCCGGAATTAAAACGTTGTCACCACAGGCCAGGGGCATTTCTAACCAACAAGTGCAGAGGACAAGTTCCGGATTACGGACTATACCTCCTCAGCGGCCGCCGAAAATGCCCAACAAGCCGAATTATATTGGCAAGCACGCGATACAGGCGCAGAAGTTCAAGAGTCCACATGCGGGGAAGCTGAAGAATGTCAAGCCGCCAATTCCCACTGTGAACAATGTTTTTCCGCATCGTACGCCGCAGAACACCGGTGTGACATATCACCAGGCTTTGACGGCCAACATCATACAGTCGTTGAGTGAAAACAATGGTAATGTGGGGTCGTATGGGCCTAGCAGAGGATACGACTTTCCGTCGCGCTATGAGGGTACCCATGGCTATGCTGAGACAAGAGCCACCAAGTAAGTGAATTTGCATTTGTTTTATGTTTTATGGTGTTTAATTGAAGCGTAGATGTTTTTTTAAGAAACTGATTTTAATAAATTAAATTAATATAATTACACTTGGCAGAAAAAGTGGGTTTTAGAGTCGTTGTATACCAATGCAAATAATTTTAATTTACAATGTTCAATGCTGTATTTAACAGAATCAGTATTGTTTTGTAGTAATTTATGTAATTATAAATTGCGCTTTTAACTGTCAACTAAAAGTATAAAGAACAAAATACACTAGAAGCTTTTTACGGCCAAAATGGATAATAGTTCTTTTCAGTGTTTAAACATTTAAATTTAACCAAATTTGCAATCTAATCTCCGTTACAATGGTCTCTAACACAAGGATTTAGCTTTAGGGATGCTCAGCGAGAACTAACAATGAACTCTATTGAAATATTAAATATATAACTTGACAATGAACATGAAAATGTTTACTCGTTACAGTTAAAACTATATGCGAAAGGGGTTAGTCGTGTTAAATGGCAACGTTTATACTAAACACAGCGGTAAAATGACAATCAAACGACATGGCTACATTCCAAACAGTAATGACTTTAAATTCTGCACAAAGGAACTATGTTACATGATTCAAAATTATCAACAATCACTCAAATAGTAACACAACAACGTTTACTTGAATTTGCAATGCAAAACAACATATAAGCGTTAAAACTTGACGGTATTGTTCAACATCGAGCGAATGTGAGCGGCATTGCATCCCCAAGACGAGGGTTAACTTGAACGAAGTCCGTACAAAAAAAGTAGATTACGGTAGCGAAATTCGGAACTTCACTTCAATGGCAGGTTTAGCACAACAGCGAAATGTTTTCTTTAAGTTCCACTATAACAGTGTTAACAGAGATACTTGGCTCCGACGGTATGGAAAACTCGGCTAAACATTCACCAGTACATCACAACACAGGGCTCGAAGACGGCGACGTAGTTCCACTAATTTCGACATTTACTTTCTTAACGCGGCACGCGACTGCACGTTGCGTACACACCGACGGCCCTTCTGAACGATCTCAAGGGCCGCCGCTGAATGATGCTGGAAACTGAAAATTGTGTATAATAAAAAAAAAATGGTGGTCCAGCAAAGTAGGATTTGATTGAGATGCTATAAATCCTCTAATAATAATAAGATTGGAAGATTCTGACAAAATTTGTTCATCTAGTGATAGTAATTACGATTTTGTGACATATAGGCAGTTGTGAGGACAATTTGCTGTATTTTCATCCGTTTCTGTCCAGTTTTAACTTTGATTTTAATCCTCAATTCGCCTCAAAGGCCTTAAGATAAACTGCGTAGCGTTAGTGTTTCAACGGGCGGAAAGAAGGTTTGTATGGACTAAAATTTTGAGCCCTCGCCGAACTTTTGATTTAGGCTTGGCTGAACTGAGGATTAAAATCAAAGCTAAAAATGGGCGGAAAGGCGGAATAGGGTGAAAATACAGCAAATTGCCCTCACAACTGCCTATACGTCGCAAAATTCTAATTACTATCACTAGATGAACAAATTTTGTCAGAATCTTCCAAAACATTTATTATTAAGAGGATTTATATCGGGTGATCGAATAAATTTCACCTCCAGTGTGCTGTGATTCCTGGTATACATTTGGCAGCACTGAAGTGGATTGTTAGTCTATGTCAAATTCAAGGTTAATAGGTTAGGTTTTGTTTGTTTTTTGACACAAAGTGAAGCAAAACTTAACCTGAAAATCTCGAATTTGACATAGACTGACAATCCACTTCAGTGCTACCAAATGTATACCAGGAATCACAGCACACTTGGAGGTGAAATTTATTCGATCATTCAATAGCATCTCAATCACATCCTACTTTGCTGGCCCACCACCTTGTATTTCTTTTTCTGTGTTATAATGCATTTTCAGTTTCCAGAACTTTTTTCATATAGCAATAGCTTTCGCTTTACCACAGCCATCACCTCCAATATTATGTTATAATGCGATTTTGTTATTCCCCAAATATACTGCTCTAAAATGAATAAGGATATTGCCTTCTTGTGCAGTTCTACCAACTATTTTTTCTCTTTTTGTATATACATTTTTTTTGCATGAAGGTTGGCTATGACAGTTTTCCCAATTTAGCCGTATAAAATTACTTTTTTGTGTTTAAACGAGGTTTACATTTGAGGTTATAGTTAGCAAATGCTTTTAGGTTAGAAAACGTAACCAAACATCTTCAAATACAAAGTTGCAGAATAGAAAATGGAAGTTAGTAATTTTTATGTACACTTGTGCTCATAGCTCATAAAAATGGAATACAAGTTTTGCAACCGATTTTTGTAGTATTTTAGTTTTATAATAACAGTTGGTTTGAAACATCCATAAAGTGAAATTGTTTGTTGTATTAAATTACAAGAAAATAATTAAATAAAAATATCGTATAAAAATTTATTTAATAATGCGAATACTACGACTTCAAATCAGTCCAACAGTAACACCCGTATGCATAGTCGTTTGCCAGCGACTCGCCGGAGTTTTGTTATCAATAGTATGTTGGCGGCATTGAACGTCTATGTCAAATTCGAAGTTAGCATGTTAGTTTTGGTGTCAGTTTCTGTCAATACTGACGGAAAACCTAACCTGATAACCTCGAATTTGACATAGAAGTACAGTGCCGCCAACATACTATTCATAACGAAACTCCGGCGAGCCGCTGGCGAATGACTATACATATAAGCCGTTCACGACTTTTTTGGGACAGAGTTGGCTATGATTTTTTCTTTTTATGTTGGACTAACTGATTCGATGATGTAGCGGATGCAACTTTTTTTTTCTGTCAGTGTCTGTTCGACATTTTCTTGCCACCACATTGCCAGATTTATTATTTTAATATTCGTAAGAAAATAATTGATTTATCAAATGTGTAAAAATAATTTTAATTTCCGTCAAAGGAAAAGTCAAAATGTCCAAAATAATTTTGTTGCAACAAAAAATTTCCACTAAACGATGCTACTTCCAATTTAAGAAGGACAGACCAAATTTAAAAGAAAGCGAGGCGATGTGGAGACTAGAGAATATCCGGCAACAATGTACCTATTCAGAAAATATAACCTTAAACTGAAAACAACCTAACCTAACACAAAAATTGTCAATTTCCATGAGGGAGTTTAGTTGCAACAGAGGTACTGCCAACAAAATTACTAGATGGTCATAGCCTCACCTGACTCAAAAAGATCGTGAACGGCTTATACGGGTGCGAGTGTATTCCATTTTTATGAGCACAAGTGTATGTATCCAGTTTCAGTAATTGGAAGCATTTTTAATTAAGTACGCGGAAGGTCTTACAATACTTCAGAGCCGGTATATACAGCGTACATAAATAAAACAAGCAGAGACACTCATGCCAAATGTTGAAACATGTCTAGAGTATCATGGACAGTGACTTACCCAGGGGGGGGGGGGGTGTATTTCTAAGCTTGACTATCAGATGGCAGAACAAAGTTCTACCAATCAGAATCAGTAGATATAGGAGAGTACCGCCCATGTTTGTTCCTCTGTCATATGCGTCACTTTGAGGTTAGTAACACCATTTCGTCAATATGACATTTATTGGCAATCCGAAATTTTACTGTAAGTCTATGTCAAATTCAATGTTAGCAGGTTAGGTTTTGTTTGTTATTTGACACAGGCTGACGCAAAACATAACCTGCTAACCTCCAATTTGACATAGACTTACAGTCTTGCCAATTTCAAGTAAAATTTTAAGCATAACTCAATCAGTTATTGCTGAGGGGAACAAAAATGGCGGCATTTTCATGGATCAAAGGTACTTTCCTATATCTACTGACTCTGCTACCAATCAGAGCCAGTTACTGTATACAGAATGCGGCAGACTGCTAGGACCATTGCAAAAGCAAGGAGAATATGCATGTGGCCGTCGTAGTGTTTAACAAACGAACAATCAATGTACGATAGTGGTAGGTCGTTAGGATGATTATAATTATACGGTATATATTCGTCTTTTTAATTTTTTAAATACAATTACGGTGACATGTAAACTCCTTGCTTTTGCTATGGTCCTAGTGGCCTGCCGCAATCAGTATATACGTCCGCCATGTTGACTTCTGTGACATATGCGTCACTTTAAGGTTTGTAGCACAATTCCGTCAAAGTAACGTGTGTTGTTGGCAATCCGAAATTTTACTTAAAATTGGCAAGACTGTAAGTCTATGTCAAATTCGAGGTTAGCAGGTTTGGTTTTGTGTCAGTTTCTGTCAAAACTGACGCAAAACCTAACCTGCTAACCTCGAATTTGACATAGACTTACAGTGCCACCAACATAAAACATCTTGTTTTTTCAATATTTTATTAAAACATGGTAGCCATGAAAAAATTATCCAACTTTTTCCGCTGTTTGCTCTACTCTTACTAAAGGATTATACAGGTACAGTCGTGGAATTAAAAATCCGGGCGAGTCTTATAAAGGATTTGTGCAATTTTTGGGTAATGTAAATTGGCCTTCGGTTTCTAGCTTAGCAACTGACAGTTAAACAATGAGGCTTGCTGTCATATACGAGTAATTATTTTAACTTTGACTAATTTCACCAGGTAACGTGAAAAGTAAAGTAAAGTAAGATATACCGGGTGAGTAATTTTAATCTTTGGACGTGTTTATCCAGTGAGGGAAGCAAGATGGTGAAAAATACCCCGGGACAAAATTGTTCGGGGTGAAGGGGTACAACTTTTGGCATCAATATCCACTCCCCTCTCGTACTCCCCCCCCCCGCGGGGGGTCAAATTTCAAATGGAACCCCCCATTTTTTTCCTGATAAAAAAATATGAAATTTTTGTCCCAACAATTTTTCATGAAAGTGCTCTCTTCGGTCAGAATTATGACTCCCCGCCCTATTTAAGAACTACAGTGAATGGACATTTTCCCGAAACAGCACATATGATTGTTAGCGCTCGATATGGAGTTACCAGGTCTACAGCCATAAAATTGTCTCCACACGATGTCATCACAGCTGTCAGGTAGCTGTCATCAGGGCCAAAAGTGTCAATGTTTCACCAAAATGACAAAAATTTCCAGGATTAAGGTTCCAGAACGTGAGATTGGACCTACGCTCGTGATGTACGGTCATTACCAGAGCGCGGGGGAGAGCCACTGACTCCCGGCGAATTTAATGAGAACACCCCGTACGTGAGAGGCAAGGGGACTCACGCGAAAAAAGCACCCCGATGGGAACAAAATCCCACCACGTCCACGTCGTTGTTCCTGGGTAACGCGAGGGTGGGATTGTGAGATGCGCTAAAACTGACCAAAGAAAGCATTTTCATGAAAAATTGTTCGGACAAAAATTTCATATTTTTTTATTAGGAACCCGAATCCATGGTAAAAAATGGGGGGTTCTATTTGGAATTTGAAAGTTGACCCCCCCCCCGCGGGGGGAGTACGAGGGGGGAGTGGATTTTGGTGCCAGAAGTTGTCCCCCTTCACCCCGAACAATTTTGTCTCGGGGTATTTTTCACCATCTTGCTTCCCACACTGGATAAACGCGCCCCAAGATTAAAATGACTCGCCCTGTATACACTGAATGATATTAAGTGCCCGGATTTTTAATTTCACGACTGTATACTAGTACTATCAAAGTAAGCAGGCCATATGGCAACAATATTATGTTCTGTCAAGTGACAGCGAATTTGTTGGAGGTTATGCAGGTTATACAACAAAATAAAAATTACAGTTTTGTTCATGTCTAACTTAACAACAAAAATCTAAAGCCAACCTTTATGCAAAAAAAGGAGTGAATGGATTATAGACACGAGGATCCACAATACATGCAAAAAATACATAAAAAACTCGAGCATGATCATATCAAAGATACTTAAGTTAATGTATATTTGTTCTGATTTAATGAATTATCAATAATTTAAACTTGAAAAACATGTAACGGAATCAACTTTCTCAGAAATTAGAAAATTGGGTGGTTCAAATGCATCATAGAAAGAGGTCACTTGCAGGTGGAAATTGCCGATTTCTTTACCACTACACAAACACTTGTATGAATAGTCGTTCGCCGGAATTTCGCTATGCACCATACGCGAATCACATTGCATAGTCACTAGTGCGTCGTCGGCGCTCTGCTGAAAACTATAGTAACGCGCGTGCATTGTTTTACTGGCAATTGACTATGCAATGTAATTCTCGTACGGCGCGTAGCGAAATTCCGGCGAGTCGCTGGCGAACGACTATGCATACGGGTGAAAGTGTAATTTGTTATATACTCTCCAGATTCAGAGAAATTAATTCAACTGCAAGGTAATCTGGCTGAGGGTCCAAGTGCATCACCACCCTTGCGAGAAGACCGGCATTTTAGTATTCAATGCAAGAAGCAGGCTATTTCCTATTGCTCGGGAGCTTCTGCAAAAAAACGTTTTTAAAGCTACAGGAACTCTAGTTTGTGAGCAAACGGTTCGTAATTGTCTAAAAAAAGTAACACCATAACATCTCATCGGCTTGCAAAGTATATCCAGCCGGTTGTATCTCACCTCTAAAGTCTATTTACTATAGTTTCGGATTGTCAAAAATGACGTTTTATGGTAGCACTGTTGAATTTCTACTGGGTTTCTTGTTACTACTAGGTTGGACAACGCAAAAGCGTAATTTTTCAAATTTGCTTTTTGTTGCCTGGCAACTTTTATTTATTTTTGCTCAAGTCAGTTCGAAATATAAAATATTTTGATTTAACAATAACCTATAATTTACAGTTTTGACATTAGTAACATAATTAATTGTTGCTAGTTACCCATAGCTTGATTTAAAAGTATTAACCATGATATAAAGGATTGTTTTTAATTGGATTTTGACATTGACAATCCGGGACTATAGTGAATAGAGTATGTCTTTGATGAAACCGTGACTGGGCTAAGGTATGAAAACGAGATAAGGGAATACGTTTTGGAAAGCTGTGGTTTTATCGGTCAGGGAAATACATTTTTTTATGATAATCCTCGTCCCCATCAAGCAATGAACGTAATGCAGACAATAGAAAATATGAAAATTAATCACATACCTCGTCCATCAGTTTCACCAGATATGAATCTCATCGAGCATGTTTGGGATCTGCTACAAAGACGGCTTGGTAATCACGTTCCCCGTTCTGAGACAATCAGAGAGCAACACCATGTGTTATCTCAGCTTTGGGATGAAATCGACATTTAACAGGTGCATTCAAAATATGCTGTAAATGTGTAGCGTAGGAATTACTGCTCGAGAGAAATACATGGTATTAGAACCTGTCAAATGTAAAAAATTAAGTTACGTGAGCGTATTTAATGATTAGAATTGTAAATTTATTGAATTCATTAATGTTGAAATTTTGTAGTTCTCGTTATACTGGGTGTCTTAAAATGAATGACGTCGAGTATGCTTTGAATTTCCCATAATGCAATCTAAAATTTTACTTGAAATTGATAAGACTGTAAGTCTATGTCAAATTTATGGTTGTCAGGTTAGGTTTTGCGTCAGTTTTGACATAAACTGACGCAAAACCTAACCTGCTAACCTTAAATTTGACATAGACTTACAGTCTTGCCAATTCAAGTAAAATCTGTTCAAAATGCATAATAAAGCAATATCTTTATTCATTTTTGAGTAGCATATTTTTTATTGAGTTAAAATACAGGTGCTGTGGAGGAAGTCTTAGGACACAATGTCTACACTTTTCCGGAATTACATTTTTAATATACACCCATGGAGGTGCATTTCTGAAATAAAATTATATTTAATAGCTTCTTCCAATATTCTACCATAGTTGTACGAGCATTTCCGCTTCAACAGCCATACCCAAAATGATGCATTTCTGTATATTCACGTACAGAAAAAAGCTTCATCATTACCATACTTTGAAAACAACAATAATTCCAGCTTGTAACATCTTCTGTCATAACAAATTAGCGTTTGTTCGACTTACTACTTTGATGTCTTGATTTAACGGAATAATGATAAAAACAAAGGAATCTTCGGTGCAAACATTTTATCATACAATCTTGAAATGTTTTCAGAGATTCAAGGTCTTTAATTTACAAGTTCAGAATAGTGCTGCGTAACCATAGGTCTGAATATTTGGATATATTAACCTGTAGGTTAAATGAGTAATTTTTCTGAAAATATTAAAAGTAATGAAAATGCAGCAGCATAAAAATCAAATATCTATTTTCCATATGATTAGTAAACTGTATTAACAACAAAAAAAAAAAAAAATGTGCTGCTAATATATTTTTCTGGAAATAATTATTGTTGCAGGTGCATGCCATACTAAATTACCCAACTAATAAACATTGAGCCTCGGTTTTGTATTTCCTTTTATGGTTTGAAATTATGTCTTTATTATATAGGGTTAGGAAGAGCAACCTCTCTGTGAAATATTGTTTGAAACTAATTCAAAACACACAATTTAAATTACTTTAAAGGTCAGTCGTCTTGCGTGCAGTAGACTCGACACTCGATGACTTTTGACTCTTGGTGACTTCATGTTCCCAAAGCTGAAGAGCTTGATAAAAGAACACTTCGACTCCAGATGGTGGGTTTTTTTTAATCAAACCTTGCCCCAATTGCAATTCTGTTACGTAACTACTTGTTAGCTTGCCAACTCATCTGTCGACATTGATTTGTTAGTTACAATTGAACCCTCATTTCTGCTAATTTGATTGGGAGCTAACACATACAACAACCTTGAGTAGTGGACCGCCTCTTTTCATTACATGCATTTAAAAATGTAGGAATTAAGTTTTAATGATTCGATCAGTTGCTTATGCCTGGTAAATTAAACTGTAAAATCTTGAAGGTTGTTAACATCGTGGCGAGTTGCTAGGTTTTTAAAAATGTTTATTTAGAATGGATTTATATATTCAAATGTTACCTTTAAATTACATTACAATCAATTATGATGGTGCTGCCAACTGACATTTGCTTATATTTATTTAATTTATTTGTGTTTTTATTAGTACGATATCGTATCTGCAGAAATTAGTGATGCAAACATGTACAAATGCGTAGGAAAGACAATTGGATTTCTCTAAACAGTTCAAGAACAAAGATGAATTAAAAAGTGACTTACTTGCAGAAAGCTGTAATCGTTTGTAAAATTGCATTGGTGTTAAGGTATTATGTTGTATTATGGAGAGCTGCTGCTGCAAGACCGACAACTTGGAGGGATGGATGTTGTATTCTACCCATCCGTAGGTGTTATTGATCTGATTTGTTCTCAAAGTAATGACTGTTTTGCGAGGGATACACACCCATCTCTCTGTTGGAAAAATGGTATATATTTAGAGCATTATTTTTTGGGGAAACGTTTAATCTACTATAGAGACCTGCGCAGGTCTAATATATAGGACCCGCACCCAATCCGCAAACCGCAATTTTCACATTTTTATACCCGCACCCAATCTGCGACCCACCGTTTCAAACCTGCACCCAACCCACGACCTGCAAATTTTACACATTTAAGCCGCATTTGGCCCCAAATTCGAATATTAGACCAGCATGTACCCGCAACTTGCTTCAGATAGAATATCTATACACAATAAAGCAAGTTATTTTCACACTTTGGCGGTTAAATTATTATTAGGTATAATTTTTGTATACACCTGCAATGCGGGTAACCCGCGGGTACCCGACCCGATGCAGGACTCTAGTCTACTACAGGACGCCAAAAATTAGCCTGTCAACTTGAAGAGAGAATAAACTGTCTTAACAAAATTGTTTCTGAAATTATGTTGAACAAATTGTACTACTATATTTTCATAAAGTCGATTATTTCTATAGAAAATAATAAATCTAAAAAAATATCGCCATCCCTACTCACATTTATTTTCTTAAATGTGGTTGCCAATATTAGCAGTGTACATAAATCAAACAAGTAGAGACACTTATGCCAAATGCTAGCTTGACTACCAGATGGCAGAACAAATTTTTACCAATCAGAGCCAGTGTATACCGCCATTCTTTGATCTGTGAAAATGCCGCCATCGTCTCTATTTTTGTTCCCATCAGCAATAACTGACGAGTTATGTGTAAAATTTTACTTGAAATTGGCAAGACTGTAAGTCTATGTCAAATTCAAGGTTAGCAGGTTATGTTTTGCGTCAGTTTGTGTCAAAACTGACACGAAACCTAACCTGCTAACCTCAAATTTGACATAGACTTACAGTCTTGCCAATTTCAAGTAAAATTTTGAATTGCCAACAAATGTCACGTTGACGGAATTGTGCTACAAACCTCAAAGTGACGCATATGTCAGAGGAATAAACATGGCAGACGTGGCGGTACTCTCCTATATACAATGGGTCTGTTACCAATCAGAGCCAGTTACTGAATCTGCTACCAATCATGATGTGGTAAGGTAGTGGCGCCATCTGTTAGTGCTATTGGAAAGTAACCCCCAGGAGCCGTTCAGAGTCAGCCAAATCGGTATTTTGACATCAAAGGAACCGACAGTGTACGCTGATATTAGGTCACTATCGACTGGTCATATAAAGACCACTAATCTGAGGTTAACTTTAATTCATTGCTGAAATAAGTAAAAGCGCATCAAAACTGCATATGACATTTTATTCATTAGTAAACAAATTTTGATGTGATTTTGTTTATTTTAACAAGGAATTAAAGTTAATATTAGATTAGTGGTCTTTATACGACTGGGTGTAGGTCTATAGTTATTATTTGCTTTTTATAATTTTATTCACTTAAAGCAGCAAAAACTACTTCAAATCCTGATACAAGGGCCATTTCTAGCCAGAAACTTTCTCTGTTGTAGTTGATATAATAAAAATTGATTATTATTATTATTATTTTTGTAGTTTTTGTTTACGACTGGATTATTAATGATTTAATACTTGTTAGGTAATTTCAGCAGTCAATTAATTTTGTAGAAATGAAAATTTACAATTTCCCAAACAATATATATTCAGCTTTATTTATGCCATCTTCAGTGTTCACATTGTGAGTTTACATTTTGAAATTATTTAATTTTAATCTGAAAATAACATTTTGGCTAGGTTTTTACGACAATACTTATTGTGAAAGTTTAGTTATCTTACCATTTAAGAAACATTTATATAAATCATTTTCTATTAGTTAGTTATTTGAAGTTTAAATTTATATCTTATATTTATATGTATACATCTGAAATTAAAATTTTTCATTAGGTTAGTGAGCGTATGTATTTTGAGGTTAACTTACTGTTCAGAAAATTTTTTAATTTTATTTTATTCAGCAATGTGTTGGTGGTGGAATTTGGCACACCACATCTTCACAGTCATAATTTCATCACTTTGCAGTAGCTTAATTATCCTTATTTAAACAAATTCAATATTTTATGCACGTGTAAGAAACTGGATATTACAGTGGCTATATAAGGACAGTGTGGTCAATTTTAAAAAAGGCAGCCATTAAGAGTCATCTCTACAACAACCAGCCACGCCCTTAGGTATTGTTCTGTGCACGGCCTGCTAAATTGTAAGCCAAACGTCACTCTGCGGAGATGCTTTGCAGAGCGCTGTATACCCACGATCGCAAAAATTTGTGCAATATGAGGTGGTGAAATGTGCAGTGTATCATTAATTTTTACAAGAATGTCAATAATATTACTTCAACAAAATTAAACGGCAAGAGACGATGTGAAAGGTAAGGAATCGCTGCCAGCGATTAAAAATCCTCGTTAACGAGCAACCTAATATTGGAATATAAGTCAAGGTGTCCTTTTTTATCTTCTTTATTGTGTTTTTGTACATAGAATACGAAAATTGACAACATTTTGCGTTGATTGACACAGAGATTACGTACAAAAACTCACCAAATTTTTATTTTTATATTCATAATCAAACCGTTGTATTTATTCCACCAGTTAATTTAGAGGAATAGAATATTCAGTGTTACGTAGCCCATAAATTCTCTTTAATTTGATGCAATAATCTTTGGCATTAAGACATTTACATAGTTTATTATAGCTTTTGATTTGGACTAATGCGCAATTTTCGCAAAAAGAATTTTACTTTAACTCGTTGACATTCACTTATGCAAACAAAAATTCGGCATTAGCTTACACAGAACACTGTAGAATTTTATCAGGATTATTTCATTCCACTTCATATTGGGGCTAGTTTCAATAATAAACGAATTTTGTGTGACTACCTATGTGTAATTTCGTAAAACGACTCTTAATGGCGGATTCTAAAACAACCAATCAGAAACAGGACCAAAATTGACCACACTGTCCTTATATAGCCACTGTACTAGATATGTATTGACAGATTGACACCGTGACAAAACCAGAAAGCTTAGTAGATTCTTATAATTTCTAATTTCCTTTCATTCTAAGAGTACAGTGCGTCTTAGACTCAAGACCAATGTTCAAATTTAAGTTATTTTCTTTTTGTAGTATTTTGGGTGTGTTAAAATTGAAGTTATGGAGTTTTTTTGCTGCGTGTTCAGAGAGAGTTGTATTGGATTTATTTGGAGTTGTTTTTATTTTAATAGAATTCTTATGTTGATTTATTCGTTTTTCCAGATTTTGTGTAGTTTGGCCTATGTACAATGCATCGCAATTGTTACAATCTAACTGATATATTGTATTGGTTTCATTTTCTATTTGTATTTTATCTTTTAGTTTTGTAAAGAAATTTTTGCCAATTGTATTATGATTTTTACATGCTATTTAGAAAATCTGTTTTTTTAATTCTTTTTCTATTAATTTTGATAATTTAGGAATATAATCTAAAGTTATTATGTTTTGTTCATGGTTTTTTTGAGTATTGTTAAATTCGTTTTCAAAAAAATTTGGTTTTAAGCTGAAGGAATCATTTTTCTGTTTATTTTTTAAAGTTTGTATTCTTTTTGTTATGTTTTTATTTATGAAGTGTAATGGATAGTTATTTTTTTGTAATATTTGTTTAATTAGTTTTAAATTATTTTTGTGAAACTTTTTTGAGGATAGTAAGATTGCTCTGTCTGTTAAGCTATTTATTATGCTCTTTTATATTTTATTGTTTGCGAATTGTAATCTAAGTACCTGTTTGTTTTTATTTCTTTTCTGTACCAATTTGTGTCGATATTTCCATCTTGTTTTCTTCTAATTAATAAATTCAATAAACTTCTTAGATTTGACACTAGTAAGAAAACAAGATGGAAATATAGAAACAAATTGGTAGAGAAAAGAAATAAAAACAGATAGGTACTTAGATCACAATTCTCAAACAACAATAAAATATAAAAAGAGCATAATACATAGCTTAACAGACAGAGCAATCTTACTATCCTCAAAAAAGTTTCACAAAAATAATTTAAAACTAATTAAACAAATATTACAAAAAAATAACTATCCATTACACTTCATAAATAAAAACATAAAAAGAATACAAACTTTAAAAAATAAACAGAAAAATGATTCCTTCAGTTTACAACCAAATTTTTTTGGAAACGAATTTAACAATACTCAAAAAAACCATGAACAAAATATAATAACTTTACCTTATGTTCTTAAATTATCAAAATCAATAGAAAAAGAATTTTTAAAAAACATAATTTCCAAATAGCATATAAAAATCATAATACAAGTGGCAAAAATTTCTTTACAAAACTAAAAGATAAAATACAAATAGAAAATGAAACCAATACAATATATCAGTTAGATTGTAACGATTGCGATGCATTGTACATAGGCCAAACTAAACAAAATCTGGGAAAAAGAATAAATCAACATAAGAATTCTATTAAAATAAAAATAACATGACTTATTTTAAAATAATATAAAATAAAATTCAAAACTTTAAATTTTCATCAATTTTCTTAAATATAATTTGAACATTGGTCTTGGGTCTAAGACGCACTGTACTCTTAGAATGAAAGGAAATTAGAAATTATAAGAATCGACTAAGCTTTCAGGTTAGATTTTGCGTCAGTTTTGACAGAGTTTGACGCAAAACCTAACCTACTAATCTTGAATTTCGCATAGACTTACAGTCTTGCCAATTTCAAGTAAAATTTTAGACTGCATTATGGGAAATTCAAAGCATACTAGATGTAATTCATTTTAAGACACCCGGTACTATTAAATCATTATTATTATTATTATTATTATTATTAAATAGCTGATTTGAGTAAAACTGATTATAAGTTAATATGAAATAAATTAAATGTATGTCTATAGCTATACTGTATGTGCCAATTTTCCATCAGGCATGCGAGTGCTCCCTTGATTAGCGGCGAAATTACATCTTACTACAACATAACCGGTTCTCTTTTGTAGCTACAGCGATGCATACATACCCCCGCCACCAAAACCGCAGTCGAATTTGGAAGCCCTGTCGTTTGTTTGCCAAGCAGTTTTGCTGGATCACAACTACAATGCCACTCCGCCAACCGAGCCTTCAACAAGGATAACACCTTCTACAACCACCCCGGTGCAATTGAACGGTGCGGCCGTCGGATCGTACTATTCTCCCACGAGTAGCACCAGTAAGCAAATTGCCGATGTCGGATTTTCGTTATTCTTACCTGTATTTTTGTAGGAAATCGTTCGTCTCAAGGTGGCTCCACCAACACCCTGTCCACTCTCTCCAGCATTTCTAGCAGTTCCCTCCTACCAAGTAACACTAGTTCGGGTGTGCTGAACGATGACGATGCGGCGTCGGATATTAGCTGTGGATCCGAGAGGAAAATGGAGACGGAAGGCGAAGAAACGGACACTGCGCCGGAAGCGGAAGCGGTGAATAACGAGGATCCGTTCGACCATTATGGAGATTATGTGAACCGTTGTATTTGTGGATTTGTACACGACGACGGTTACATGATCGAATGTGATAAGTGTAAAGTGTGGCAACATGTTCGCTGTGTTATTAAAAATAATAAGAAGGTTCCTGACGATTATCTTTGTGAGATGTGTGACTCTACGAAGCCTGTGGATCGGGCCAAGGCTCGCAGCCTGCAGCAGCAGTGGATGCGGGAGAATCAGGAAAGGGAAGCGAAGTTGCGGAAAGAGGCCAGGCTACGAGAGCTCAAGCTCAAGGAGACTCTGAGCGACAGCGACTCATCAGAAGGGGAACAAATAGGTAAGTTTGAATTTAAATGATTTTTACTTGAAGTTAAAGTTTGCTGTTGTTCACAGGGATTAATACCTTAAATAAGAACAGGGTGGGTGCTAGTGGAAGGAGAAAAAGCGACCAAGGCTCTAGACCAAATCCTCGACAGCGCAGGGACTCGGCGAAGCCTGAAAGTGTAAACAGACGGAATATCAAAAGAAAGGAAAGAAAAATCCCCAAGAAAAAGGTTTGTAATGCAATAACGCTCTTTCTACAAATTTAAGGATTTTCGCCACTTCAGAAAGGCCACATCTACCATTTGCAAATGGGGAAGCTTTTTTATCTAACTCAACAAATTGTACTTACTTCTAGCAATTTTTTGACAATTCATTTCTTTGTTTGCAAATTTGAATATTAAAAATGTTAACTACAATAACTATTACAGCCGAAACTGTCGAACAAAAGTCCCAGCGACGAAGAGCCCGCAGAGTCGTGGCCCCATTCCCAACTGCCTCAGCTTCGCCAGTGGATCGAGCACTACGAAGAAGCCGTGACGAACCACTACTCTCCCGAACTAAGGGCTCGTATTTCCAGCATACGGATCAACGGCATTCATTCAGATCTCTCTTCTCAAATGGACAGTTCAGTTCACAAATGCCGAGTGAACACGCAGCCGCTCACAGGTTTCAAGTACCTTGGCAGCACTATGCACCTTGCGCCGAACACGCCCATTGTGGAGTTGCGAGGCAAGTACATGCTGTCCACACAGCACCGGGGAAGTGCCATGGGCCACGGCGGCACTCTCACCACCCGCCAGCATGCACAAAGGCCGGGGCCCTTCTTGTTCTTCTACCGGCTGCACAAAGACAACACCGAAGTTTGTGTGGACACTCGCACGTACGGCAATGATGCTCGGTTTATTCGAAGATCATGTAAGCCCAACGCGGAATTGAGACATTGTATAGAAAAGGGGGTGTTGCATTTGTATATTGTTACTGTTACGACGGTGGAGAAGAACTTGGAGTTAACTATTAAGCACGAATCGCACGATTTGGCGGTGGTTGGTACGACGCAAATTGCGTGCGCCTGTGGTAAGCCTGAAGACTGTGCCGTAAATAAAGGATCTGTTAAGAAGAATGGTGAAAACGTTGAAGTGTAAGTTGCTTTTATATGTGAAATTACTAACTACGAGACACTAACTTCTATATTTTAAACTAGTTGCAGTTCTGGACTTCGGAAGCGACGCGGAAGGAGAACAGTTTCTTCAACATCTGCCGAACAAGAATCTCCGGCGCCGGTGAAACCGAAGGAAGAACCTATGCCGCTCTCTCCTGTGGATGTGAAGCAAGAACCGCCAGAGATCCCAATCGAAGCGGTGGATATTAAAGTGGAGGAAACAAAAGTAAAAGTGGAGGTTGAAATCAAAAAGGAAGAAGATTGCTGCCCATCCACTCCAGAACCAGACCCGCCGAAAGAGGAGGATACAAGTCAGAATTCGTCGCCGTCTCCTGCCATGAGCACAAGGAAGTCTTCTCAGCAACAGAAAAGTGATAGCGAGGATAAAAAGGAATCTCTTACCAAGGAATGGAACGCCGCGGCGGATAAGCGGAAGTTAAGCCGCGAAGAACGCAAAATTGAAGCCATCATGAAAGCATTCGAACGCATGGAGCGGCAGGAGCAGAGGAGGCAGGAACATCAGGCGAAGCAGGCGCATCGGCGAGAGTCTGAGCCCAATCCGGCCATCAAAGACGATGATAAGTCAGAGTTGAAAATTAAAAGGCGGCGACGTAAGGGCCGCTCGAGAACTGTGAGCACCAACTCACAAGCGCGACGTAACCGTCTTAATTCTGCGGATTCGTCGTATGCCACCTCGGGCGACGAGTGTTTGCTTTCTCCCAACGATAGCAACGGGCAAAGCCAGATGTCTGCGAAGGATATGTGCTGTGAAAATTCACCTAGTAAAGAAGCTGGATTGTTGCTTGCTTTAGCCACTTGTGAAAATGCCAGTAGAACTGATACGAAGGTATGAATTTCTCTACTGTAAAATTTTGAAAAATAAATTGCAACTTGAATATTTTGTTTTAATTTTACAGTCGCCTGTCCCAGATGTCGATTGCAATTCAAATTCGGCCAATTCATCTCCTGAGACGCCATTGTCGTCTGCCTGTCTCCTAGTAGCTGCTGCTGTGGAGCCTCTAGAACCAAGCTTTAAGTTTCCGAAAACGAAAAAGGTATGTTCTCGTTGTAAATAAAACGCTTTCCCATATACGCACAACTTTTAATATCAAAAAAATTCATAATGAAATACGACTCGCGTGGCAAGAACTTTCCCAGTTGCTTATTGCTACTCACGGTTTAGATCTTCACTGTTCACATTTATATTACTGTATGCACCTCGTGTACGACTCGCAATTATCAATTTGTATTGGAAATATTGAGCATGATGTTGAAATAGGAATGATTTTAATACACAAGAGTGACTTTAAAAACTGAATTGCAGCAGGCCCTGGATAGCCTGAATCAGTTGGCAGTACTGAAGTCGATTGTCAGTCTATGTCAATGATTTGCAGGTTAAGTTTTGCATCATGTGTGTCAAATGACAAAACCTAACCTATTAACTTCGAATTTGACTTAGACTTAAAATACACTTCAGTACTGCTAACTGTCGGCTATCCAGGGCCTGCTGCAATTCAGTTTTTAAAAAGTCACTCTGTACAATAATACGTTGTTGCGGGAAATACATTAATTGTTTACATGACGTGTACAGGGTGTTTCCTCAAATGTTGACAGCTTCTAGCGAGTTGGTTATTCTAGATAGAAAAAATTGTAGGGTATCGTCCAAACCGTCTGAATTTGCTACTTAAAGAAACAATTGAGCGTCATGGGTGAACTTTTTGGCTTGTATACTTTTTTGTAATGGAAAATCCTATATATTATGTTTTTATTGGATAGCACTACGCCGAAATCGTCTTTAAAATACGAGAAATCGGTAGTGAAGTAATCCACGACTTTTTTGTAGGTGGCGAGGCGACAGATAAAGGTCAACCGATTTCAGCATAAGCTAGAAAAGTTGGTTAAAATGTAATTTCACGATTTCTTGATATCAAATAAAATATAGTATACAAACTACTATTTCAACAATATACAGGGTGTTATTTAAGTACGTGGCCAAACTTCAAGAGGTAATTCTTTGAGTGATTCTAAGACGAAAAGTTTATATCAACATAGGTCCGGTAATTCTTCGTTTTCAAAATACAGGGTGTCAAACTTTTAAAAAAATCATTTTTTCGTCAAAATTTTAATAATCCTTCAGCCGATTTTGTTGAAATTTGTCAGTGTTATTTATGGTAGAAAGGGGCTAATTTAGCCCTAACTAGATTAAAATTATTAGGTTCAGTGGCGTCCTGGGGGGCACCTTAACCAATATTTTTGACAAAAAAATGTGCACCACAGACTTCTTTAGAACTTTTATATTTTTTTTCGCATTAAGCAGTTGTCTTTTTATTTTTTTCGTATCTTGCTTCATTTTCGAGAAAAAAAATAAAAATCACTTGATTGCATGTTCCTGGGACAACATAAAAAATTAAAACTACCAAACTATCAAACACTGGGGTATACCTGTTATTTTTTTTTATATCAATGTCTATTTTAGTCTTGGAAATTGTTATAAAATTTAATGCTAGCTAAAAAATATTTTTTGTGTTTTATTAATTATTAAAAAATGTTTTTTTGCTGTCCATGGAGATGCAATAAAGTTATTTTTATTTATGATTAACCAATTAAAATTACACCAGTCACCTTTTGAATTTTTTCGCTCAGATGAACTGTTTTCGATAAAACAAATAAACATAAAATGTATAAGGTTATTTATTACTGTAATGTTTTGAAAGTAACAAAAAATTGAGAGTGCCTTGGAAGGGAAAACAATTGATCAAACAAATTTGACTTTGACATAACTTAACTTTAAACAGTGCGTGCGTCATAATTATTTGAAGTGTTTTTAAGAGTTTTAAGCTATAAAATACAAACGGAGAAATGGCCGATATGCATTTTGTTTATGGAGAGAGATATCCTCATCGCTTTGTACCAAATAGTAGGGATGTCGTACCCGGTCTAAAATCAAACCCGGGTACCCGAAAGCAGTACCCGGGTACCCTCGGGTACCCGAAATATATAACAAAAATGTTAGTGTACGTCGGAACATCTGAGGTAGCTACACTTTCTTTCTTTACGCCGCGAGTTTTAAACTGAACTAAAGTGAAATAGTACCTACTCCCCAATTCAAATTGCAAGTCGTCTGTTATTTGTAAATATTTTCACACTTCCAAGTGCTGTCAAATTCAAGTATGTACGTAACTTTATTCAAAATTCCTAACAGCATCAAAATCACACAGAGGATGTGTATGTTACTTTATCCCATACTGACGCGATTTAATGGTACTATTGACGGGTTGAATATTTCTGTGAAGGGGATTTATTATATCAAACAAGAAACATCATGCGGTATGGGATGGGGGTGATTCTGGTTATTACTGGATGGTTATGTTTTTCTAGAGCGTATTTCTATTGTTTTTAAGTTTTTTTCATCTTCTCCGAAAAAGACTGACTTTCTAGAAATTACATAATTTACTAGTCGGGTACCCGGGTCCTGAAAATATACCCGGGTTGACTATTACCCGGGTCGACCCGGGTACCCGGGTACCCGCCGACATCCCTACCAAATAGACAAACATTTGTAAGAATACATGAAAGGCTGTGCGAATCAGGCACGTTTCAAAGGTCGGCTGCTGTTATTGGGAGACCTGCAACAGTAAGAACAGTTGAGGTGGAGGAAGCAGTTTTACATGAAGTTGAGCGTAGTCCCGATACAAGTACACAAAAAATTGCACAATTAAACATTTCTCACTTTACTGTATGGCAGATTTTAAGGGAATTTCAACTGTATCCTTACCACATACAGCGTGTTCAAGCGATATTACTTGCCGATTTTCCCCAGCGAGTTGTTTATTGTACTTGGCTTTTGCAACAACAGGTAGCATCTCCGACATTTCTATCCAGTATTTTGTTTACCGATGAAGCGTGTTTTTCTCGAAATTCAATTATGAACTTTCATAACAATCATATCTGGGCTGAAGAAAATCACCATGTGGTTATAGAAAATAATTATCAACAACAATTTTCCGTGAATGTTTGGGTTGGTATTGTAGGTGATTATCTCATTGGACCTTCTTTTTTAACCCCGAGATTAAATGGTGAAGAGTATCGTCATTTTCTGGAATTTGTGTTACCTGAACTATTAGATGTCCTACTGGCAGAAAGAAGAGCAATGTGGTTCATGCACGATGGGGCCCCACCTCACTTTAGTTTAGTAGCACGTCAATTTCTGGATGCAACTTATGGAGAAAACTGGATCGGCGTGCCGGTCCATAATTATGGCCACCCAGGTCACCGGATTTAAATCCGTTAGATTTTTTCCTTTGGGGGCATTTAAAATCTCTCGTTTATAGAACTCCTGTCAACACTGAAGAAGAATTAATCCAACGGATACGGGATTCATGTAATCAGATAAGATATACGCCGGGAATATATCAGTTTGTGTTAGTTATTGTTAAATGTTTCTTTACTAAAAAAAAATTACGTACCATTTGTTTAAGTGTGGTTTTAATAAAGCGTTTTTCTTGTTTGTTTTTTTTTTTAATTTTCGTATAGTTTTAACTGCTAAATCATAAATAAAAACCACTTTAACATGTACACTACAAACAGTTCTTGCTAGTTTCGTACTTATTTTTTTTCATGCAATAAAGTGGTTTTTATTTTTTTCTCGAAAACGAAGCAAGGTACGAAAAAAATTAAAGAGATAAAAAAGTTGTATTTTTAGCTGCTTAATTCGAAAAAAAAAAAATAAAAGTTTTAAAAAGTCAGTGGCGCACATTTTTTTTGTCAAAAATATTGGTTAAGGTGCCCCCCGGGACGCCACTGAACTTAATCATTTTAATCTAGTCAGGGCTAAATTAGCCCCTTTCTACCATAAATAACACTGACAAATTTCAACAAAATCGGCTGAAAGATTATTAAAATTTTTACGAAAAAATGATTTTTGAAGTTTGGCCACGTACTTAAATAACACCCTGTATAAGTTGCCTCTAATTACTTCATCCATTGTTGAAATATCCGCTATTAAAGAATCAAAATATTACTAATTTACTATATGAAATAAATCACAGTAACCAGTAATATTTTGATTCTTTAATAGCGGATATTTCAACAATGGATGAAGTAATTATAGGCAACTTACATATTTTTGAAAAGAAAATTTTAAGCGCTATCTGATAAACACATAATAATAGGGTGTTCCATTAAAAAAAGTATACAATAAGTCAAAAAGGTCACTTGTGATGCTCAATTGTTTCTTTAAGTAGCGGACGGTTGGGATGATACCCTACAGTTTTTATGTGAACAATTTTTTTTTATCTGGAATAACAAAGTCGCTAGAATCTGTCAAAATTTGAGCAAACACCCTGTACAGTAACATTTTTATATGTAGATAAAAAGAAGGATTAAATTTCCAGAGATTAATACTTAAAATATTGTTTTTTTAACTTATCAGTTTTAAAATAAAGGTAAAATATATACTTAATCACATCCTCTTGTACCTTTCGCTGTCGCGATTAGGTTAATGGGCAAAATATATATTGAATAAAAACAAGCTTTCACTAAAATAACACCCGTATTTTATTACAGGGTTTAATGAACGAGTGGATAAATAAAAGTACGGAATGTGTGCAATCGGCCAGTTCAATTTCACCATCGTCGCTAACTCCACACATTGCCCCACCTCCAGAAAACAACTTCTACGAAGCTACTCCTACTAACAACTTTTTCAGTCCAGCCAAGAATCTGGTTGCTTTGGCGCAGGCTGCCAATTATTGCGACTTACCGTCGCAACCTCACGGCAACGCAAAAAAGCGGTGGCTTCGCCAAGCTATAAGCGAGGATCAGTGCGATAGCCCTAGCAGTAGACCTGGTTAGTTTTTTTGACTTAACTTAATTATACCAACAAGATCTAACATGCCGATTTTTCTCAGAATCTCCTCCGTTATCGGAAATGGTGGCCCCTCCTAAGAAACGGCGGCTTCCCAGGGAATCGTTATCGTCTGAAATTTCGCCACCGACCACTCCTACCAATTCGAATGCTCCAGCCAATGTAATAGTAAGTTTAAAATTGCTAGCAACTTGTAAAAGTTAATGTCAATTTTTGACAGGGAGGTGAGGAAGTAAAGCGATACCAAGAGCAAGAAGACCGCGTCGAAATCGTCACAGCGGGGGCAGATGGCGACAGCCCCACCCAAGTTGTGATTGACGATGCCACCCTGAAGGAAAGAGTTGCGGAAATGCAGCAGGAGATTGGTGCTTGTTTTCGACTACCTGAATCTCGGGATTCGCCACAAAAGGGTAAAGATATAGGCAGCTTTTGCGAAAAAAAAGTTTATTCGTTTACTTACAGAGGCTGCTCCGCCTCCGCCGCCACCTCCGTTGCGATGTGTGCTGGATCCGCGCCTGACTCGTCCTATGTTTCACAACAGCGAACATTTGGTTGCAACGGTGGAAAAGAACCTGAGTATTTTGGGATTTGAGGACCAAAAATCGGATAATACGGCACCCACTAAGCGTAAGGTAAGCGCTAACATTGCCCACTAAGATAAAAGCGATTTTAAGTGTTGTGTGCTTTTAGCTTTCCATTAGCGAATATCGGCAACGAAAGCAACTGATAGTGAACGAGAAGGTAGTGGAGGAACCTCATAGCGAGGAAAACACGACATCACAGTCGCCTCCCCAGAAGTTGCGGCCGAGAAGTGACAGTGCTAGCAGTGCTACTTCTTTTTTGTCTTCTGACGACGAGAATCATCATACGGATTTACCAGGGAAAGGTATTTATTGTTATTTAACTTGCTACACTCGTTTAATAGTGTCACGGCCAAGTATGCTTTCCCTTTCATCATAACCTGAAAATGACAGTCTAGCGAATACTAACGAATTAACAGCACTGCACTTCCTTTCTCATTTAACCCTTTGTCTAACTGCTATAGTTTGCGAGCTGTATATGGGAACAATGAAAAAAAATCACTGTAGTAACGTTTGTTAAAAAAAGGTTATCGAGAGGGCTTTGAACTAGATTTTGTCGTACGACTGCATGTCGGTGATTATTACATTGCTCTACCCAGAATTCAGCGCGCTGAGTCATTTGAGTTGTCAGTTGTCAAAGTGAGGTTGTGTGCATACGCAATCCATGAAATAAGTTACGACACGACTTTTTAAAATTACTGTTTGACACAAGGCCACTCGATAACGGTTGTTTTTAAACATACTTTAGTTACGGACAATGTACCAGTACAGATAAACTAGTCAACTATCATATGCATATGGGAATAATAAAAAAATCATCGTAGTAGTTACGGACAATGTCCGATGCAGATAAGTAAGTTGACTATTGTACTTTTTAAATAAAACTAAATTAACCTAAATTTTACTGAAAAATTGTTACTGATAGGAAGGTCTTAAAGGATTGTAAAATAGCAAAAATTTGTAATGGTTACGCATTAAGTTCCACAAAAAATAAAAAATGTGTGTCAACTTGCCAATTTATTGGCAGTACAAAACAACAGTAAAACTAGAAAATCACTGGATATTAAAAAGCACTTAAGATGTGTGCTCATATAAGCAGTTTTGAATAGTAAATCACGAATTAGTTTTCATGATTGTTAGATGTCTATACTGAACCATATACCATATACCAAATACTTACGCCCGTATTCATAGTCGTTCGCCAGCGAATCGCCGGCGACTCGCCAGAGTTTCGTTATGAGTAGTATGTTGGCGGCACTGTACGTCTATGTCAAATTCTAGGTTAGCAGGTTAGATTTTGTGTCAGTTTCTGTCAAAACTGACGGAAAACCTAACCTGATCACCTCGAATTTGACATGGACATGCAGTGCCGCCAACATACTACTCATAACGAAACTCCAGCGAGTCGCCGGCGATCCGCTGGCGAACGACTATGAATACGGGTGTTATAGTCCAGGCGTCGGAGACAAAATATCGGCAAAAGATGTCATTAAAACCCAAGTTGATGAAATTTTGCACAAAAGTAGTTTTTTGGTTGTACTTTAAGAAAAAAAAAATGTCTGCACTCGAGCGTCTATGGAAAAGGTGGAAAATACACGGAGAAAATTTCTATATAGTATGTGGAACCAAAATTGTAGAGCGCAAAATTCTCTGCAAAAAACGTCTCTCCAAGTTTCTTCGAAAAACACTCCCATTTTCGAGATATTTAGCTTTGAAAAATAATTTTTGGTAAGTCTAGTCGCTCAGGGTCCTCCCGTGTGCACTGTCTGTGTGCATGTAATTTGACCATGTATCTTTATGTTTTTTGACCCGAAAAAGCGATTGCCAATGGTCCCAAAAATTATTATTAACAAATTATTGTAAAATTAGTGTTTTTTCGCATACTGCTCTGACATTTTAGAAAAGTAACTATGTTAAGGTCTTTTCCAATGTTTTTTCATATGCGGAATCGATTATCATAAGTCCCAATTTCAAAAAATGCCTGCGTTAATTGTTATACACAAATTATTGTAAAATTAGTGGTTTTTTGCAAATAACGCAAAATCATTAATAGATATAAAAAAGTTTTTCTAATAAAATAAGAGCTAGGAAAATTCTGCACATTTTAGTTTTTTTAAATTCTGTATGATAAATATTGACCTAGATATGAATTTCTAAAGTTAACCTTTTTAAAAATCGTAAAGAATTGGTTTTTTGACCTTTTTTTGTTAATTTTTTTATGCTTTTACTTAAATAATCATTATAGCAAATATTGTACAATTTTTTTTTGCAGCTGGAATGCAAGTGTATTAAGCTATGGCATTAATATTATTCAAAATTGTTTAAATCTTTCTAGTGAGAGCGCTAAGAATTCCTCCCAAGCTGTACGTGTGAAAAATGTTTAATTAATAGATGCAGATGTGTAGACAATTACTTAAATTGCTGTAAATTTTGCAACTGTCAAATAAATGGCTCATGTAAAAATCGATACAATCTCTCCACCAATAATAGTTAATGTCGTAGTTTTATTCTCGGCATGATAAGCACATTTTGTGCTTTCAGTATTATAATCTATAATCCTGTATATTTAGTTTACATATTAAATATGTTAAGTTGTGAATCAACATTTACATATGGAAATAAAAATATTAGCAAA
Organism: Agriotes lineatus; assembly: GCA_940337035.1. Taxonomy (NCBI): domain Eukaryota; kingdom Metazoa; phylum Arthropoda; class Insecta; order Coleoptera; family Elateridae; genus Agriotes; species Agriotes lineatus. The sequence goes on along the minus strand of OW679201.1, from coordinate 45,919,806 downwards.
ATATAATGTAATAAATAGTTATATTATAAACCATTATATTTGCTCCCTTTTCAAAACGCTAAAAAATAAAATGGTGTAGTTTAATACATTTTTGTATTCCAGCTGAAACAAAATTTATCTGCATCTGGAAAAGAAGAAAGGTAGAGAAAATGATTGCTATCATACGGCAAAATCTGTATTTTATTATTATTTGTTATAAAAATTACAAATACTGCTATAATTTTCTTTATCATTATCATGTTTACTGTGGCAAATGTTGTTATAGTAATTATCATTATTTAAAATTCATTATCATCGCTATCAACGAGTTGTTGTTCCAAGTCACAACTTTAATTTGGATCTCAAAATGACCCGAGACATTTAGGTAAAAGATAAATACCACAGGGGGAAAGAGCAGATTCTCAACTACAGTTCCCTACATTAACAGCAGTTGATTCGTCTGTGGAAACTCATGTGACTGATTAATAGTATTTAACATTACTAGCTTGGTAAGAGGGTTTTTACTGGCGAATAGAAGTCACCTTCTTGAGCCAGTAAAACCTGTTACCTTGCGTGTACTGTTGAATATTTTATTTGTTCCTCACTTGTAAATAACTAGAAATTTAAAAGATTTTGTTTGTTCCTCACTTGTAAACATCAATTTATCAAGTCACTGTATTAATCAAGAAAGTTTATTTTAACAAGTTACGAACTTTAAAATCTTTTTTGTAATACCTACTTGTTAAATATTTCTTTAAGGACTGTTTACTACTGCGTAAGCAACCTCTTTACGGCCCGGCCGTAAAAAGTGTCCGTAAAGACCACCGCCTGCTAAATTGTGTGCCAAACGTCAAAGTGACGTTTGTCACACAAATCCAGCAGCAAGCAAGCCTTCAACTCCACATAGAAGAAGGCGCAAAAGACTGCTATAACTCCTGAACATACGCTAAAATAACTTGCTCATTCAGAAGCTTAACCTCTTTAGGAATATCTTCATCATTTTCTACAGATGTCATAAGTTACGAGCTGGCTACAACTTAAAACTGCTTACAACCATACACGAAATTGGAAATAACTGACATTTATAAACAACAGTTGCAACGTTCTACGCACTCTCAATCATTCTAAAATGTCATTACACAAACCTAGCGTTTTGATGAAAATAAATTAGAAAAATATAGATATGATCGAATTGTATGTAGGTATTACAAAAACTATTGTACAATACACGTCCGTTAGGGCCTTTACTGCCTCGCCAGTATTATTCGACTCGCTCTTCGAGCTCGTCTCACAAATTCTCTGGCTCGGCAGTAAAGGCTATCCTAACGGACTTCTACTGTAAAATACTATACAAGTTAACTGTCAGTTTTACAAGCGTGCTCATAGATAAATGATAGTGTGCAAAGCCAGAGTTGTCTTCCTTAGTATGTGTTATATTGATGAACTTAGTTGCTTGTCAGTTTGACATTTTAATTAAATGGTAAATTTCTAGTTATTTACAAGTGAGGTACAAATAAAATATTCAACAATACACGCAAGGTTACAGGTTTTACTGGCTCAAGAAGGTGACTGGCGAGCCGCAGGCTCGCCAGTCATATCCTTCTATTCGCCAGTAAAAACCCTCTTACCAAGCTAGTAATGTTAAATACTATTTTATGCCTTTTCCGAATTTTTCGAAAAAAGTACAGTCAAAATAAATTTTGACCTGGGAAAAATTGCAACACAAATGATTTTTTTTTGCATTATACTGAACTGTGAAAAGTGTGTATTTTAACATACTCAAAATCCCCATATATCCCGGCCCAGGAAATCAGTCAGAATCCAAGATTGCGGCCGAATTTGCCTTTTTCTCTATTTTGCTGCATTTATTGCCGTAAAAAAAGATAGTGTGCACTCAAAATAGGTACTTATTATGTACTGAAGCATGCCATTTACATCAACTCAAAATCCCCATTAATCCCGGCCCAGGATATCAGTCAAAATCGTAGATGGCAGATGAATTTGCCATGTTTGTCATTAATATACAGGCAGTTCTTATATAAATAAAATGATTACATGTATTGTGTATTACACATTGTGTATTACCAAGGCGCTCTATATTGTTCCAGGCCATGACACTGGCTCTGTTGCCAGATTGTGTGGTAGGCCATTCCAAGACACACTAAGTTTTGTTTGTTTGAAATATATTTGACATTAAAAACTATTTTGACAAGGCAGTTCATATAAGTTATAAAAGTGCATTTGAAGTTTTACGTACCAGGCTGCAAGTCAACTTACGCTTCATCAGTTACTCCATATGTTTAGCGTGTTCAAGTTTCCATCTAATGGAACGGTGGCACAAAAATAAAGGGATATTTTGTATTTAGAGAACTGGCAGATTGGAAAGGTTTATGTTGTGTGTGAAAAGCACTTTAAAAGAGCAGATATAAAAGGTAATAAGATGATGAGTCTTGTTCTGACTGCAATATCACTAGCTTCCAGAGTTAATTTGAAGAAATTACTGTTTTAGATGAAGTACAAATTAGTAGTAATTTACTTGCAATGAGAGAATTAGGTACCTACCCATTAGGAATTGTTTTTAAATCGAATATTATGGTGAAGTGACGCACTGCGATGTAAATAGCAGTGATTTTATAGATTTTTTTCAACTGGAATGCATCACAATGACAGGGATAGTGCACTGACAGATTGTTTATTAGTAGCTTCAGCGTACTTATGCGAACGTTTTGTCCGTCCGTCCGTCTGTCTGTCTGTCTGTCTGTGTGTCCGTGTGTCTGTCTGGATCGCCTGTAACTTTCGAACGGCTACAGATATCGAAATTTTGAGAGGGGGCAAAGTTGTTGCTAAGGTCCCGAGCACCTTCATGCGCTATTTGGTTTTGGCGAAAGGTCAACCGTTGGCGACCTATGTCAAAGGTCACTTTATTTTTCAATGGCAACATGGGTCATATCGCAGTGCTGAAGCTACTCTTTAGACCTGTACTTGAGCAGTTTATTTAGTGACCAAAACTAGTAATTTTTTGTTAGAGGTTGGTGAAGCTGTGTTGCCAGATTGTAGTAGGCCATTCCAAAGGTCACTTTATAGGCCCAGTGTCATGGCCTGGAACAATATAGACCACCTTGGTATTACACATCACATGAACTTTTATTACACATCAGACTTACAAGAACAAGAAAACGTAATTTCAATGTACGAGGGGTGATCCCTATGCTCCGTCCCCGACCAACTTCCGGTTACAAAATTAAAATTTATATCAGCATTTAGCCCACCGATGCTCCAGCATTGTAACGGCTTCCTGGAAGAAGGATTGTCCAATCTCTGCAAACCACTGATGATTTACATCATCTGTTACTTCATTATTGCATGAAGCTATTCCTTGAGTTTGGCGAACACTCTGTAATCGCTAGCGGCGAGATCTGGAGAATATGGCTGATGTTCAAGTAGTTCAAAGCCTGCATTGGCTATGGCAGCCATAGCAACACAAGAAGTGTGGCTCGGTGCATTATCCTGGTGATACAGAACACCACGTTTCAATTTGCCACGACGTTTTTCCTTTATAGCTTCGCGCAATTTTGATATTAAATTTGTATAGTAGTTGCCTGTTATTGTAGCTCCTTTTTGTAAGAAATCGATTAGAATTACTCCCTGGGCATCCCAAAAAACAGAAGCTATTACTTTTCCGGCTGATGGATAAACCTTAAATTTTCGAATAGGTGGAGAACCATGATGCTTCCACTCCAATTATAAATCTTTAATGTCTTTACATTAAAAAAAAGAAGTTTAATATGAATAAGTCTTGGTAGAAATGTGAAATTTTGAAAATATTTGAAAAATTGAAAATGAATTTTTAGCTAAAGTTAAATAAAATATGTGTTTTCTGGCCTTGAGATTGCTCAGTTAGCTAAAAATATCACACTCTAAAAAAATCTCATTGAAATCTTATTTAATTTACGAAAAAGGGCAATTTTTGGATTTTGACAATTTCAAAAAACTCCATTTTCTCAATAAGTAAAAATCACTCGGTATATATGATAGATGCTAAATAGGTTTTTAGAGAAGCACAAATTATATATTTTAAGTGCACATTATCTTTTTTACGGCAATAAATGCAGCAAAATAGAGAAAAAAAGGCAAAAATTGGAAAATTCGGCCGCCATCTTGGATTTTGACTGTTTTCCCGGGCCGGGATTAATGGGGATTTTGAGTATGTTAAAATACACACTTTTCACAGTATAATGCAAAAAGAATAATTTGTGTTGCATTTTTTCACAGGTCAATGGTATTTTTACACTATTTTGACTGTACTAAAAATATAGAAATGATGAATGAAAACATTAACAAATAAGGTTTTTAGGCACATATTCTGAAAGTACAGGTTCTTGGGAACAAATTCATCTATATGTCATTTACAAAAATAATATCTTTGATAGATGTATGTCGGCTGGAAACACAAGTGTCGTGAAAAATGCGAAAGCCTAAAAAAAGGACATGAAAAATTTGGTTCCATTTGGCACAAGATAGTTTGAAAAAAAATGCTATATGTAGCTTGGTCTTGTTTGGCCTACTTAATCTTAGCCCATTTCAGTGACTTGATTAAATGAAGTGTAAATATTGTAAAAATACATAAAAGTCCACTTTTTATAGAAAAAAAAAATCACCATGAACCAACTGCGTATTACAAATATTTCAGGCTTTTCCTTCAAAATGAAATTTAGTCTATGAAATTTTATTGACAAAGGAGTTACAGCGATTTTAGTCGAGCGTCGCTTGAAATTCTACTATTTTCTGGACAGCTCGCGCGCAAATTTTGAGTCGACAAAGATTGTTAAATATCTCGAAAATGAAGCGTTTTTAGAAAAAAACTTGAAGAGACCTTTCTTACAGAGAATATTGCGCTGTATAATTTTGGTTAGTGTACCTGTATAATACTTTAGTAAAAGTAGGGCAAACAGCGAAAAATGTATAATTTTTTCATGGCTACCAAGATTTAATGATATATTGAAAAACAAGGTTGGTAAAACTGACACACGAGTTGTCAGTTTCATCAAATTCGTGGTTAGCAGGTTAGGTTTTTCGTCAGTTTTGACACAGACTAACGCAAAATCTAACCTGCTAACCTTGAATTTGATATAGACTGACAATACACTGCAGTACTGCCAACTGATTCAGGTTAACACAATTTAGTTTAAAAAAAAATCACTGTATCTACTATTCAACAGAGATAGAGTTTTAGTAAAAAAAAAAAATTGGGACAAATATACGAGAGGAGGATGCATATGATAACTGTGTAGATTACATAGTGCCTGTACTGGTATTGGTTAATGTCGATGGCGTTGTTATGTCCAGTAATCCGTTGTTATTTTTTAAAATTAAATAACGATGCTTAATTATTTAGTTGGAGTTACAGGAGGCTGCTAACGCTTATGAGCACACATTATAAAAAATTATGTTTATAGTACGAATCCTACCATACATCGAATAGAATAAGCTTTTAATGGCACGTGATCTCATATCTTATCAAACTGGTGGACGTTAATAATTTTGTGTATGCAAGTGGTGATAGCGATGTCACATAATTTAAAAATAAATTGGTTGCTGTTATCTTCTGCTTACTTCATGTTTACTTCATTGATGTTTTTTCAGTTTTGAATAAAAATTATGTCAAATGATAACCTTAACCCTTTCGAATTGTTGTAAAAGTCTTATGGTATCTTTAAAAATAGTTTTTAAAAATATTTTGCTTTTAAGTAAATAAACATTCTTTCAAATTACTAAGGAAAAGAAGATCTGATAGAATATTTTTTAATGTGAAGGTCTTATGGAAGTTGTCGATTCTTCTTAATATTTTTATTTTAACTGTTTTTGAGTGGTCTGTCCATAAGTTTGCAGTTGTTTGAGACAATTTTGGTAACTGATATTGGTATAGTTATTTTAATTGGACTAGTTATGGCAATTTACATTGCATTTGAAAAATACTTGCCGTCACTGTTAGTAGTAACAAGTTCATGCTTCTATCGAGTCATTACCATTGTTATTGGTGTTGTCACAATAAATGTTACCGTCATCGTCTTCATTTAATGACACTGGTTTAACCTCACTGCCATCATTGTTATTGGAAATACAACACTTGAGGAAGGTCTTGTTGAGCTATAAATTTGTGTCATTTATCTAGAAGTATCTATTTGGAAACATTAGGGAGTCAGTTGATGCATATGCCTACCAGCAGTATATATGTGACTATTCAACGCTATAATATAGAAGCCAATCATATTGCAGACATTTGCTTTTTTCAACCAATAACAGCAGTATATCACTGAATATTGGGCACCATGCAAAATATTCACAAAACAATGTATATACTCAAAAACTAAATAGCCTTGTTGCGAAATATCGCTTAGCAACGATGTTCTGTCGTAGTGATATCGCTAGGTTACGTAAAATTAAACACCAACAAACTGTGTGAACAAAGTTTGGCTTGCGTTAAAAATTTTAAAATGTTGTGTTTTGGAAGTATTCCGCTGAATTTAATTTAGGATGAATATTAATTGTTGGATTATTTTTCAATAAAGTTAATAGTTTTTGTATTAATATTGTTAAATAGTCGTCCCAAATACCACTCGAAGTGGATATATTTTTTTAAAATATTTTGCCATTTCCATAAAAATTATTGCAAATTTCACTCAACAAGATCACATTTAAATGTCACTCGCCTTCGGCTCGTGACATTTTTGATATGATTTTGTTTCGTGAAATTTAAACGCAATAATTTACATGAAAACGGCAAAATATTTGTCAAAAATATATCCACTACTTGTGGTATTACCCTTGACTATCATCCATTTCTTTCCATTTATATCAGTGGCTGATAATAATAATAATAATAATAAACTTTATTGATGCGCTCATACAAGAAGCAAATACACATGAGTACACAAAAAAAAAAACTAATCTATTGCAAAAGCACATCAACTACAAGGCGAGATTCAGTTTTGGTTAACCCTACTCCTGCTCTACCATCTAAACCTTGAGAAAAAAAAAACAAAATGACACAGAAAGAATTCCTAACCCTAAAACAAACCTTATAAAAACTAAAGATATTTTGTGACGGTGAAACAAAAAATATTTAACGCTGAAAAGATGTACTGCTATCCAAACAAACAAACAAAATATGGCATTAACTTGTGGACAGTTCGGTAAACAAGTTATTGTTTATGCAAAAGGTCTAAATACAATTTTGATTTAAATAATTTAGAACTGTAGACTTTAAGATTAAAAGGTAAACTGTTATACATTGCATATATCTGAAACGAGAATGACCGCTCGAATAAGGTAGCAACGTCTGAAAGCTGCAGTGGACGGCTAAATATCCAAATTAGGGTTAACTTTCGTAATTTCATTCTGAGTAGAAGTTGAGCACGTAACATAGTGCAAGCAAAATAGGTTTTGACCTTCAAAATATTAGTACAGTCAAGAAATTTGGTAGAGATGTTGCATTTACTTTTTTATCGAATATACGAAAAGTCCTCTAAAATCAAAGTTGTGTTATAGCCGCCATATTGAAAAATGGTGGTTCATTTTTGATTTTACTTCGACACGAAGTGTACGAAGTATTGAAATTCCCTCATATCGAAAACCACTCTTGAGTCAAATATCTCTAAAATTCGAGCCAACCGACTAATGAACCCACTATATCAAATCTCCGTCTCGGCGGTGCGGATCTTTTGGTGAAGATCCCAGCCCACTAGATCAATCCCCTGCATTGGGGGGTGCCTAAACGTGCTGTGCGGGGGATGTATGTTCGTATGTGTACACGATTCCGGTCGCCAGGAACCTTCCTGAAGTCTTGGATCGTTTTCATACGATAGGTCCTTCGAAAATGAAGGCAACATCAACTTTTGAGCTATGGTCGTCGGCAAAAAAAATTTTTTTTTTGATAAATAACTGGTTCATAGCATTTCATTGTATTAGCGAAACGGAGTGATGCTGAGTATCGAAGTATTCTTCTTGGAAAGCACGGAAGGGCGCTTTTCTTGGGTGGGGGGTACCGTATATTTTTTTATTGTAATAAAATAAACAATTTCTTTTTTTCTATAGCACATGTTAAAGTGTGCTTTTATCAACTCAAAACAAAAGGTCAAGTTTTACTTTAACAGCAAGGGTAGATAAAGTAGCACTTTAACATCAAGGATAGATAATAGTAGATTATGCAATGAGGGAGAGAAATGCGTTATTTTGCTGAGGTACAATTTCCGACTCTCGGGCTTCGCCCTCGAGTCAGAAATTGCACTGAAGCAAAATAGCATTCTCTCCGAGTTGCATATACTATTTTTTTCACGTTGCAGGAAGATTTAAAACGAAAACCCGTTTTTTTAAATGTCATTTATTGACATTTTAGTTACAATTATTTTAAAATTAGTAGCCTTTGCTAAATTTTAAAGTTGGTGGCACTGTAAGTCATTATGACAAGAGCTCACAATTATGTCAAATTCGAGGTTAATAGATGAGGTTTTGCGTCAGTTTATGTCAAAACTGACGCGAAACCTAACCTGTTAACCCCGAATTTACCATAGATTACCATAGATACGGTAACATTTTTTACTTTAGTCCCTAGGGGCTAAAGTAATTACTTCTGTCCCTAGAGATAAAATGAGCTACTTTAGTCCCTGAAATAAGTGACTAAAGTGCCAACTTTAGTCCCGCAAGTGCAAAAAGTAATTTAATTTTCTAACTTTTGTTTAAATTAAATATGACAGCTTCGTATTATCGTAGCAACCCAATCTAGCTACTGACATTTTGAAATGTGATTGACTGTCATTATTTTCTTTTGAAATTGTTAAAGTTCTTGCTATAGAAAAAAATATTGTATTATACACGACGATAAAGTTATTTCTATCCACTCTTGAATCATTAACGTCTCGACTTCGTCTCGACGTTAAACGATTCACTCGTGGATAAAATTTAACTTTATCGTCTTGTATAATAAATTACTATTAAACCACTTTTCCTCTAAACGTAGTGGTTTTTGAAGTAGGAGCTGTAGAATTCTTTTGATTTTTTCTTTTTTCAATTTTGAACAAAATGCTTACTATGTCTTCAGTCAATGTTAGTCATAAGACATAACTAAAGCTGATAATTATATGCACTCAAATGTACGAAAATATGCGCATATATATACATTTTGTTGAATATATGCATATAATATGCTCTTTTTTTTGGAAATCAGTAGAAGTATTCTAAATAATGTGATGAACGGCCAACTTTACGTTGTAAGCCAACATAAGAATGAGATTTTCTTTAACCCCGCCAGACTATTATTCACTCAACACTCAAAGTTCGATCGTTGAAATGGATTCTATGTTGGGTTGGGTAATTCTGTATACATTGATTCTATGGAAAAAGTTTATATAGTCAAAGATTTTAACTGGGACTTTCCCTTTCTTCTGCTTATTTCGATACATGTACTACACTGCAGCTGCAGAAAGTGAAAGTAGATATCTCAGTTGCACATACAAATTTTATTAAAAAGTTTATTGAAATAGTAAATTTTACAAAAAAATCATACAAATTATTACTAAATATAACCAAATATGCAAAATCTAGAAAGTATGCCCAAAAACGTATAAATATGCAAAATATGCAAATGGTTTCGCTGGCATATCAATTATACAAAATATGCATTTGTCGTATAATATCAGCTTTAGTCATAACTAAATAGAATTCAGCTAAGGAGGAAGGTAGGTAGAAGGCTTAACTACCAACCTTAAACCTTTTTATCAATCCTTTTCTCTTGACAGGGATCTGGTGACTGCCACTGCACTTCTATTCTTTACTCAACGTTTCCTTGATTGTAAATTCTTTAAAACTTTAAAACTAATGGCGTTTCTGTAACATAAACGATGAAGTGCATCAAGAGATTTCGTGCTTTACCTATAAGTATCATCGATATACAATAACAATGCAGTACAGTAATAGTTTTATTATGTTCTGTGAATGCAGTGGTGGAAACGAAAATCGGTGCAGTGGATAATTTAGTCTAATGACTGAGTCACTTTGAAAGAAATCCATTGCAATGAAATTTTAAGTACTAAAGTTGTATATTTGCTACACCTGTTTTATAACTAGTGCTTAAAATTATGTAATTTGATTAAAAAAATCTCAAAATGGAATTTTATTTTGTAAAATAAAAGCTAAAAGTATCATATATATAATACACATATATTGCTAGTAGGGCCGGGAAACGTCAGAAAACATTACGGCGCTGACATAGTCTCACTTAGAGTATAACGCGTCTCGTGCGCATGCGTGAGAATTCGAACTCCGCCTTTAGAAGCGAATTTTAAACTTGACCACTTCCCCATTGGCCGGACGACGCCGCCGCGCTTGCACACAGCTCACCATTATACATTGAAGAGTTGGTTGTCTGTCTCACTTCCTTGGTCAGTTTCCCACTCATAGCCGCTAGCAATATAGTAAGTATTAGATATATGATTAGCACGAATTTTTGAAAAACGCTTTTAATAAGCTTTTTTTATATGTTACTTCATATCTCTAAATACAACTGTTTTTCATTTTTAAAAAACGATTTGAGGCAGATAACATGCTTCATTTCAAGAAAATCCGACAAAAAACTTCTTGTTTTATATACGAATAGACAAGCCAAGTATATTTATCCAAATAACTAATATTAAAACGTATTCCAATTACTTTCACATGTATTTTTTTTCGAGAAAGCAAATACATGTTTTTCGGGGAAGGTAAGGGTTCTCCAATAATTCTTTTTTCTTTAAATTAGACTCAAGAAGTCTATCAGTGCTGTCAAAAGAAGCTCCCCATTATTAAGGGGAAAAGATGTGGATGCAGTTTCAGTTTCTCTGGAATTTGTTGACGAATCATCTGCTTTCTCTGGATTTTGAATTTTTACTGTCTTATCCTGATTGATATCAAGGGCAGTGGTTTTTGGTTTTTGTATAAAGGCGTTTAATGTTTTTTGTTTTTTAGAAGGTGGCGCTATTCTAAAAAAATAAATAAAACAAAGAGAATACGTTTGAAATAACAATTCATAACTCCCGTTAGGGATCGCAGGTACGTTTTCGCTTTCATGTGAAATATTATAAATTAAGCATTGTTTTGCATAAGAGTGCTATAAAATTGAAATTTTGTAGGCTGTGGATATTTTGAACTTTGACTAACTGCTTGTACAATTTAAAACAACTAATAAAAACATTATATTATTATCAAAATTTAAAAATACGCCTATAACTACGCACCAGATGCAGTTCATTGTTTTGTCTAGTGGAGACTGGTATACACTAAACAGGTCACAGAATCGACGTCGACCAGCGACGAAATCCCCACCGACGCTGTGGATTGAGGAAAAATGTGCGCCTATTGGAATTAAAAAGAAATGAAGAATGTTGAAAAGGCATTTGGCAAACTTAAATTTAAATTATGAGCAGATGCTATAAGAGTGCGTTTTCTTTATAATTAAAATAAGGTAGTCAACTTTTTATCCGATTACATTTTCTAACAGGACCAAGGGGTTGTCAATTGACTCAATTGGATCCGCCAGTGCATCGATCAGCCAAGCTTGAAAGAAATTCCTAGGTTAGTATTTCAAAAATTTGCCTCGAAAAGATAACGAGTTCTATAATCAAATTAAATTATCCTCGGAAGCTGAAAATTAAGAAACTTATGACATATTTTAATCCAAAATTTATGACATAAATATTTCTATGTAAGCAGAAAGTAGACGTGTAAACCTATATCTTAACGAAATTAAAGAAAAACCGTATAGCTAGGTTTCCACAAGATCAATTTTGATTTTAATCCCTGAAAATATGTCACTTATATATAGTTGGAACTAAAACCCCTAATACAAAATATAGAAACAATAAAGCTAAAATGGTAAGCAAGAAAACTATAACTAAACAATATGGGGAAAAAGGAAACACATTAACACTCTTAAATATAGTTCTTTAGAATGTGCCTACATATTTTCTACTTTGACAAACTAATATTTTACTATATCGAAAACGAATGGAATGGTTTGTCGATAAACACCACTTTCATTCCAACAAAACTATGTTGTTGCAATAAACTAATCACGCTGGTATAGGACAAACATGTTTCAGTCATCAAATCACTTTTTACGATTCATCCCAGGGCCCCATAGAAAACATCCAACAAAATTCATAGCGTTGCTTTCAATGCTTTCAAGCAACCAGTTCATTTACCCTAGTTTTTTAACTGAACTGTTCGGCTTAGCGGGCGTTCAAAAAACGTCCCCGCTTTCCCACATAGCTCAAAGCCTTGCTCCCTTGCCGCCCTTTCAGAATTACCATTCTAATGAACTCCGATGAACTCCATAATTGTAATACTAATTCGTATAAACAACAAATAACCGGCCGATCCGCGCTTATGAACTGCCATTGTACCTAACCTCAGGTACATAAAGCAGATTTTGCCGTTCCACCGCCGTATCTGACTGATGTAGGATGTATGCTACAGTAAGTTTCACGGTTTGGAGGTCCAGGCAATCGCCCAAATAAATCGCGGGGAAGTGCCCGATTTGCCTCGCGACGACTACTCGAGTGGCTGGCCGGAAACGGCAGCATTTGCATAAGGCCGTTTTTGCAGAAACTAGAAACTGTAGAAAGGGAGCTCGTGTGGGGCCACGAGCACTCGATGAAACGCGTGCCGTTTTTAATTAAATGCCGTGTAAACATAATCTAAATAAAAGAAAACGTATGTATTAACTTGAAACTTTCTCTGGAACTGGACAACATAATTGTATGGCGACTAACTAAAAGACTGCTTCATATGGGAAGATTTTTATTAATTCGTTCAGGAAGAATCTAACTCGAACCATTACTTGTAGAAGTGCTTGTATAGATACAAAAGACAAACAATAAAATTTTATTTTATTGTTTACAGGATGTGACAATTCGCGATTAAACTACCTGCATGGTTCAGATATACGAAACATGGAAATGCTTCTTCACCAATGACAATGGTGAGCAGGCAAGGACGCAAACACGACAAAAATATGTTGCATCCAGGACCACAAACTTCTGTAAATGACACCAAATGTTCAATAAATCGATGACCTGATCGAATTCAATCGTGAAATCACGGTTGAAATAATATTTGTATCTGAAGGTGCCGATTGTGTGAAACATTATTTACGATAAACCTGCAAACAGAACAGAAACTACGTCACATTGACGTTTTAAGGGAACTACTGAATCAGTTTGATAGAGAAGATTCGACCAATTTTGAATGCCCGGAAACAAAAAAACAAAATATGCAATGAAAACAGAAGCACGATGCCCTCTGCTGGAAATGTAACTTTTATACAATTGATATGCGAACAGTTCTACCCTCACTACAATCCCCATTTAGGCCTATGCGATTAACAGCTTTGTAAACCACTGAAACAAGCACCAGTAAAAGTGGGATTTAAAGCAGATGACCAAGAAAGAAATTTTGAAGTAAGTAAAAAATATAAGCCAAAGAAAAACTGTAACTCCAACTGCAGATACCGCTAGATGGTTTAAATAGCCTAGTGGTTAATGTTGCTGGTTTCAATCCCGGAAAAAGAGGGGCTGGGCGAGGACCAACAACGCCACGCCGCCGCCGGCGCCGTTTAAGCACTGAAACTAAGAAAAGCAAATTGGTTTTTGGATCATCGAACGTAAGAACCCTATACAGACCAGGGTCACTACTAAGGGTAGAAGAAGTGGAGAAATATACTATTGAAATAGCAGATACACAAGAGGCAAGAATAAAAAGAAAAGATATATCATCACGGTATCTATATCTTCTTACCGAGCTCTATAGACTAGTGGTTACCACATCGGCTCAGCATTCGGGAGATTGCGGGTTCGATTCTCGTGGCCGTCTGTTGTGATTTAGGTTTTTAGGTGGTTTTCCTGAGTCAACAGGGTGCCTTTTCTGAGGCGAATGCCGGGGTAGTGACATGCTGCTTGTCATAGTTATCTCTAAAGATAACTTCGCTATTGTAAATTAAAGATTGGGAGCGTGGTGGTAATATAATGGTGGGACGGTGCGCATCTCGCCTGTCTCTTTCTAACCGACTCTCGCTTGTGCGTGACGTCACGCTCGCTTCCTATCGCAAACCCGTGCACTAGATTCCCATATAAAATTATTTTAGTTTACAGATTTTTCATCCGGAGACTCTTGAAAATGAAAAAGCCTCAAGGAAAAAATCGTTTATTATAAAATGACGGTATTGTTTATACCATGGAGGTTAGAGAGTGCTGCAGTCTGGGCTTGTTTTTGCCGCGAATGCAGTGGGAACAGGTGCAATTTTGATTAATTCATAGAGGAAACGCTAAAATTTGTCAGCTAAACGTTTATATTTACCATTCATATTTATCATAAGCCCAGTTTTATGCATTATGAGCATTGCTGACTTGTTTAATTCTTGTAAACAGAGTTTCCTGATAATATACAAACTGATTAAAAAAGAGCTGCATCTAGTTGCCTTTGAATTTTTCCATGTTACTTTTTATGTGCTGGTATATTTTTTGTAGTTCTCAAATTAGCCAGAATTGTGAATCTGTTTAAGTATTGACAGCTCTGGTTAGTTTGAGGACAATAAAGAATATAGCGTTACCTACAAATTCACATGCAAAGGAATTCGAAAGGCAGCTACATGTAGCTCTTTTTAAACCACTCTGTACATATTAATGCAATGCATTCAAGGAACTAATTTCTTTTATGTAATTTCAGTTATGAAGGTCTCGTTTGACGAGTACAACTCAGAATTATGTACAAAATGTGTAAGATTCTGATTCACATATAACCATTTTTGTCGCAGGTGCTGAACTTCCTCTATCCAAATTTCTCCAGGTACATTAAGTAAACGCCCTATGTCTAATTTTGCATAATTCAACCATGTAGTCTTACATTATTCTTACTGTATGTATGCAAATTGTGGCAAGTTATTCAGACAAATTTCATATATATTATGTTGTGCAATAATTTGATAAAAAAGCCACGCAGTGATTAATTTGCTCCAGGACAGTCGCAGATGGAACATGGACAACATATTCATTTGCCAAGTACTTTATGTTTATACCTACCTATCACTTTTCAATTAGGATAAAATGCAGTAAATGTAAATAAAAATCATCTATACAGTAATAATAAAACAAATATTTATTTATCTTGTGAATACATGCAATGATGTTTACATTCGTCGATATTTGATACATAAATGTACATACATATACGTTACAATGCATTTATAAAAACTTGTTACACAAAGAGTATAGATAAAAGTTACACATTAAAATTACAAACGTTTAAATATCTTAGTTATTCTCGCATTGTCTGTAACTCGTCAGTAAACCAATTTACAGAATTTGGTCTATTTAGTATCTTAATCGTTTTACTTTTGAAGGAAGCTAGATATGCTTGTAGCAAATTTGTAAATTTTAATTTTTCAAATTTTACATCAAGAACCAAAACTTTATAACAAAAGCCCAATTTACTTAACTCATATATTTATCGAATTTATTTAGTCCCGCTTCTATTATTGGTTTAACTGTTACAGTTTTTTATTGTTTGAGTATAACTCTTTTTAAAAATATGTAGGTATAATTTCTCCACGATTGTAGTCTGCTAAATGAATATTAGGTCTGCGGTGTGTACCAAAGTACTAAGATTGGTTACAATATTGTCGATACAATTTTTACTTCTTGTAGGACTCCTCAGTGTGATGTGCATATTATACGATAAAAGCAGGTCATTAAATTTGTTGTAGGAACTATCTGGCTTGTTAAAATTAATATGGAAACCTCTTAAAACCACGACGTCTTTATTTTTTGACCAAAGCATTTTTAGTGTTGTCGAAAACTTCTGTAGGAAAGTCTCATATGCTACCCCTCATGCAAAATTTTAATATTGGAAAACTAGGGTTTTTCAATCCATTTTTCCTATTTCACGCTTTCATACTTCCATTACCAGTTTTGCAACCCGGCACAAAACAATTGGACGACATTACAACACGTTTGATAACCGTAATACAGAAAAATTGTTAAATTTAAACGTAGTCAACACGGTAAGCATACGATTTTCAGCCACAAGTGGAACACTCACGCCGTGGTGACGTAGAGCTGTACTAGAGAACTTACGACACGAAAATCGGCCACTTTCGCAACAAATCGTTCCATCTCCTCCTCTCTAACCTCCATGGTTTATACAATAATTAATAATGTTAAAAATTCTGATGAACTCGAGCTGAGAAATTAATTCTTTTTATTTGTAAATTTTCTCATCTTGCGATCTAATCTCTTTTGGCAATTTTTAAAACTTATTTTTTTATTGATTTCGCGTAATCTAATATAAGTTCTTGTTCTAACTAAACAATGTATGACTTCTCGTTCAATTTTTGTCTTTTCACATATTTTGTCTGTTAATACATTGAAAATATATTTCTCTTTTGACAAAAAATCTCCATGCATTTCCTGAAATGCATTCTCACAAATTGGTGCCGCGTCCATTAATTCGGTGCAAGGATCTAAAAGAGAACCTCTCGAGATGAATTGAATCCAGTCCGGAATGTTTTCACTCAGTTGCACAGCATTACGTAATGGTTTTTCCAAACTAAATTTGTCTCTGAACCGAAATGCCACATATCCAGCAATGTATCTCAAACCTTCGACATGTATATTTTCTTTGAAAATAAACGATTCGAATTCAGACAGAAGATCTTCATTATCTGGTGGCAGTTCTTCAGGTGTGATGTTGATTTGTGAATCATAATAGTCCAGTTCTATAAATGAATATGGTAGCTGTGGTACTTCATCTGTAGGAAAGTCATCTGCTACATCCTTTTCCTCTGCAACATTACGTAGCAAACTTCCGGTACAACATTCTTGATTTTCTTCCTCCAAAGGATTAAGCAGGCATTGTTCTCCGGTGCTCTCCTCGGTGTTTTTATTTAAAGTGAAAACCGTTGCCGAGTGCTTTCCCAGAATATACCAGCTGGAAAGAACGAATTATGAAGAATATTTTACTTTATGACTATCTCTACTCACCGCAGTCTAAATTTCATGTCCAGAGGAGAGGGATGATCGTTTGCTCCACCCATGCCCCTGATATATGAGAAAAAATTCTCAAGAACATCTTGATTTAGTCGATAAGTGAGGATATACTCGATTTTATATTTTTCTTGTAAATATTTGTAAAGACTTATTAAAGAAGCATTACCAAGGAGAATCCCTTTTTGAAACTGTATAATATTCTTATGTGTTCCAACTCTCATCGAGGAAATACATTCAGTCACACGATTTAATAAATCCATTTGTTCGTCGAAGTTAACACCGAAAGCATTCTGTCCCTTGTGAGATCCATATTTATTCTGAGCGTTGAATAAATCAAACCAGTCGTTCATAAGTTTGAAGATGATGGCACTTTCTTTCCAGGAGGTGCCCTCCATAGAGCCAGACATACCACACCACTCAATTGCTTTGGCAACTTGATTTGAAAATATTTGAGCTGCAGGACGGACTTTCTGTCGTTCAGTGCCTTTTACGTCAAGATGGTAGCGACTTATCTTGAAGGCAATTGTCAGATCTGAATTTGACGCTTGCAGTAGGTATTCTAAGCATGTCTTGTCTATTCTCACACCATCTACAGCGAATCCTTGATCCAACAGGTGGTTTATCATTAATTTTAACAAATGGGGAACATCCGCAAAAACATGAACTTTAAGACTTTCATCGACAGGATGATGAAAAAATACATTTTTATTATAGGCAACATTAATGTTCGACCAAAATCCAACATTTCCAGCACCCATATCGCTCGTGATGGCGACTACAGTAAATCCTGCGTTATAAAGTTGCGATATGATGTCAAACATTGTCTCCTTAGTCATATTTTTATCAAAATCGTAGTAAAGAGGCTGTTTCCACTTGTTTCATAAACCACGGGCCATAACAACTTGACAAGCTTTATGTGGTCCTATAACTTGCTGTGTGTGTTGATCTATACATACTTTGTTCGACACATAAATCTCGTCAAATGTTAAAACTGTTAGACGATCAAGTTCGGACAGCTCTCTTGATTTAACTTTTAAAAGTCGCATCACATCTGTCAATATACCCCTGTCTAAGTTCAAACATCTTGCCCAGTCTCTCAGCGTTGATATTCCAGGCAAAGGAAACTTATTATTCCTCAGGAAACGATAGGCTCTTGGGCTGATACTTCGGAGAGAAATTGCAGAGGCGATGTCATCTGAATTCCAACGGATCCTCTTTTTTGAGGGATCGAGTAAACTTTTTATTTGTCCAGGTGTAAAAAGTCCCTCCAGAGCTTTCAGGTTAGGTGTTTCCGACTTGATTTTTATCAATTCCTCTTCTAATCGATCTTCTCCACAACTTCTTCGTATTTTTTCTCCCATTCCAAAATTTCATTTCTCAAAATGCCAATAATTTCATTTGGATTCATCTCAGGACCTTGCTTGGGATCAGCAGAGCTGTACGAATCTGGTGTACCCCTACAACCGAATTATGAAATCTAATGAGCACTTATTGTAATTTATTATAATCTTACATGATCAAGTCTTCTTGGCTTCCGGACTTATCCCTAATTTCAGCGGTCATGTGCGATTCTGCGACATTTTTCGATGTTCCAGATGTCCCAGGGTTCTGGATGTCGTGACACAACATTGCCTCTTTTACGACATCACGCCGTTGTCTTTTACTCGCCCTCTGTGCTCTTTTTGTACTGCCATCAGACACAGGTCTTTTTTCACCCAAGATATTAAAAGGTACCGCGTCTGCCTTCAATAACCTGACGTTTTTGGGGAGATAGTTTAGGAGACGGTTTCGAAGAGGAATCTCAATGTCACTCTCTTTGAAATGTACCGAGCACACATAACCTAAAGAATATATTACTTAAATTTTAGTTTTTCTATCAAGTAAAATTAAATAACTCACTCTTCTCCACGTTAAAAGGGTCTACCCTTTTACATGCATGGATCCAACGCTGTCTCATTGTCTCGTCTTTAGGAAAGGAAAAATATCTGATGGTGCCATCACCATTCCTTGTTTTTTTCGAATTATTTGCACACCCATAAAACGCACACCCAGGCATTTTTAATCCAGAGAGTTCAGAGGACCTGTTTTATGTTTGTTTATTTTACAATTTGCAGTTATTCTCCTTACAATCGTGAAATTAACAAAATTTCCCGATGGTTTACGTCACGTTTACGTGCATGTACTATGACAAGTGAAGCGAGCGTGACGTCATGCGCAAGCCGGACGTATTTGAGTTCCCGGACCGTTCCACCATTATATTACCACCACGATTGGGAGTAGATATTAACTGGTAAAACTGAAGATCCAGTTAGCATGGGGAACAATGAATTATTTTATGGTGTTTAATGTAACATCAGATTGTTGAAACCGTGTTTTAAGTTTATGAATTTCATCTAGTACAAGAATCCTTTATAAGCAAATTTATAAACAAATCGCGTACTTCTGCATGACTGCGTCTTCTATCACCGTATCCTATCATCACCCAGATTTCTATACGTTCTTTTTCTGTAAGATGCTCTATAATTTAGCACTTCGGCCACAGTTTTAAGCTTTTGACGTTCGTTAAACAACATAAACTAACCATTGTTTTCAGCACCCACTAAATCTTCAGTTATCCAGTTAATACCTACTCCCAATCTTTAATTTACAATAGCGAAGTTATCTTTAGAGATAAATATGGCAAGCGACATGTTGCTGAATTCTACTTGAAAATACCTTTGAAACGGTATGCGATTTGACCCCCCCTTCCTATTTAAAAATAATAAGTTGGCTGTGCAGCTCCCGACCTTGTCAGTTAAAAAAACAAAACTGTGGAAATAATAGAAGGATTTGTAAACAGCATGCATATTAAATTTTATCGATTTAGCTTTAATAGTTTTGAAATAACAAGGCCGGTTCCATACATTTGGTACGCACTGTAGATATTACCCAGTGGAGTAGCCTGGAACCAAATAGACCACGTAATAATATACGCAAGGCGTAGAGGAAACATCCAAAACGTTAAAAGCTGCAGAGAAGCTAATTTCTAAACTAAACATAATAAAGGAATAAAAAGAAAAAATATAACATCCAAGTCTCACAAAAAGAAGATATAAAAACAATATTATCAAATAAACTGGCATAAGGAGAAGAACAAACGGAAAACAACAACAAAGAAATAGAAAGCAAATGGGGAAAAATAAATGACACAACCATAACGGCCGCGGATGATAGCGCAGATTTGGTACAGTGAGAAAAAGTAAACAAATGGACGATATGGACGGTGAATCAACTTTTAAAGAAAAAAACAAAACTAAAATAAAAATGCTACAAGGAGGAACTAGTATGTGTTACGGTTCAATTGCGCCTCCTTTTGATTTCTAGATCTGTAGTATTTATTTCGTATTGTTACGCATCTTTTCATTCTGATATCTTTGGTACTCACTTTGTATTTCGCGCACAGCCCACTACTACTTGATTGGCCTTGCTGCGAAAGTTTGATATAGCTCGCAATTGTTTCGAAGAGCTTCCTTTTCCACCTCCGTCGGCGAAACAAGATAAAGTAGGTTTAGCAGTATTGAAATTTTGGACGATTCATGCGCTGCCGTTAGTTTTTGATTATGTGAAGTTTTCCTACGCTGTTTGGAGAAGTTTCAAGTCCCCGAATTTCATCATCGGGAAAGTTTAATCCCACGCCATTTGGCGGAGTTTGCTACCGACTGTTTCGCACCTGCCTGGAATTTTACCAGGGTAAGTAGAACGTTCGCTTTAAAATGGATTGTATTTCTTGTATGCTATCGTGGATCTTTTCCTCTCTTATAGCAGCCAGTGCCAGGAGGCCGATCTAGGCATTAGTTACAGATATAGTCATATCCTTTACGTGGGGATGCTTCAGGCGATTTTGAGCTGTATTTCCGCACGAACTGGTATCCTGTTTGGCTGTCCGTTTATTTTAATGTGTGCAATTAATATTATTGCGAAGTTTATGAACTGTAAGTATTGTCATCTTCGCCAAGGTACCTCATTTTCGTATTTGAGGCATATAGATGCAAAGTGCAACATGATCAGATCAACGAATTTTAAGAAAAACACGAAAAACTATTATGATGATAAATTTGTGAGACAACGCTGCAACTTTTTTACGCTACTTGCAAACGTGTTTAGGATAGGTGGTGCGAGATTTGAAAAATTTATAATTTATAGTTTTTGAGGAAAACCAAAAACAACTTTGGACATGTCGCATTTTGCTCATAAGTAGTAACCTTTTAATTTATTTAATACACTTTATTGCACTAATTTATAGAACAAAAACTTGAATTATAATAGCAGTTTATTTATCTAGAACGAAAAGTGACATTTTAAAGGACGAGAAAGTTGTTTAAGGCCGAGGCGTCAGCCAAGGACGGAATTGCTTGCGAGGACCTTTAAAAACACTTTTCGTTCGAGGTGAATACAACGGTTTATTTCATACTGCAAGTTTAATTCAAATAAATGTCATTTTTGACATCAGTATGAAATAAAGGAATTTATTATAGGTACAGTTGTTAATTCTAAAAATAAACAAAATTAATAATTAACAATTTTAATAGGTACTTCAAAAATTCAAATTTGCGGCAGCTTTTTCAACTTCTTGACTTGTTCTTGCTTGTGTAGCATCTAAACTATAGTTATTACTGTTATTCTCTTCATACAATGTTGTAAAATAACACAGTGATTCTTCTTGATTCCATTCGAAACCATAATGAGACGTCAGTAGACTTGTTATCCTTTTTACTTTATCTGGTTTTAATGGTACTCCGACTCCCAGTTCTTTAAGGCGCATTTAACTTTCTTACAAATCCCTTTACTTTCCCCAATAACTTTGTTCCCGGCACACTGTTTAATGTCTACATTAAACGAATGAGCTTTGATTGTTGTTAATCACTTCACTACCTGCTTGAATAACAGCACTGAATAATATGCATAACATAGCATGAGTGTTCTACCACGTAAGGATGACTATGTCATCTGATTTTGACATCTTATTGGCTCACGTGGACATGTCACACTTTGCACTTGAGTTGAGCTTCTTTTTCAGATTTATTGTGCTACCTGAGCTTACTTATTCTCGTTTTAATGCCTGGATACACTTGCCGATATTTGACAAAAAACCGTTCGCGCCGTTTTTGAGGTTTTAAAGAACCTAGCTAGTCGGCCGTCACATTGTGTTTTGGTTTTACGAGAGTATCCAACGGAGACTTTATATGATAACAAATGAGCATAGAGAAATTCACAACACGAAAAAAGCCGCAAAGAGAATATACAGAAGAAAGAAGAGAAAGTGGAAACTAGCAATATTAAACCCCCTAGAACAGTAATATAGTAGAAGTATGTATGACGTATTATAAAATATTGAGCGAAATAAAAACAGGATACCAACCAGAACAACCTACTGCCAGGATCAACGAAAACAACTAGTAGGTAATAGAGAGAAAATTCTAGAAATATAGACTGAGTTATTCAAAGAACTACTAAACCCAAAAAATAACAACGAAGAACACTTGCACTTCCAACAACCACAAAAAAATTAGAGAAACTATCGTAAAAACAAAACTATAAAACACCGGGAGAAGATTATATTACCACAGAACTATTCAAACACGGTATAGAGAAATTAACTATATCCCTAAATTGTCTAATAGCAGAAATATGGGAAGAAGAAAAATGCTTACAAGATTATCAACAGGAATTATTTACCCGATATAGAAAAATAAAAGATACAAACTCAAGTGTGGAAACTATAAAGGGATATCGTTGCTAAATATAGCATATAAACTCGTTTCCTAGATAATCGCCAAGAACACCAATGTGGCTTCCGCCAAACCAGGCCCAACAACAGACCAAATATTTAGCCTCAGCAAAAACTATCAAAATGTTACGAAAACGACATAGATACGTGTACATACACTACAAATAAAGTGGCCCGTTATCCACAATGCTTTGGAAAAAGCACTGAAAAGTATTGTAGAAAATGGGACAAGTACAATATATAATAAGTGGAAGCAAATCTTGCCATACTCAGAGGATATCGCTCTAGTCCATAGGGCAAAAAAATAATCCAATCTACGGTTGAAGAACCACATGTGCTATGCAAACCACTAGGTCTAACAATGAATGATGCAAAAACAAAGTACGTAGTACACACAAGAAATATAAGAAAACGAGAATACTACCTGCAAACATCTTCAAATATCTAAGAAGCACAATAACAGAAGAAAGCGAAATAAGCGAAGAAATAAGAGCTAGACCAGTGGTGGGTAATACTTAGAAGCTATTTTGCACCACAGGGCAGACTAAGATCCAGAAACGTCCCACGGAACTTAAAGAAGAAAATATAGACAACTACCTACAATACAACCCGTACCAACCTACGCTAGTGAAACTTGCGTACTTACAATAAATGGACAAAGAGTATTTAATATATAGGAACAAAAGGTACTGCAAATCAGTCAAGGTTTTGGAAAATTGAAGTAATAGAACAGAAACAGAGCTTAGAGAACTATATCTAGAACCGAATCATGTTGTGTTCATTAGAATGCAACGCCTAAGATAGCTCCGACATGTTAGGCAAATGGAACCACATACACCACCAAGGAAGGCGATGGAAGAAATGCAAGAAATGAAGAGCAGAATAAAAATAGGAATACCCAGAAAAAGATATCTGGACGACGTGCAAGAGGACGTAACAACGCTAGGAATAAGAATATGGAAGAGCGAAGCGGAAGCCAAAGTCCTGGATCATAGCTGTAAAGAGAGAGAGCGAGAGAGAGAGAGAGAGAGAGAGACTCTACCGGTAAAAATGATATCTTTAAACGTGCTCACACAGAAGATGAAATAAAACCACATAAGAGACCAGATTTTAAAGATGGTAAAAAGGTTCTACACTAAACTTTAGAAAATAAAATAAACAATTTCTGATTATCCTTTTGTCTTCGAAAGCGAAAACTGAATTTCTATAAACCACGGAAGCATGCACGCTTCAGGTAATCTTATAACACAAATGGTCACCTTAAAGTGGACACAAGCAAACCTCTGAATCGAATATGTATAGATTACGAAAATACTTCTGACTCCGTAGACCAACACAAAATGTTAGTAGCAGTTTCCGAACATCGAATAGACCCAATACCACCTAAGGAATATAATCCGTAGTTGCCGGGCGATAATTAACGTCTTATTTGTGCAATACTGGTGGTAAATTACTCACACGCACACCACCAAACACTAACAAATGCATTATGTGACTTGTCTATTAAAATAAAATTATAATTGATAATGGAAATCAATATATGTAGCTAATATCTATACACAGCTCACGCGAAAACCATACCGATCGACTTCTTAAGATGACGTCACGATCCCGCAACTTCAGAGAGCTGAGGCCTGTGTTCTTTAGATGGTATTAATTCACCGCCGTTATAGACGTACAGGGTCTCTGTTCAAGATAGAATCAAAGCGCTATTGCTAATATGATTAGAAATATGGGTTTGAAATTTTTAGAGTTCAAATTGGATGTATTGTAGCAGCCAAAAATGTGTTTAAATGATAAGCACTTGGCCAACCCGCCATTTTCAATGTTTTATAATTACAACATAGGTTAAGCGATACTTACATAATTGGAAAGTTGATTTTAATTGCTGTACGACTGTGTAAAAACAGTGGGAGTAATTATGAACAGATTTTTTTTTAAATAACGACTCTTAACAAAATACATTTTTGTAAGTAATCTAATAACATAGAAACTGTTGATTCCGACAAAAACTGAAATAAATATTTAACGAATGAAACATGGAAATCACCGTTTATTTCTTGGTCGTAACGTATACGAATTTTGAAATCGTTTACCGAATAACCAAACGTCGGTAATAACAACTCACTCATTACGCAATCAACCTGGTCATTTCTCAAAACTTTCAGGCATCAGATACAGCAAAGCTATTGTGAAGCTTCGAATTCTTGATTGCGGAGTTAAAAATTTGGAGTTGAAACATTTTCAACTAAGAATTTCGACTTTCTAAGTTAAACTAGTAATTCCAAATTTTAATTTTGCGTCCGCATCCAAAAATATACATTCGCAAACTGACTACATTCTACTGGTACTCTTTAATAGTTACGACTTTGTTACTAAAAATGAGTGTAGTTAGTAAATCTGCTAGTTTCAAGTTTTATATTCTGACTTGATAGACAAAAACTTGTATTTTCCAGCTTTGATTTACCAGTTCCAGCTCCAAAATTCTACTACTTCCAAAATTAAGAATTCGACTCTATACGCTGAAATTTTTAGTTTAAAGCTTTAATACATATTTCAAAACTAATTAATTTCTTCAGGTTATTTCTTACTACTTTCAGAATTTAAATTTCGGCAGTAAAATAATTATGAATTTGCTACTAAATCTGTCGGTTGGAGTCAAATCTGCTATTCTTAAGTTCGAAATTTTGACTTTATAATCTTCAAGCAATTTTTGCTCCTCAGTTCAATCTACTAATTCCAAATTTGAATTCTGTTTATCCATCCGAAAATACATATTTGAAAACTGCTTGTTTTCTTTCAAGTTACTTTTTTCTAGAAATAATCCTGACTTTGCTATCAAAACTAACTGCACGAGTCAAATCCGCTATTTTCAAGTTTGATTTTTAGGCCTCCCAAACAAAAGCTCTTATTTTGAAGCCTTGATTTACTAGCTACATGAACTAAACTCCGCTACATTAAAATTCAGAATAGGACTGTGTCTGTTGAAATGTTTAATTTAAAGTTTTAAGATATTATCTGCAGAGTTTAAATCCTAATTGGAAACTCCTTGTGGTTGCAATCGCGAATTTTGGTTTTCGATTCTGGAAAGTACAGCTACTAGTTTCGTTAGAAATTCCTATGCAGCAACTAAAAAAGTCTATGGGTAGGCTTCCACTTACTAATTGCAGAGTTAAAACAATTTTAACTAAGAATTTCTGATTCCGAAGCCAAACTGCTAATTCCAAATTTGAAACATTGAATCCGCATGCAGAATACATATTTGGGAATTAATTAATTTCTTTGGGGTTACTTCCTATTAGTTTTAGTTAATTATGACTTTTCTACTAAATCTGACTGTAGGACTCAAATTTGCTAATTTCAAGTTTGAAATTATTACTTTGTTGGCAAAAACTCTTATTTTCCAGCTTTGATTTATCAACTCCATGACTAAAATTCTGCTACTTTTAAAATTCAAACATTCGACTGTATACGCTTAGACCTTTGGTTGAAGCTTAAAGCTGGAAATTTTCTATGACTTTGAAACCACAAATTTTGGTTTTAGATTGTGGAAGCCATAGCTACTAGTTTCAGTTTGGAATATCCTATGCAGCAATTAAAAATTTGTATAGTCAAGCTTTGACATTAATTGCAAAGTTAAACGCTTAGAGTTAAAACTGCATGGAGCAGAATACATATATGAAAATATTTAATTTCTTTCAGGTTACTTACTAGTTTCAAAATTAAAATTAAAATAATTATGGCTTTGCTACTAAAACTTAGTGTGGAACTCAAATTTGCCACTTTTAAGTTTGAATTTCTGACTTTATATGCAAAAACGCTTATTTTCAAGCTTTACTTTACCAGCTCTATGGCCAAAGCTCTGCTAGTTCTAAAATTCAAAATTCAACTGCACACGCTGAAATTTTTAGTTTATAGCTTTAATGTATTATCTGGAGATATTAAACTCTAACTGGTTTTTGATTCTGGCAAAGACGGATACTAGTTTCGTTAAAAATTCCGATGCAGCAAATATACATCTCTATTTTCCAGGTCAAACTTCTAATTTGAAATTTGAAGCTTTGACTCCGCATGCAGACTACATATTTGGAAACTAATTAATTTCTTTGAGGTTACTTCCTGCTAGTTCTAGAATTAAAATTCTTGCAATAAAGTAATTATGACTTTGCTACTAAACCTGACTACTGGACTTAAATCTGCTATTTTCATGTTTGAAATTCTGAGATTGTTGGGAAAAACTCTTATTTTCCTGCTTTGATTTATCAACGCCATGACTAAATTCCGCTACTTCTAAAAGTCAAACATTTGACTGTAGACGTTGAAATTTTTAGTTAAAGCTTTAAGATATCTGTTTAAATTCTAACTGGAAATTTCCTATGACTTTGCAACCACAAAATTTGGTCTACGATTCTAGAACGCACAGTTACTAGTTCTAGTTGCAGCAAATAAAAATGTTTATAGCCAAGCTGCGACTTATTAATTTCAGAGTTGAAAGCCTGGAGTTAAAACATTTTTATCTAAGAATTTCGACTTTACAGCTCAAACTGCTAATTTCAAATTTAAAGCTTCGACTTCGCATGAAGAATACGTATATGAAAACTATTTAATTTCAGATTACTTACTAGTTTCAAAATTAAAATTAAAATAATTATGACTTTTCTACTAAAACTTAGTGTAGGCGTCAAATTTGTTTTAAGTTCTGACTTTATATGCAAAAACGCTTATTTCAAGCTGTAACCTACCAGCTCCGTTGCCAAAATTATGGTACCTCTAAAATTCAAAATTCGACTGCACACACTGACATTTTTAGTTTCAAAACTTTAATGTATTATCTGGAGGATTTAAACCTAATGGTTTTTTTATTCTGGAAAGGAAGGGTACTAGTTTCGTTAAAAAATCTAATACGGCAAATATAAAGTTCTGTTGTCAAGTTTCGACTTATTAATTGCAAGGTTAATAACATTTTTATCTAAGAATTTCGACTTTCAAACTGCTAATTTTAAAGTTAAAGCTTTGACTCAGCATGGAGAATTATACATATATAAAAATTATTTAATGTCTCTCATGTTATTTACTAGTTTCAAAATTAAAACTAAAATAATTATTATTTTGCTACTAAAACTTAGTATTGGAATAATTTTATTTAGTTTAAAAATTGAGTTTCTGACTTAATATGGAAAAACGCTTATTTCGAAGCAGTAATTTACTAGCTCCATGGCCCAAACTCTGCTACTTCTAAAATTCAAGATTCGATTATACAGTGTCCGCCAAAAAGTCGGCATAATATGGGAAACATTTTTATTTTTGATTTTTCAAAAAACTTTTTACGTCAATAATTTGTGCTTGTTTAAAACCTATTCAGCCCCTATCATATATACCGAGTGATATTTATTTATTTAGAAAATGGAGTTTTTCGAAATTATCAAAATCCGAAAAGTGCTATTTTTCTGTAATTAAGTAACATTTCAATGAGATTTTTTTAGAGTGTGTTATTTTTAGCTAACTGAATAATCTCAAGACCAAAAAATTCCTAATTTAAACTTTAACTAAAAATTCATTTTTCAATTTTTTAAACATTTTTCGAAATTTCACATACCAAGATTTAATATTACAATTCAATTTTTTTATGTGAACACTTTAAAGATTTATAATTTGGAAAATTATATAAAATGTTAATTACTTTTTTAGATTTTTTATTATTTATCGAAAAGTTATATGTTTGCATAATTTTTAAGTTTTTTATGCAAGGCGTTTTTTTAGGAGAAATATTTTTTAATTATAATTAATATCTATTTAAATGGCTTCTAGAAACTCGAATCTAGCCCTGTTAATAAATTACTGTTACAAAATTCTTTAGATCATGTAAATGGATAAAGAAAAATCTCCTCATTTAGACAACTATAAAAGAACATTTACAGGATTTTTGTAACAGTAATTTATTAACAGTGCTATTAGAGTTTTTTGAAGCCATTTAAAAAGATATTAATTAGAATTGAAAAATATTTCTCCCAAAAATCGCCTTGCATATAAACGTGAAAATTATGCAAATATACTACTTTTCGGTAAATAATAAAAAATCTAAAGAAGTAATTAACATTTTATATTATTTTTTCGAGTTATAAATCTTTAAAGTGTTCACATAAAAAAATTTGAACTTATATAACGTCTTGGGATGTGAACGTTTGAAAAATATTTAAAAAATTGAAAATTAGTTTTTAGCTAAAGTTAAAAAAAATTTTGAGTTTTCTGACCTTGGCATTGTTTAGTTAGCTAAAAATAACACACTCTACAAAACTCTCATTGAAATCTCACTTTTCGAATTTTGACAATTTCGAAAAACTTCATTATCGAAATAAGTAAAAATCACTCAGTATATATGATAGAAAACTAAATAGGTTTTTAGACAAGCACAAATTATTGACGTAACAAGTTTTTTTGAAAAATCAAAAATCAAAATTTTTCCCTTATTATGCCGACTTTTTGGCGGACACTATATGCTGAGACTTTTAGTTTATGGTTTTAATGTATTAATCTGCAGCGTTGAAACTCTCATTGGAAATTCCTTGTGACTTTGCAACCACGAATTCTGGTTTTTGATTTTGGAACGCACGGCTACTAGTTTCCTTAAAAATTTCAAATATAAATTTCTATTGTCAAGCTTCGACTTATAATTACAGAGTTAAAGCATTTTAATTAAAAATGTTGACTTTCCAAGTCAAACTGCTAATTCCAATTCGAAGCTTTGACTCCGCATGCAGACTACATATTTGCAAACCAAGTAATTTCATTTACTTTACTTAATTTACATAATTAAAACTCTGACATTAAAATAATTATGACTTTGCCACTGAAACTTACTGTAAGACTCAAATCTGCCAGTTTCAAGTTTCAAATTCTGACTTTGTAGGCAAAAGATCTTATTTTGCAGCTTTAATTTACTAACTTCGTGGCTTCTACTTGTAAAATTCGACCAAATACGCTGAAATTTAATTAAAGCTTTAAGGTATTGTCTGTAGAGTTGAAATTCTAATTGGAAATTTTTTATGACTGCAACTACGAATTTTGGTTTTAGATTCTAAAACGCATAGCTACTAGTTTCAAGTTGGAAAATCCTATGCAGCAAATAGAAATGTCGATGTTCGACTTATGGATTGCAGAGTTAAAAGTTTGGACTTAAAACATTTTTAATTCTCTCGTCTAAAAGACGAATGAAGTATTGTAATCACGAAAATATCACCTTCGGAGATGTCTACAGATCTTCACGTTTCAAAGATCCTAGATGACGTAAAACAGGTTTTCTCAATTCCGTCTCTCTGACTGTCTGTCTCTCTGTCTGCCTATTGGCGGTATAACTCAAAAACTATTTATGCTGCATGCATATTATATGTGTA
Organism: Agriotes lineatus; assembly: GCA_940337035.1. Taxonomy (NCBI): domain Eukaryota; kingdom Metazoa; phylum Arthropoda; class Insecta; order Coleoptera; family Elateridae; genus Agriotes; species Agriotes lineatus. Next base: position 45,889,597 of record OW679201.1, on the reverse strand, counting down.
CCTGGTATGAAACCGAGAAAGTTTCGGAGAAATATACACAAGTAATAATTTGTACATTACTCAGGCTCTATCATTAGAGAAAATAAGATCTAACAGGTACAAGGTAAAAAACACAAATTGGACAAAATAGTATGGTGCTTTATTACGCAGCAGAAACTCTTCCATCTTCTAAAATACGAAGGATCTTTTTATTTGCAAAAGATAAAAGTAAATTTCCACATAGTTCAGGCTTTATCATTGGCGAAATGAGACCTAACAGATACAGGGTAAACATCACAAATGGGACAAAATAGTATAATGATTTATAAAGCAGCAGAAGCTCGTCCTATTCGAACACGCCCGTAGCTAAGTTATTGCAGCGTCGGACACTGGCTCCCAATATTCACCTCGGAGCGCAGAGTTCGAATCCCAGCGGAATACATTTTTTTATTTGCAAATTAATCAAATTCGCGCGGAAAGTTCAATGTAAACCCCTTTACAGATTTTTAAATAAGAATTTCGATTTCCAAGACAAACTATTAATTTCAAATACGAAGCGTCGACCCTGCATTCAAAAATAGACATTTGAAAACTAATTAATTTCCTTCATGTTACTTTTTATTACTTCCAGAATTGCAATTCTAGCAGAAGAATAGTCATGATTTGCTACTACAAATACATGTGGGACTCAAATCTGGTAATTTTTGATTTTCTATTCAGTTAATAGTTTCAAATTGGGAATTTCTATGCATCAATTAAAAGCTTCTGTTTTGTAGCTTCCACTTTGACTTTACAAGAGTAGTCTATTGGTTTTCCACTGCCAAAAGGAAATCTACATACATATGCATACGTACATTACCGTTTTTCTCTTTTGCTTTTCGGTATCAAGCATCAAGTATTTCCAAATTTAAGTTCCAACTTTGTCAAATTCTAATTAACAGGCTACAACTCGTCGACAATTGAGAATTTTGACTTTAGCAATTATGTCTTTCATTTCTAAATATAAAATTCCTACCTTTTAGGCAAAAATGTATTGAAAGCCCAAAATTCCATTAAAAATTCCATACTAAATATTTGAGATAAGTCAGAATTGCTACATGGTTTGGATACGACAATTTAAATTATAAATTTTTGCAAATTCCTGGTTTGAAAAACCAATTTTTGGCGTTATAATGCTGTACTCTATGCTTACTCTAGATTCAAAACTAAAAATCTTTGCATATTTCAATTTTACATAACATCATCCCACCTGTTGGTGTGAAATAAAATTTCAGTTATGTATTAAGCGATTAATCAGCATGAAATAATTAAAAATGTGCAGCTGCAATTTGGACAAACAAATTTAATATGGTAAAATTATACACGTCCATTACCATAACCGAAACTTTGACCTTAGAGCAATCTGAATCTGGTTGTAACTAATCATTCTAGCATGTGGTTGAGAACCGATGTTTGTACACACCCTAGCATTTTTATATTTCTTGCTGTCGGCCCAAATTTACATCTAGAGCGCATATTAACAACATGCTCAAAATTACATTACAGTGGCATTCGCTGCGTGGGGGACAAAGTCCAGAACAGAATTAACCAACTACCTGAACAACGAAATGTCCGAAACCAGGCTGCGTATTCCCAAAGCTGACGCCCCATTACGGGCGCTTAAATTTGATTCGTCCGACCCGTTTCAAACGAAAACTGTTTTCGAGGCGCTCTTAAAAGAGGAACCTTTCGATCGATGTTAACAGCGCATTTCCGGAGTCAATTAAGTATTGAAACAAATTACAGAACGTTAGAAACTTGCCGCCACGCCCACATCAACCGCTGCTGAAAGCGGGGGTAATTTCCAAACTATTCAGAATTTCCGATCATATTTCACTGGTTTGTTTGAACGGCTGATTTATTTTTAAAGACTTTATATCCCCCTAGCGATTGTGTTCTGAGGAAATACAACGTGGCAGTTTTGGAAGTTCCACCTACAAGGATAGATTAGATATGAACTTGATTTTTTTATAATACTTTTTCTAAGCAACATATTAAAAAAAGCGATTACTATTAATGTTCGTGTTAGGGATGAAATATTTGATAGTTTTGGGGGGCATTATTTTTAAGTTTTCATTACTACGTTTGCCATTTCTGGAATGTTTTCAGCCCTGGAATGTGATATAATCTTGACGAATGTATTAGGCGTTGGCTCGCGATCCGTTGTTTCGAGGACCCGGAGAACACGTGCAACCAATACACCGTATCGATGGAGCTCGGTTAGAAATTAAATTAAAAAACAGAGAACGTTTCGGGTTGTGCAGAGGCGCGACGTATTAGTGAAAGTGGGCTGTTTTGCGTAGTTATTTCTTGGCGTAAGCGATTATATGCGAAACAATTAATTATATTGTGATAAATTACAATAATGCGAGGCGAAGCAGCGAGCGCAGCTAGGCGTATTCCTAGGTAGTTAATTAAATTAGCTAGAATAGAATGTACGTACTATCGTAGTTAGTTAAATTATGCTTGTTAGATTTTTGCCAATTACAGCAGATGATAAACGTCAGAGATTCTTGCTTGTGCTGATCGATAATGTAATAATCAAAGGGTTGGATCGCGCGGGAGCACGAAGTCGCGCACAGTGATCCGTGAAAGCACAAAGTTCCGCAGAGGGCAGTAGCCTTGGTACTGTAGATTTATGATAATAACGTTACTGTGAAAGACCAATATCCTACGGGTTATTACTGACTCTGTACGGGTTGTAACAATAGTTAATCGAGTGGATTACTATTGGGCAATACTAGAAAAAAGTACCGACAGCTGGCCCAACCAGTAAAGACAGCAATGAGGTACCAAAGAGTTGATGCTGGAGGCCAAGCATTGTAATGTCATTGCCAGAAGTACGAAGGGGCCAGGGGAGTGGCCACTCCCGGTGAGTAAAATTATTATTATCGATGAGATTTACAGGTCAGTAAGTTTATGTTCTCTTACATTTAACTTCCTGCCTCCGCCACTGGGCCAAAGAGGGCTCGAACCTGCACTGTTTGCGTCCGTGGCCGCCTTGTGGTCATGGGTGAGTTGCATCCACCACTTTTACACATTTCGAAAGTATCGGAAATTGAATTTTAATACAACACACAAAAACGCTTCTAACAACGAATTTACGCCAACTACTTGGTAACTTGTTAATGCATTTATAATAAAGGTATTTTGACTGAAAGTTTCACCAGTTTTGCACAAACCAAAGAAATGTAGTAATTTATTAAACTAACTTGGATTTTAAAAGAATTTTTTTTTTCTAAACCACCCCCGTATTAAATAACAGACAAGAATGAATCATAAATGTAAGCTAAGCTAAGCTCAGCTAAGCAAACTCGCCTTCACATAATTGAAGCTAGCAAATGAGCTATGTATTTCAAAGCACTTCTAACAGATAAATGCAGTCATATGTTTTAGACCACACCACATCCAACTACGCAGTACAAGAAATAATCAGAAAAACTACAGTAACTAGATTGTATGAAAAAAATTAAAGATATAGATGGACACCGCTGAAGAAAAAAGTGACAATATATCTTGTCTCCCACAGTTCATACTTAAAGAAACGAATTGCAGTCGATCGTGAAGTAAGCATTAGACCTCACAAAGGCCTATAACAAAGTTCCCATACAAAACTTGTGGAGGTTGCTAGAAGGCAGCGCAATCAATATAACTGTATGAATTTAATGTGACAATGGATTACGACAGAGTTTTTACATATCATCTATATATATAGTTGAATTCAGCTTAATTCCGTGGAAGAAAAGATAGGAAGCAATGCACATGCTGATTAGAGACTATATTTTATATACAGTGTACTATGCAGAGGATCAAGTCCTATTGCAAAAGATAGTGATGATATGGAATACATGGCTAGAAAGCTATATGAAAAATATGAAAAGTAGGATCTAGAAACAAATACACAGCTAGTATATGTGTATAGGTGAAATTGTATTATTTCAATCATTTTTGTGAACAAAACTGGGTAAACTGTGCGGACGCTGCCCATTTACAATTTAAAACTGCTTTGTTGCTCAAGTCGGAACCACAAATACGAATGTAGATCAAACCCTTACACCAAGTAGACTACAAGTATAATGCGGCACATAAAAACATCGTTACTTCTTCCTCTTTTTCTACTTCATATTAGGCCATTGGTATGTCGCTACCGGTTTAGGAGTCGCTCCATCTTTTCCACGATCTCCCTATACTTTGCCTGCCTCTGGGTGAAGTGTCCCTGCTTTTTGCACTAGACAATCTTCACACATTTCATTCTCTTCGCCTTGTAGTTACCCAATCCCCGAACTTCTGGATCTGGCATTCTTCTGTTATTGAATCGCTTTTCATTCGGTCAATCCTGTTTTACCGGTTATTTTTCGAAAAGTTTGCATTTCAGTTCTTTCCAGAATTTGTATTGTTTTGGAAGTCTGCTCTAGCTTCGTCACTTACGAATACGAAGTCTTACGAGTGACTAAACAAATGGAGAAAAAAATTATGATACCCGAAAGGGCCTATGCTACAAGATCAGCAGGTATATTTAGAAGCTATCGCATAAGAAATATTGAGATACGCAGGAAGTACTATAATCGAGATCAGCATGTACCATTGTATGCAAAAGTATCTGGGCAGCTTGTGTTACCCTGTGTAAACACGGCAATATATTTATTTAATATCAACAATACTGTATCAGTCGGTTGAGACCATCATTCTAGATTTTGCATAAGCCAAGTTCATACAGCTGAAAAATACTGAAGTTTTCCAGATACTTATGCATACAATGGTATAAACTATAAAGGATGAAAAAGCAGAACTAACAAAAAACCTAATGAAATGGATACTATCAGATAGAAGACGACGTGAAAGACCACAAATTGCATGGATAGTGGAATAATAAAAACCATGTCAGAAAGAACCTGCACAAAAAGGACTGGCAAGATGAATCAGCGTGGAGGATGAGTGTTTTAAGAACACTAAAATAAAACAAAGACGTGAAAGTAATTAAGAAAAATATAAGTATGAAATCAAAAAATTGTGGATATAGCCAAAGGAGGAGGTGTAGTGCCAACCAATTGACAGCAAATATCAAAGGGAGCAGAAATGTATTACAGAGACTTACAAGCTCCAAAGTATCTTCAAATGATGTAGAAATTACAAAAGGAAGACAAGTCAAACAAAACATCGCATCGATAGTAATACCCAAAATTGCCATTGCAGTAATAAACAACGCATTATCAAAGACAAAAAGTAACAAAGTATCTGGTCCATCCAACGTGCTAGGGAAAATGATAGAGAAGGTAATGGATACCAGATATGAGTTAGTATTATTATATATAGTTACAAGGATAATAAGATAATAACAAATAGGTTTACCAGTAACTCTGACTTTAATCAACCATACGAACAACCAGGATCAACCTGAACATGGCTTTCATAGACTATGCGCAAGTATTCCACTCTGTGAAGGTATGGGCAATATTAAACCCCTAAGAATTTACAGGATAGATAGCAGATATGTAGCTCTGATTGAAAACGTCTGCAAGAATGCTAAAATTTACGTTAAAGCAATACGGATACCAACTTTATTCCCATCCAAAAAGAAGTGAGGCAGAGAGATACAAATTCCGAATTTTTGCATCATTATACTGGAGGAGGTATTTCGTTCAATGGACTGAACGAAATATGATATAAAAATAGATGGAATATATCTAATAAATCATCTACATCTCATTAATCAATAATGATCCACAAACACTACAAAACATGATAGAAAAACTTAAAGCGGTCTAAAATTGTATAAAACTAAAACAAAAATAATTACTAATACCCCAAATGGCCTGAGCATAAACTTATAAGGTATATCATTAGCAAATTCTGATCAGTATATATTTCTATACATTTGAGAATATAACAACAAAGAAAGACAATACAAGCGACGAAGTTTCAAAGAGGGTAGGGCCTAACATACTAACATACAAAATGCCACTACCCCGAACACATTAAAAAAGAAAGTATGCAACCAATTTGTCTTGCCAGTACTGACGTACGTCTCTGAAACATGAGTCTTAACAAAGAAAAACTCAAAAAAGCCTGCAATGGCGCAAATATCTCAGAAATCCTTGGACTCGATAAAAAACTAAAGTAGCAGATGTACTACATCATCTAGCACAAAGCAAGTGGAGGTGGGCAGGACATCTGGCTCACACTGATAACAACATGAAGTTCAAACGTATAATAAAGTGGATATATTTAAAAAAACAAAAGCAATATTAAAACGACAATCTGGCTCTCTTGTCTGTATTGCTTGTTTTCATGCTAACATTTATACCGAGTCTGTAGCTGCATGCTTTTTATTGTAAAGTATGCTCAAACATTGTAATTTGGCATAGTTTAATAATGAGTATGCGCGGATACAGCCCTGTGGTTACGCACCATCGATCAATTTCGCATGTGCAGCGTTCGACATGGATCATTCAGCGAACATCGCGGAGAATTTCAACTAAGCATCTTTGGCGTAAGACAGTCGCTTGCATGCCCCGGCCAAGGGCGCACGTGGACGAGCAACTCCTAGTGCACGGCGCGAAATCGCTTAATGCGAAAGAAATAAAAGCGGCTTAAGAAAGATTAGCAGTGTTAAAGCTGCTACATAAATTTGTATGCAGCATACAAGCGGCTTAAGAAAGAGTAACAGTGTTAAAGCTGCTACATAAATTTGTATGTCGTCTACCAGACGACATGTAAATCCTCTACAGGGTGAGTATAGAAATTGCGAAGCAGTCACATATTTTGTGACGCCCATTGTTGATTCAGTGCAGCCAGCCGTTATTGCGGCACCAGAGTAGCAGCCAGGGTAATTCTCCCGGGTAGTGTGTGGTAAATTTCCACGCCTCCTGCCGTTGGTGGTTTGGATATGGATGGCACAATCCGAGGGCGAGCCCGAACCACTACGTAGCAATTCACAGACCTCGTGAATTTTCTGGTACCTTGATACCGGAAACGTGTGAAGCTGAGGCGATAAGTGGCCGATTCGCTGTGTAACAATTGCACTAAAACGAAGGCTTATTATGCATGCAATCGCATACAGGATCGGCTTCAAGCAATATAAAGTTCGCGTATGAGACAGTTTCTTGGGCGCATTTTTAATATTATTTATATGTAGGTCTTTGTGTGAAAAATATGATTAAGCTGTCAGTGTTTAAATGTAAATGAAAGTAGCCTTAAGCTATATGGTCCATAAATTGTACATTCGTATTTTATATTTGTGCTTAGTAATGACCAATCATTCATATGTGGTTTTAATGCTATTTTTACCTTAGGATTTTATATGTGCTTTAGAGTGTTCTTTGTGCGTTGGTTTGAAGTTTGTTTCAGCCCTAAAACACTGAAGGTGCACACCAACTTCCTCTTTTAAACAAATAGTGATCTTTCGTAACCACGACCGGGGTATTTAAAGGAGTTTCATGTATACTGAGCTACCTAAGCTTTAAAATACGGTCTTCTTTATATTTAACATTCAACGGAGGGGCGAAACAAACGTATTGTTTCAATATCGCGAAACTTAACATTTGATGAGAGGAAAGCAATGAAATCGGATAGCCGTGATGTATAAACACAGCTACAGAAAAGAAGAGATGAACAGAAATGGGGAGACCTACATCTGGCAGTGGATGAATTCGGACCTATAACAATCGTAGTCCTTTCTTCAAACTGCACATTTTACTACCCTTTTTAAGTGAACTAAAAATCAAATCCAACAACTTACTTGGAATTTTCATTTCCAAATTCTTTCATTTAATGAATTTTGCCTTAAAAGAAGTATTTGATATTAGTGAATTAGTATTTTTATTTACACTTTAAAGTCCCGTATTTTGGCGTTTCTTTAATGGATTGCGCCTTTAGAATTTAGCATTCGGATCTCTAATTTAATAGCACAACGTTCGCATCTTTATTTTTCCGGGCGCTGCAGTCTGAGAATTTCAATTTTCAAATGCACAAACCTGGAGATACCACCGGTTGCGGAATTTTTATAACACGAGCGTTCTTCTTCCGCCACCTTCTGTAGATAGAGGCTGATAGGGAAATTTCCATTTGTGACCCTACAGGGATATCCTTCACGAGGACCCCGACTTTTAAATAGGCCTTGCAATTAGTGATATTTGATTGTCTTTACTAAAAAACCGCTTGTGCAAACTTACAATGTGAGCTACACACGTTACTGCGGCCCGTTATCGATCGTTGGGTAAGCACATTTAATTTGTTACTCTTCTGTTCTAGTTAACTTGAAAGTTAGGCTTTTTCATGCGGCATCCTTATCGCTGAAAATCACTGCTACGTTTGCATCATTTACGCACTTGGGCGGCGTTGCTAGAATATAATTCCATTCAATCTTTTGGACCGCTGACATTCCTGCATTAGATCCTTTGCCGCATTCCATAACCTACAGATACCCTTCTTGGCCGTATTCCACATGTGTAAACCTATGTCGAAATGTTCCACATAAACCCCAGTTAGTATACGCTCATTTTGCTACAACTCAGTGGATTTTGTTGACGATACAGGCAATTATGCCGGCGATAAGTTATGGTTTGGGTTTTGGTTTCTCAATCACGAGTGGAAAATGTAACTTATTTAGCTATGTTATTAGTCGCACTGGCGATTTCAATTAGGGTCTACTAAACTCACGCATAAATCAATGCAGTTTTTGTAATCCGACTTGGATCGCCAAGCTCTTCAGTTCAATTTTAACAGTTTAGTATAACCGGAAATTGGACCGTCCTTTTGTCAGTTCAACCGCTAGGATGTTTACATGGCATTCAAGATGTCAAGCTATTTTAATACAAAATATTAATTGTTTGATATCATGATTTGGGTTTAACTCAAGTCGTTTTCATTACTATTTTCCGCTGTAGAGCGCCAGGTTTTTACCTCGAATTGTTTTTTGTTATTACTAATTCTAGACGTTTTTAAGCCGCATGTACCTTAATTACGCTTAATAATTGTGACACTGCTTAGTGAAAATTAAATGTATTTACTGTACTGATATATTTTCTTTATTTATCTACACATATCGCCCTTCATAAACATGTTCGTTTTTGTAGTTGAGGTTGTTGGAGCAAAAGACATCAAGGTAGGTGTGAAGCGATTTGTTAGCTGAATTTGTGTTGTTGTTGTGAATAACAACTGGCGCCCGTTTGTATTCCATGTATTTTGTAACCTTAAGAACAGCTGCCTGGTTCTTATTCACGCCATATTCTGCCGAGGGTTTGAGCCGGGACTGTATTTATTCTTCGTTTAAGGATGGTACAAGATCTTGAGTTCAGATCTTTAGATTTCGCTGGAAAAAGTAACGTTAGCAGAATAGCAAAATAACATATTGGTAACTAAATTCTGTATAAAACGTTGCATTACTAATGTTTGCGCTATTTTTATTTAGAAAGTTGTTGCATAATAAAACGTTATTTTATTAGTTTTTTAAACTAGCTTACATTGTTTATTTATATTATGCAGCTATTAATAAAACCCAAACCAATAAAACACAGTTTTGAAGCTTTACAAATACTGTTACTATTTATAAGTGCAGAACAGTTACTTAACAACTTTCATAATTAGGTGTACGTAGTGCAGTTGCTTTTATTGCACATAAGTATATTGAGGACGTTCCGGTAAGTTTTCATGCCGAGATGTATTCAAAAGATAAACAGCTTTAATCGGCTTATTAATCTTAGAACTGTTTGTGGAATAAAAGCCAAATTTAAAACAAACAGTTCATTATGTAAACATACCTTTTAAAATTGTCATTGTAAAAATCATCAGTCTTCAATAAGTTGTTCCAATCTATCAAATGCATTAAAGCTCAGATAAACATTGCTCGTGCTTAATATTTGAGTTTTTTTAAATGATGAAGGTAAAACTTCAAAATATATTTCTTATTGAATTAGATCACTTGAACGTTTTCTATATTAACGCATATTGTATTTATATAACAATTTATATTTGCAGTTAATGTGAAAGAAATTGATAAACCTCTATAAAGTGCTTCATTATTTAGCGATAAACGTAGCGATAAGCCTTTGGTCATTTCTTCGTTTTCAAATCCAAGATTGAACGTTGGGACAAGCCTCTTAGACTTGGCGTAGATGGCGGTGTGAAAATCTATAAAAAGTTTTATAATTTTCAAAATAATCACAGTTTCATATTACATACATGATACGTCAACGAACTGGCAGGTATTTCTAAAACGACGAGAGTTGCATAAAATATATTTATGTAAAAGTTGTACGTACTAAGGTGGTGCGCATTAGTAAAATATGTTTGTTTGTACTTAGTGACTCAAAAAAGCATGGCGAAACAAAATTACTTGTTCTTTTAATAGAACGCCCTATACTCAGACAGCTTAAAAGTTTTACGTCGAAATACTAATCATTCAATAGCTAATTGCATCGGTCCAAAGTTAACTGCTTCGAAAATATTCCGATTTTCTGCTGAAAAATGCCGACTCTCAGGCGGCTGTGTATTTTGGTATCTTTGAAAAGCCTCTTTAATGCGTTTTCTTCTGATATGTTGCATCATACTTCTAAATTCAGCCGCTTTCCATGTAAAACAATTTAAGCTCCTTAAAATGTTTTGCTTAAAGGAATAGCAAGCAAAGGTCGGCAAAATCTTAAAACAGTCAAACTCTCGTAACATAACATAAAACCACGTTTAGAAAATAAAAATCCACTCACTACTGATGCAGGAAACAATAAACACAAAAAATATTACACCAAACTTGGCCAGGGCTATTGAAGCGCTCAAAGGAGCTGCAAACGCACCCTTTGTGTGCTTTGATAGATTTATTATAGACGCAAAATCTTAAAAAATCATAAACAAGGTATATCCCGTTAAGCAAATATTTTACGAAAAGATTCTATAAGACTTTTTGTCTCATTTTGACTTATATTCCGCTAGAAAATAGAACGTTACCAAATAACAAAAATAACTTTGCTTTCTAATCAATTATAAAGAGGTTTGCATTAGCACAAGTATCTGAAAATATGCTTTCATGGGAAAAGTGCAGGGGTGTACGTTTTTCTTTTGTTTAAGTAATTTCTTTTAAAAATCTACACCACTGGATTGCTCCAGTTGACTGAAATTTACTTGATTAACTGCATTTGATCAGACATTTGAGTGCACCAAACCCCAATATTTAATATTTGCTCTACTCTTTACCAATCCTATACTGTTCAGGTTTGGAGAAAAAGCATACGTCCATGTAAAACGGCATGATATTTACTATACAGGGTGTTACAAAAATGTTGGGCTGACTATACATAGAGGGTGTCTACAACTAAAAATAAGCAAAAAAGTTTATCTTATATCATAAGAGCCGATGGCGTCCGTAAGCACTGGCGCGCGCACACGCAGTCTGAACGGCCTGCATACTAGCAAGTGACGCGCGCGCACAAATGGCGAGACCGCATTTGTATTGTTAACGCTGGCAAGGTCGGACGTCGGCTGGCCACCGGCTTAATCAAGCATTTTTATTGTTAACCGTTTCTTTACGCTGGCAGGGCCAGACGTAGGCTGGCCACGAGTTCTAGTATAAACATATGTCCTAAAATGATTCATTTGTGAGGTACAGGGTGTTAAAATTTGTAAAAAAATTGTTCAAATTTTTTCCTCGAAAACGAAGCAAGATACGCAAAACCCTCAAGTGAAAAAAAAGTGTTTTTAGTTGCATCATCTTAAACAAGTTTAAAAATTGCAAACAAAACCAGTGGGTGTTATTTTTTTATGCAAAAACACTAACAGGTTGCCCCGTGAGCGCGCCCCTGGAATTACTGTATGAACGGTAATAGATCCAAAAGATGCCCCATCAAGTTACCAACAAACTGTGAAAATTTCATTAAAATCGGCTGAAGCGTTTTTTTCTACAAATTTTAACACCCTGTATCTCGAAAACGAACCATTTTAGGACATATGATTATATAAACTGTTTTGCTTATTTTTAGTTTTAGAAACCGTCTATGTATAGCCAGCCCAACATTTTTGTAACACCCTGTATAAAAACATGCGGGAAACAATCAAGGCATCCTGTATAAATGTATTTTATAGTTGCATTTATTCTCGACTTTTAAATCATATAACCGTTTCGATCTTTAGTTGAAGCTAGTTTCGATTATTGATACCGTTTAATAATGGACGAGTTTAAGCAGCGTCGCAAATTTTCTAGCATTGATTTTCAGCACAGGACTACTAAAACTATATTATATTATGTTTATGCACCAGTGCGAAATTAGGTTTTTGGAACTTATAACACACTATAGTTTTTCTAGTAAATGTTATAACAATAACAATTGTTGGTGGAGTACTTTCAATGTCAACTATGTCATCGATATTTAAAAAACGGAATAGAGCCTTTAACCGCAGTCTCAACACAATTAAAAACAACATTTGGACGTGATGACTGATTATGTAAAACAGTGGGAGCAGGGCGGTGGATAAACGCAAACATAACCTCAAAATTAAAGCGACAGTCCACTCGGGGTTCCCAAACGTCAATTACGCGCATGCGTAATGTGAGAAATATCTCACGGCCATTTCCAACGTCTACAGTCTACATAAACATGATAAATTGTCTACTGGTCGTAGCAAAACTTTGCAAAATATAAAAAACTGATAAGTGAAACATTACTGTGTTTAACAAGTAAATTGATCAAAGTAATTGTGCTGGGTTAAGTTTTAGTTATTGTACTAGTGAATCACCCGAGCTACTCTTCGCTTTGCTAATTTAAGAGAGATTCATTAATATAAATTAAAAAAGGATGCATCGGCCGGGAATCGAACCCAGGCCGCCCGCGTGGCAGGCGAGCATTCCATCACTGAAGCAATGATGCTTCGTTGAATAAAGAGCTGCTATAATGGTATATGAATATCAAGGGTTTAGTAGTAAGATTAAATATTATTTAATTTTACTTTAGTTTTTCGTACTTTTTTGAAAATAAAAACCGGCCTACGATCTAAGTCTACAAATTAGCAAAGTTTTAAGCTATCATACAATTTAATCGGTCCAGTATCTTCGCAGGAGATAGCTAACAAAAATACATACATACAAAGAAAGAAAGAGACCACCGATTTTATGTCATTGATTATAAGATACACTTATCGTTATCGGTGTAATATAAGAAAGAAGAATTGCAAAATAATGACAACAAATCTCACAGAAATATTATGAAACTAACGGGTAAACGTCGCCGTACAACTTCATTGAAAAGTACTATTGCGGAAAAAATATTTCACACGATACTTAATCTAGTACATATCATCAGATAATATAATGAACTAAAATTAAAGATCAAAGACAACAATAATATACATTCGGGAAATGTGTGAAGAACACTTGGACGTAATAAGTGCAATGATAAACCTGTCAAAGTCAAACGGAAAATGAAACTAAATAAAAATAAGTCAGCGCAAATAAACTTTATAATCAAAAGAAAACATAACAAATTCACTCATTAATAATAAGGTACAACCGTTACCTATTCCTATAAGAATATGAAGATACAACCATTAGATCTGATGAAGGATGAACGATTTTTCGCCTCTAAAAATAGAGTTCATAGGATCAAAGAGAATCTTTCTAGTCAATGGCTACTAAGGAAATGACATTTTAATAGGGTTCCGGTTCGCAGTGAGGTTCTCATGCTAATATTCATGGGGATGATCGCAACTTTGAACAAGAGAAAGACAACTTTTATTCTGAAATTAATCGAGGAATCTACAAACATTAATATATAACACATTATTGAGAAATTGATATGTATATCCAAAATGAGGTATCAAGAAACCATTAGCAGGGAATTATAAGAACAAAAATGTAAAATAAGCGTAGAAGATGAATAGCAGAAATTCAAAGAAACCATTCTAAAATCATCAGAAGAAAGCTGTGGTATATCGAAAGTATCAAACACAAAAACAACAAAATGGTGGAACAAAGTCTTACAAACAAATTAGTAGGGAGAAACAAGAGATAAGGAAAAAATACATCAATACAAAAACTTCAAAACATTATGCAAACTACAAGGAAAAAAGAACGTACAGTAAGAGAAGCTAAACAAAAATCATAGAGAAAGTTTTCACGAAGTATGAACGACCACTTCAGAGAAAAGCAAAAATTGTTATATGGCGCACTAAGGCAAATACGGCAGAAAAAAAATATACAACATAGAGTTCGAAACATAATTACAGATAAAGAGATAATAGAGAGATAAAAATTACGTTAATGAACTGTCAAGAAATCCAACAAATTACAGAAGAAGAAATCTGAGCTATGTACACGAAAGACAAAACTAAGCAAAGCTTCAAGAATAGACGGCATTAACACCAAATATGATCAAATACAAACACAACACAAAGAAAGCAGGAACAAGGTTCTAAGATATTGTGAACAAGCCTGTCAAAAAAAAATCCCAAGGGAATTGAACATTACACCGCTACTACTGCATAGAAGTATAATAGAAGACCATGTATCATCTACAGAGGCACACGATATGGTTTTCGAAAGGAGAGGAGTATACAAAGCCCACTTTATACTATACTATAATATAAAGAAGACATTAATCAAAAACAATTGAATACATATATGTTTCTCAGATCTGGAAAATGCTTTCTACAGTATTAAAAGGAGAGATAGATGGAATAACCTAGAAAAAAAGAGGATAGATAAAAGAACAATAGAAATTGTTACGGGCAAACAGCGATATATTTTGAGCTAGTCATTTGAGTAGAATAGGGGCAGCTATCCCCTCCACTTTTTATTTGATTCGCGGATTCGCGGTTTAATTCGCGGATTTCGCGGTTTTATTCGCGGATTGACCTAATTAATTTCGCGGTTTGATCTAATTAATTTCGCGGTTTGATCTAATTAATTTCGCGGTTTGATCTAATTAATCACATATGAAGTTTGATATGTAATTTACATATGTGCTACTGAATAAATTACGCAATAGCTTCCGATTAAATTACGCGCGGCGGCCATCTTGGATTTCTGGCGGGAATATTTGAAATTTGAATTTTTACCGATTTTTTCTAAGTTTAATTTTTTGAATTTGAATTTCCCGGGGGTGTCGGCCATCTTGGTGCGCGCGCACTTCTCACGGCGGTTGTTTTTAAATTTGAATTTTTGCGGAAATATTTGAAATTCAAACTGATAGAGCCATCGCGCTCTTCGAAGCTGCTGTCTCTCTCTTGCATTCACTCGTGGAAATATTTAAATTTAAAAAAGCTATTTGCGGCGGGCCCAAGTGGGAATCGAACCCGAGTTTTCTGGTTAACAGTATTAGGACCTTACCGCTACGCTATTGAGGCGTCTTGGAAATATAGGAATTGAACAAGACGTCATTTCGCAGCTCTGCTGTCACACCGTTCGAGTTGAAACAAATTATTTTTTCGAATATATAAAATATAAGAACGGAATTGTGCCGTCTAGGGCCTTAGAAACTTGTTAATAATTTTAAAAAATTGACTTTGTAACTAGTTTTGCTGTAATTAATTTAATATGAGTGACGCTATCTCACTCAGTCCCATTGATTTTCTACAGCTTTCTCTTTTCCATCCCGTTTGCTACCTATGCGTAATTACAAAAGACGTTATCGCTCCAGGCAGACTTTCTATTTAGCCGGCGATTGTGTAGGGCTTCTAACCGTTGCATAGAATTCCAAAGTTTTATTTAACGTGCCTAAACAGGATTGTTTAGAAGACTGTAATTATAATTAGCATCGTAATGGAATGCACCAAGATTTAAATCAGCATGCATTGTTCGTCTGGATCGAGCAGTACGTACTCCAACGGTTTCTAGTCTTGCTTGGTTGACAGACGACAGAATGCACGGTTACCGGTCAGCGCAGCCAACGGCTTGGCGCTAAAATCCCTGTGACACAAAATCTAGTGGGATAAGCTTGCCTGGTTAATAAACCACTCTAGTTCGTATGATTTTTGTCGCTTTTAAAAATAAATAGACATTATTTTTTTCGTGCTTGAGTTTTATAATTACGCTGAGCCCTTTGTGGCTTGATTACGTCATGCCGAAGCCTGCTAGTTTAAAAATTAAATGGGGGATAAGAGGTAAAGCCAGATCGTAAATATAAAAACGAGTTACAAATTTGATTTTAATATATTCCTGAAATACTAAGTATGAAAAAGTCTTGGTTTTAAAGGTTTGAACATTGTACCACTTAGCTGTTCTAACATTATACTTCCATATACATATTATAAATAAATTTTAAATGTTATTTTCGACTGAGTTTTAGCTTCTTATAAATTACAACAGTGCCCTCGCCCATATAAAATAAGACATACGCATTAAATAAATGTTTTTATTGTATAAGAATGGTTGTCCCCCATAATTTTGAATAAAAATCACACAATTTCGTTGAAAAATGTTCTGTTTCACTTACAATTTTACAAAACTGACATCACGTCACTTGAAATTATACAAAAAACGACATTTTTAGCCAATAAGCGATAAAAAATACGACATCCCACATCATTTCACTTAAAAATTATCACGTTTCGTCTTACAAAACGCTTTATAATAAAGAAAATGATGTAAAAACAGTTGTAAGAGTTATTTCTAAGCATAATTTTGCAAATGTTGTACACTTTTTCTCTAACTTGTGGCAGTTTTAGCAAGATTTGAATAAAAAACAGCCATTTCTGCAGCAATTTTAGTAAGATCTGAATAAAAACATGCAATTTCCAAAGCATTTCGTTTAAAATGTTAGAAAATCGACATCATCTCCCATGAAAATTTATAAAAATCGGCATCTTGTCACATTAAATTCTGTAAAAACGACAAAAACAATATTTTTTTCACAACTTTCATTGAAAAATAGTAAAATTTTACGAAAATACGTCTGTGCTGGCGACAAATGAAAATAAATTTGAATAGAAACACGCAAAAATTACGAAAAGACGTATGTGTTGACCCCCCAAAGTAACAAAAATTTGAATACGGAACCCTATTTTATAAGTAAACGTCTGAAATTGTGTCATTATATCGATAAAAACTGCATTTTAGTTTAAAAAATTCCAATATAAATGCAAACGGAGGAAAATAAAAACGCAATTAACCACAAAGTAACATAATTTTGAATAAAAAAACACAATTTCGTTGGAAAAATGTTCTGTTTCACTTAAAATTTTACAAAAACTGACATCATGTCACTTGAAATTATACAAAAAACGACATTTTTATCCAATAAGCGATAAAAAAATACGCCGTCTCACATAAATTTTAGAAAATCGACAGCATCTCCCATGAAAATTTATAAAAATCGGCATCTTGTCACATTAAATTCTGTAAAAACGACAAAAACAATATTTTTTTTACAACTTTCATTGAAAAATAGTAAAATTTTACGAAAATACGTCTGTGCTGGCGGCAAATGAAAATAAATTTGAATAGAAACACGCAAAAATTACGAAAAGACGTATGTGTGGACCCCCCAAAGTAACAAAAATTTGAATAAAATCACACAATCATACAGCATCTCACATAAATTTTCGCAAATATCGACATCATGTCACATAAATTATACAAAAACTGTCATCACGTCACTTGAAATTATACAAAAAACGATATTTTATTCAACACACGATGAAAATTGAACAAAAATCACGCAATTACAAGCCATCTCACATAAATTTTCACAAAAATCGACATCATGTTACATAAACTATGCATAATTTTGCAAATGTTTTACACTTTTTATAAAATGCATCGCTCAAAATTAAAAGAAATAGCAATTTCGTTGAAAAAATCTACTACCACAATCATTTCGATAAACAAAATTCAAAAAAACTTATACTTTTGACGGAAATATATGTATGTTGACCACAAATTAACATAATTTTTAAATAAAAACGCGCAATTCGTTGAAAAAAATATTCTGACACCACCAAAACACGCAATTTCATTGAAAAATATATATATGTTGTCCACAAATTAACATAAAGTTGAATAAAAACACGTAATTTTGTTGAAAAAATTTTCTGGCCCCTTCATTTCACTTAAAATTTTACAAAACTGCCATCATAACACTTGAAATTATACAAAATATATGTATGTTGATCACAAATTAACATAAACCTGAATAAAACACACAATTTCGTTGAAAAATTTGCAAATGTTTTACACTTTTTTATAAAATGTATCGCACAAAATTAAAAGAAATCACAATTTTCTAAATTATATCACGCTATTATGAAATCGTAGATTGATTTTTTGAAATTTTACACTTTGTAACTGTAAAATAACTACAAATACTAATATTTTAGCTTTAGACTTTGTAATTATTGCAGATTCGAGAAAAAAACAAAGCAGAGTGGAAATAAAAAACATAAACACTTTGTAATAAACAAATATATTGTTCTTATTTCTTATAATACTTAATAATATAAATATAAATGTACAGCAGAATGTCTTATTTCTAAAAATTCGCTAGCAATTTACAAAACTGTAGTTTGAGGTGCACGACATTTCAAATTAAAAAGACTGCAAGTAATAAAATCAGAAATTCATTGTGTAATTTTAAAGTTTAAGATGCACCCAATCTAGAATTCCCTTCGTTTTTGGTGTTGATGACATCTGCCTTAGAGGCATTTTTCTAACGACCCTTTTTTGGATGCGTTTCCTTATCGGCGTTCTTCTGACTGAACCTTTTTGATGTGGACTTGGATGAGTAGATGGTGTTTTTAATTTATATTCTAAATCGGACTCGCAGTTATCAGTTTCCATTTCGGTTTTTCCTGTAGTATCAGTCGGGGTTGGCTTCTTTTGCTGTTTAGGTTTAGCTAGCAGCACATTAGCAACGTTAAGGTCTTTGATGTACTCAGCAAACTGTAGGCGTCCGGGTGGATTAATAGTTTTTCGAGGCCGCAGAGTGTCATGAATTAAATCGACTATGTTAGACGCCGGTAAAATTTCACCCTTTATAGTAACGGTGCCCTTGTGATCCCAGCTCACATCGCTTGAGGTACTCAAAATGCGTAGGAAAACTTCAGCTTTTTTCTTAAAAGTTTTGGGAAGTGTAGATAAAATAACGGCATTTGATAGGCTGTCACTGGTTGTTTCAATAGGTATTTTGATTGGCTGCCGCGCCTGGTTTGTGAAATGAAGGAATCGTTGTAAAACCTGATTGTACTGGATCCATTTATCGTGATCAGTTAATTTGGACTTTAAAACTTTTTGCATTTCGTCATCAAGCTGTGATAATATATTTTTCTCTGCATCATTGCCAGCCTTAAGACGTTGGACAAATTCCGGCGATACAATCAACATCTTCCGCTCTTTGTCCATTTTAGTCGAAAAGGAGCTCAGTCGTTTGTTCTAGTAGAGCCGTCGTGAATAAACTAGCTTAAAACCAAGACTTTCATAATAAATATATAAAAAAAATATGACAGGTACGGGAATCGAACCCGTATTCTCTCTCGAGATCAGAACTTGAATCTGACGCCTTAACCATTCGGCCAACCTGCCTCCCTATATAAACGAGCACTCTCTGCATAATTAAGAAAATATATAGTTTAAATAGCCTTCTGCATGCAATTTCAAACAATATTTCATATAAATTAAGCCATGTACAAATTTCTTAATCAGGTTTTTGATATATATTTTATCGAAAGATTGGACCCTCAGCTACCGTTTTATTACTATTTGCCGTGATGCGTCATCGATGAATTTTACAAGAGCCAGCCTGTCTGCGATGTGACGTAGGTAATGTCTCCATACCTTTTTATTTTAAAATTCTATAAAATCAGAGGTCCAAACTGCTGCCGCATCAGGTAACAGAGTACAATGGTTTAAAACGTGTTAGTGCGGCATCAGTCGGGCCTCTGTTTTTATAGAATTTTAAAATAAAAAGGGGGTGGATACATTACCTACGTCACATCGCAGACAAGCTGGCTCTTGTAAAATTCATCGATGACGCATCACGACAAATAGTAATAAAACGGTAGCTGAGGGTCCAATCTTTCGATAAAATATATATCAAAACCGATTTAGAAATTTGTACATGGCTTAATTTATATGAAATATTGTTTGAAATTGTATGCAGAAGGCTTTTTAAACTATATGTTTTCTTAATTATGCAGAGAGTGCTCGTTTATATAGGGAGGCAGGTTGGCCGAATGGTTAAGGCGTCAGATTCAAGTTCTGATCTCGAGAGAGAATACGGGTTCGATTCCCGTACCTGTCATATTTTTTTTATATATTTATTATGAAAGTCTTGGTTTTAAGCTAGTTTATTCACGACGGCTCTACTAGAACAAACGACTGAGCTCCTTTTCGACTAAAATGGACAAAGAGCGGAAGATGTTGATTGTATCGCCGGAATTTGTCCAACGTCTTAAGGCTGGCAATGATGCAGAGAAAAATATATTATCACAGCTTGATGACGAAATGCAAAAAGTTTTAAAGTCCAAATTAACTGATCACGATAAATGGATCCAGTACAATCAGGTTTTACAACGATTCCTTCATTTCACAAACCAGGCGCGGCAGCCAATCAAAATACCTATTGAAACAACCAGTGACAGCCTATCAAATGCCGTTATTTTATCTACACTTCCCAAAACTTTTAAGAAAAAAGCTGAAGTTTTCCTACGCATTTTGAGTACCTCAAGCGATGTGAGCTGGGATCACAAGGGCACCGTTACTATAAAGGGTGAAATTTTACCGGCGTCTAACATAGTCGATTTAATTCATGACACTCTGCGGCCTCGAAAAACTATTAATCCACCCGGACGCCTACAGTTTGCTGAGTACATCAAAGACCTTA
This sequence comes from Agriotes lineatus, assembly GCA_940337035.1. NCBI lineage: Eukaryota > Metazoa > Arthropoda > Insecta > Coleoptera > Elateridae > Agriotes > Agriotes lineatus. The sequence continues at coordinate 45,868,784 of OW679201.1, read as the reverse complement.
ACGTTGCTAATGTGCTGCTAGCTAAACCTAAACAGCAAAAGAAGCCAACCCCGACTGATACTACAGGAAAAACCGAAATGGAAACTGATAACTGCGAGTCCGATTTAGAATATAAATTAAAAACACCATCTACTCATCCAAGTCCACATCAAAAAGGTTCAGTCAGAAGAACGCCGATAAGGAAACGCATCCAAAAAAGGGTCGTTAGAAAAATGCCTCTAAGGCAGATGTCATCAACACCAAAAACGAAGGGAATTCTAGATTGGGTGCATCTTAAACTTTAAAATTACACAATGAATTTCTGATTTTATTACTTGCAGTCTTTTTAATTTGAAATGTCGTGCACCTCAAACTACAGTTTTGTAAATTGCTAGCGAATTTTTAGAAATAAGACATTCTGCTGTACATTTATATTTATATTATTAAGTATTATAAGAAATAAGAACAATATATTTGTTTATTACAAAGTGTTTATGTTTTTTATTTCCACTCTGCTTTGTTTTTTTCTCGAATCTGCAATAATTACAAAGTCTAAAGCTAAAATATTAGTATTTGTAGTTATTTTACAGTTACAAAGTGTAAAATTTCAAAAAATCAATCTACGATTTCATAATAGCGTGATATAATTTAGAAAATTGTGATTTCTTTTAATTTTGTGCGATACATTTTATAAAAAAGTGTAAAACATTTGCAAATTTTTCAACGAAATTGTGTGTTTTATTCAGGTTTATGTTAATTTGTGATCAACATACATATATTTTGTATAATTTCAAGTGTTATGATGGCAGTTTTGTAAAATTTTAAGTGAAATGAAGGGGCCAGAAAATTTTTTCAACAAAATTACGTGTTTTTATTCAACTTTATGTTAATTTGTGGACAACATATATATATTTTTCAATGAAATTGCGTGTTTTGGTGGTGTCAGAATATTTTTTTCAACGAATTGCGCGTTTTTATTTAAAAATTATGTTAATTTGTGGTCAACATACATATATTTCCGTCAAAAGTATAAGTTTTTTTGAATTTTGTTTATCGAAATGATTGTGGTAGTAGATTTTTTCAACGAAATTGCTATTTCTTTTAATTTTGAGCGATGCATTTTATAAAAAGTGTAAAACATTTGCAAAATTATGCATAGTTTATGTAACATGATGTCGATTTTTGTGAAAATTTATGTGAGATGGCTTGTAATTGCGTGATTTTTGTTCAATTTTCATCGTGTGTTGAATAAAATATCGTTTTTTGTATAATTTCAAGTGACGTGATGACAGTTTTTGTATAATTTATGTGACATGATGTCGATATTTGCGAAAATTTATGTGAGATGCTGTATGATTGTGTGATTTTATTCAAATTTTTGTTACTTTGGGGGGTCCACACATACGTCTTTTCGTAATTTTTGCGTGTTTCTATTCAAATTTATTTTCATTTGCCGCCAGCACAGACGTATTTTCGTAAAATTTTACTATTTTTCAATGAAAGTTGTAAAAAAAATATTGTTTTTGTCGTTTTTACAGAATTTAATGTGACAAGATGCCGATTTTTATAAATTTTCATGGGAGATGCTGTCGATTTTCTAAAATTTATGTGAGACGGCGTATTTTTTTATCGCTTATTGGATAAAAATGTCGTTTTTTGTATAATTTCAAGTGACATGATGTCAGTTTTTGTAAAATTTTAAGTGAAACAGAACATTTTTCCAACGAAATTGTGTTTTTTTATTCAAAATTATGTTACTTTGTGGTTAATTGCGTTTTTATTTTCCTCCGTTTGCATTTATATTGGAATTTTTTAAACTAAAATGCAGTTTTTATCGATATAATGACACAATTTCAGACGTTTACTTATAAAATAGGGTTCCGTATTCAAATTTTTGTTACTTTGGGGGGTCAACACATACGTCTTTTCGTAATTTTTGCGTGTTTCTATTCAAATTTATTTTCATTTGTCGCCAGCACAGACGTATTTTCGTAAAATTTTACTATTTTTCAATGAAAGTTGTGAAAAAAATATTGTTTTTGTCGTTTTTACAGAATTTAATGTGACAAGATGCCGATTTTTATAAATTTTCATGGGAGATGATGTCGATTTTCTAACATTTTAAACGAAATGCTTTGGAAATTGCATGTTTTTATTCAGATCTTACTAAAATTGCTGCAGAAATGGCTGTTTTTTATTCAAATCTTGCTAAAACTGCCACAAGTTAGAGAAAAAGTGTACAACATTTGCAAAATTATGCTTAGAAATAACTCTTACAACTGTTTTTACATCATTTTCTTTATTATAAAGCGTTTTGTAAGACGAAACGTGATAATTTTTAAGTGAAATGATGTGGGATGTCGTATTTTTTATCGCTTATTGGCTAAAAATGTCGTTTTTTGTATAATTTCAAGTGACGTGATGTCAGTTTTGTAAAATTGTAAGTGAAACAGAACATTTTTCAACGAAATTGTGTGATTTTTATTCAAAATTATGGGGGACAACCATTCTTATACAATAAAAACATTTATTTAATGCGTATGTCTTATTTTATATGGGCGAGGGCACTGTTGTAATTTATAAGAAGCTAAAACTCAGTCGAAAATAACATTTAAAATTTATTTATAATATGTATATGGAAGTATAATGTTAGAACAGCTAAGTGGTACAATGTTCAAACCTTTAAAACCAAGACTTTTTCATACTTAGTATTTCAGGAATATATTAAAATCAAATTTGTAACTCGTTTTTATATTTACGATCTGGCTTTACCTCTTATCCCCCATTTAATTTTTAAACTAGCAGGCTTCGGCATGACGTAATCAAGCCACAAAGGGCTCAGCGTAATTATAAAACTCAAGCACGAAAAAAATAATGTCTATTTATTTTTAAAAGCGACAAAAATCATACGAACTAGAGTGGTTTATTAACCAGGCAAGCTTATCCCACTAGATTTTGTGTCACAGGGATTTTAGCGCCAAGCCGTTGGCTGCGCTGACCGGTAACCGTGCATTCTGTCGTCTGTCAACCAAGCAAGACTAGAAACCGTTGGAGTACGTACTGCTCGATCCAGACGAACAATGCATGCTGATTTAAATCTTGGTGCATTCCATTACGATGCTAATTATAATTACAGTCTTCTAAACAATCCTGTTTAGGCACGTTAAATAAAACTTTGGAATTCTATGCAACGGTTAGAAGCCCTACACAATCGCCGGCTAAATAGAAAGTCTGCCTGGAGCGATAACGTCTTTTGTAATTACGCATAGGTAGCAAACGGGATGGAAAAGAGAAAGCTGTAGAAAATCAATGGGACTGAGTGAGATAGCGTCACTCATATTAAATTAATTACAGCAAAACTAGTTACAAAGTCAATTTTTTAAAATTATTAACAAGTTTCTAAGGCCCTAGACGGCACAATTCCGTTCTTATATTTTATATATTCGAAAAAATAATTTGTTTCAACTCGAACGGTGTGACAGCAGAGCTGCGAAATGACGTCTTGTTCAATTCCTATATTTCCAAGACGCCTCAATAGCGTAGCGGTAAGGTCCTAATACTGTTAACCAGAAAACTCGGGTTCGATTCCCACTTGGGCCCGCCGCAAATAGCTTTTTTAAATTTAAATATTTCCACGAGTGAATGCAAGAGAGAGACAGCAGCTTCGAAGAGCGCGATGGCTCTATCAGTTTGAATTTCAAATATTTCCGCAAAAATTCAAATTTAAAAACAACCGCCGTGAGAAGTGCGCGCGCACCAAGATGGCCGACACCCCCGGGAAATTCAAATTCAAAAAATTAAACTTAGAAAAAATCGGTAAAAATTCAAATTTCAAATATTCCCGCCAGAAATCCAAGATGGCCGCCGCGCGTAATTTAATCGGAAGCTATTGCGTAATTTATTCAGTAGCACATATGTAAATTACATATCAAACTTCATATGTGATTAATTAGATCAAACCGCGAAATTAATTAGATCAAACCGCGAAATTAATTAGATCAAACCGCGAAATTAATTAGGTCAATCCGCGAATAAAACCGCGAAATCCGCGAATTAAACCGCGAATCCGCGAATCAAATAAAAAGTGGAGGGGATAGCTGCCCCTATTCTACTCATTTGTTTTATTTCTGTAATTTCGATTGAAACCTTATTGCTGTGCCGAATTTCCAGCGTGTTTGACTTAATTTCTTCAACGTCCCTCGAATTTCACCTTGGCTTATTGTGTGTTAGTATGACGTTTCATCTTTTGTGCCTTGGCCCTGACGAATTTTTCCTAGGGCCTCATCGAAGCTTAACTTGCCTTAATAATGGTATTCGCTCCTTAACTTTTAACCACCGAGTTCGTCTGTTTAACGTAAGTTCAACTGTGTTTACACATTAAATTGTTTACTGTATATATGGTTCCGTGGACCAGCTTATGCTGAAGGATCTGTGATATTTAGGATAGTACGATTATTTTAGAGCATATGTTCATTGGGTGCCCCTGCGTATTGAACGTGTACATGCAAGTACCATATTACTGACTATTATACATTTGACTGTGATTATATGTGTTTTAGTTACTGCAAACTAAATTATAACTTGGTTAAGATATTTATTTCATTTCTATCTGAACACATTTGTTGTATAACAAATCATTGACACTCTTTTTGTTTTAAGTTTTTGTAAATAACCCCACGCCGTTTTCACTGTTAGATAGCTGGCCCTCAAATGTACTCATGTAGTCATGGCCAAAATGAGGAATCTCTACATTTGACACAAAGGAGGTACTAAAACAAGGTTACGTGCTCATTCCACTACTGTTCTTTTGGGTAATAGATGAAGCAATTAGGAGGGTTAGACAAAAAATTAGACCACTACAGCTAAGGCACTGGATAATGGAAAAGTAAAACTAGCAGAACTCCTACTTGCAGATGACTTTGTAATAATCAGTAGCGGCTCGTGATAATTATATTTGCGGGCCCAATAACCAACGGAAAAGTTATAATTATAGAATCACCGACATTCTATTGATGTTTTAATCTAAATATGTACCTATTTTTAATCACCTGTTAATTGTGTTTGATTATATTTTATCTATAAACTGAATTAACTGAACTGCAATGTTTACACAACGCAATAAAGCAAATTCTGTACAACAATTCATATATGAGGTGCAGAAAGTTCGTGTTTTTTATCTTCTGATGTAAATATTTGGGATCTTTAAATCTTAATCTTGACCAGGTTTCTCAATTTCTTCACTATAAAACAAAACACATGGAAGACAAAACAGGGAATTTACTGCATCACATCCACAAATCATTTGTTTTACATGTAAATGTTCACAGAAAAATGTTTTGTATAATTACGAGTCCCAGCTTTATCTTGCTGGTTGACATCTAAAATCGGTATAGCTCGTCCAAGTTTTTTATTTTTACCTTTCCAGCTAACGGTAGGTTCTTAAAATTAATGTTGAGCATAACGTTTTATGCTGTTCTCTGCCATTCTTTGATAAAACCTATACGAAACAACCGAAATGGCTGCACGTAAATAATCACTTACAACACGAAGCAAAACCATATATACAAATGCTCGAATTCACCTTGTACACTACAGTTTGTTTTCAATGTCACAGCTTGCAATATTTTCAAGGCGTTATACTATGACGTGGCGTCGCTGAACCCCCAGATGAATTACATTTTCGCGAGTGATAAATTGAAGTGAAAATTTGTAAATACTCAAGAAGACTTCCCAGCGCTGGCGGCTTTAACAGGGAAAACCGACACGTACATTTAAACCTCTATACAGTCAATTCTGCCACTTCAGCGTTTATTCGTGGTCCCATATAAGTTTGGAGCAAGATTTCGGATCGCCCTCATCGGCTGCCAGCCGCTGTTTTTATTGATACGTAGGAGTGTGTTGATCATGTCATGCTGACATACTTCTTGGATGTTGTTTTAACATCTGTTAAGCGGGATTGACGATCGCGGAATTTCGTTTTTAAACCTTGTAATATAACAGTGGGATAGATGATATTTTCAATTATAGATTAGTTACTTCTTTCTCATGACAGATAGGCTGTTGACAGCTAGCTTCCCTGCTCTTCTAAGGAGCAGCCACCAGTGATAACGGTAGAAGAATCAGAAAAAACCTTTACAACGCAATCTACTAAAGGAAACAGGAACATCAATGTCCACTATGATAATAAATGGGAAAAACATGGAACAAGTAAAAAGTTAGCATCTGGGAGCGATAATTGAAGGAAATAGGAGATAAGATAGAGGAGTGAATGAAATAATAGCCAAAGTTGTACAACCCGCTTAACCGATTTTTCAGAAAAAAAGAGGTGACAAAGGAAGTTAAAGTACAAATTCATAATAAACGGAGGTGAATCATGGACATTCGCGGATGGAAACAAAAGTTGAATAAATGCGACGAAATTCGATTTTTCAGAAAAATACAGGGAAAACAAGAAAAGACAAAATCAGGAAAGAGGTCTACAGAAAAGAGGTATAGATAAACCCCGTGACAACAAAAATGCAAGACCTACAATTGTGGTAATTAGGCCATAGTAATAGGATATTAGAGAAGACACTTGCGAAAAGAGTCTATGAAGCAAAAACTCAAGGAAACAACAGAAGGGATCAACCAAGAAAAACCTGGTAAGGAGAAGTAAAACAGGCGGCAGAAGAGAAAAGAATAAAATGGAGGGAGTTAAATAAGTTCGCCCAGAATAGAAAATTAACTAACTCAATTGTCTTACAACTCACGGCAAGACTTAGGATCAAGCAAGGTATAAGTAAAACTGCAAGGGATTATATCTCCCCAAAGAAGCATTTCTAGATGGCTTCAACAAAGACTATGTTTTAATAGGTGGCTTTTACTATGCCATTGTACCGAAAAAATGACAATCACCCACCTGGAAGTGTTAGTAAATCCAACCCGCCCCTAACCACAGCAGGCTCTAAAAAACACCGGAATCGAATCTTATCAGCGGAGGTAGCAGCGAATTTGCATCGAATCCCCAGCAGAGGCATCCACCAGAACGCCCCACATTGTTATTACAATTTTTCCAACTTGAACTTGTCTGCTGCGCCTAAAAATAGCGGCAAGACGTCTCCGGAACACGTGTTTTAAGTCATGCAGTATGCATGAAGCGGAAGCGCGCACGCCCTTGGTTCTGCTCGAAAGTCACGCAAGAAATTAAACATGTCCCTCGCCCATGCATTGTAATCAAGCCCGTAGACAAACCGCGACCGTTTAGCCGTAATAACGGCGAGGTTCCTAAATTCCACCAGCGGTTTATTTATGTGGAAACATCGCACCCCCGACCCCAGTTCGATCCTTTCCATTCGCACTCTGGTTTATTGCGGTTTTCTGCATTCAAGGACCCTCCGATCGGGGACCGGCTGTTTGGATGACACCGAACTCTTTAGATAACCTTGGAGCAGAAGGCGCGAACCGCTTCGAGTCGGCAGGATTAAGGGTTGGGCGAAAACGGCCATAACCCCCGAGGCCTATTTATTTTCAATATAGATTTCGCAGTACTAAAGAAAATTCAGTATATTTCAAATGTATCTGTTTGAAATGTGTGTTAAAAGTAAAACCTTTCAGTTTCGCAACGCCGTCTACAGGGAGTCCCTAAAACATAAGTACATGGCTTAATCAACGAAAAAAATATATTATCGACATTCCCGTTAAAAAGTTACTGTCTCATCCATATAGTGTTACGGGCATTTTCATATAAGCAGATATTGGTGCTTTATTGGTTAAAATTAGCCCTACATGCTTTTTCCTACCGTAGGCGAGCAACTAAATTGTTAAGCCAATTTAAAAAGGATATAAATAATGGTAATTTTGCTTATGTTCAGGACTTCTCTTAGCATATTCTACAAACGTTCGAATGTATTGTCTTTGGGTTTCCAACTCTATCTGAAAGATTTTTGTCGAATATTAGCCTTGTTAAGAGGAATTGCGGATGCTATGGTAAAGGATGTGACTCTAGTACCACTAACTTGACAGCAGTTGACCGTCCGTACCCGCTGATTGACCGATTTGATATCTAGTCTTTCTATGCATGTTATTTCGTCTCGTATGGCACTTTTAGACACTTTGGAATGGAATTTGTTCTGAAGTCGAATTTACTTCGCCGATCGGGGTGCAGTCTCGTAGACACATCCATGTTCCGATAGGGTATTCACTCATCAAAATGTTCTGTAGTTTAACAATTGAGTGTACTCTAGGAAAATATTTCCAAAAAAGCATCTCTTACTACTACTGAAAATTATAGATTTGTGCATCTCTCCACTTTGTGTGGAAATCTGAAATTTTAGTAGAAGTAAATATCTCCCTTACCTTTTCCCAATCCTGTGTTCTGTGTATATTATATAATTTTATGGGAAATTAACATTTTGAGTGGAGCTAATAGAACATATTGATATAATCATTAAATGATAAAGCATTCAATAACTACAAAAATAAAGCAGCTTAAAATAATGTTCCTAAAAGGGGTGATGGTTTCGTTTTATTATTGGAATTTCGGTTTCTTACAGCAGTATTTGCATATCATTTGTAAATAGTCCAGTTTTGGTTGCAATTGTAATACGAATTAGTCGGGACTTGTCTGAAAGGGGTAATTGTTATAATATGTAATATAGGGGTTTGGTTCTTACATATTTGGTCATGTAGTTAAAGACATACACAATGTAAAACTATTAACCTAAAAATATGAATTATGACAATTAGAAAAGTCATAACGAGTAATAAAATAAAACTGTATTATCATTTGTTTGATAACCATTGGTTTTGGCGGGTAGTTACAAATAAACAGAACAGAAGGGGTTGAAGAAAAATATCATTTGAATGGATACGTCCTATTTGAAATCGAATTTAATAGTCAATTTCATAAGTTAATGTACTGGTATGTATCTATTAATATTGTCATACACCGAGAGAGTGTGATAGACAATTATTAGTGCAAAAGTAAAAACTTGTGTGTGCATCCATTACCACTACAAGGATGTGCTGCCAACCACAACAAGAATAGCTGTAGCAGAGATCTGGCGAATAGAAAAATATAGCGTCTAAAGAGCTCGAAGATAGAAGCGTACAAAGTGTGTCTATTAACTGTCAATTTAAAACAAGACACATATAAGAGAAAAGTAGTAATATAAAATATACCTGCTACGTACAGAGTTATTAAAGTTGAATTAAATTGAATCATAAATTAGATAAACATAAAATTGTAAACAAACCGTAAATTAATCTAAAATGTATTTAACTGATATTAAGTATTATCAAATATTATTATTGAAGGTGTTATACGTATGATAAAGGCAGTTATCAATTACTTAATAAATACAATTGTTCTATATCTGGTATTATAGTTATTCATTGTTATGTCTTAATCTGATTTTAATAGTAACCCTGAGATAGAGTCGAATAACTAATGTTATTACAATTACATGCTAAAGACTGTGGACAAAATGTAAGATTGAAATCTAAATTTGAAAATAAAACCCTGAAAATAAGAATTAAATTAAATAAAAATCAAATAAAAGCCATAAGACCACAGCAATATAGACGAATGGATGTCGATAATTCAACACCTCCTTGGTGACTATAAGTCATTGTTACTCTTAACATCTATTCTTCACCTTCAGATTACTTAAAACTGAAAAAAGTACGTTGAGCAGATCAATAGCCAGAAGTAAGAGTTGTAAAAGCACCCTAAGTTTGCACACTAATATATATCATTGCAGCTTCCTTTTTCTTCTCTGGTCTTTACTGTTCGTTTCTATTTTTATTGTCCGTCTTGGATTTACGTGTTGCATAAGTCAAAGTTGTCCGTTGCAAATCAGTTGCGACAGATAAGCTAACACTTTACATATGACTTAAGCCTTTTGCAAATAACTTAAAGAGTATTAATGTGTTGTGAATAATCACTTTATTGAAATCGTCTGGTTAATGCCGGACTCACTGGTGCATTAATGTTGAAAGTGCATTTTCTACGTATTTTGAATTTTAAATATTAGTATGTGTTAAACACGTATCTATAATTACCATTTTACTCTGAGCGCAGCGTGATCACGACGCTAATTAGCTATTGGAATCGCTTCCAAATATTTGCTTTTAAGTGTCATAACCTTAAGATTCTGTTCTGTTTTGCATTATATACCTATATATATATTAAAAGCTAAAAATAATCTCACTTTAATTGTGCCGCATTTATGTTTTGTTCCTACTTTAGCAAGTTATAGCTTATCAATGCGTCTGCATCTGATAGAGGCAACTTTTGAAGTATCTTCTTCATTTCAAGATATTATTCACATAATATCAGAGAATTACTCCGTTTAGATTTGAGAAGTGTTGCTTAATTAAATTGGTAGCGGTTGTATGTGATCAGTTTAGTATTAACTCACCCCTCTTATCACAGAAGTTAGCTGGCTCGCTGAAGGCATTGGGCATGGAACCATTTTTGGGTATTTACAATTCGCTTGGCTTGCTTTGAAAAGTGTTACAATTGTCATTGGTTTAGTTTTGTGCCATTGATTATTGGAAGCGTTCAGCGTTCAGCAGTGACACCCTCGTTTCATCCAATATTAGTGGGATAAGTGGGACCACTCCGATTTTTAAATATTTACACATTTAAGATTCCTCAAAAACCTCCAAAAATAAACACATTTATTAATAAAAAACAACAATATATACATAACTCTATCCCACATTGTTACAATCTCTATAATTCCTTAAATGTAATCAGAAACTTGCAAAAAAACTCCAAAATATAGCAGTAGCGGTACGAGGAAAATTTTGACGGTAGAGCCAACCGAATGTAAAATTAATTTTCCATCCTCTCACAGAAATGCAGATTCCAACATTTCGATATCTCTAAATATTTTGCATATTCAGTATCAACAGTTAGAATTAGTAAAAAAATAGCAAACTTATTTACAGACCAACAAAATATGATAAATTGAATCCAATATTTCGCTTTAATTTTTCTTTTAAAAGTACAATTCAACCAAAAAATGTATCTCTACCAATTGTTTTAAGTTTATCTTCAAGAAGTAAGTACATAATACGTATAATATAATAATAGGAATTTATTGCTACGTCTAACTAAAATACTTATACAATTTTATTTTTGAGAACTATCAAGTCATGCAATTAAATGTAATTAAAATAACACGCTCGTGCTTGCGACCTTGCGTAGGAATTATATCGTAAGAGAATACGTTACCCTACGTGCCAAAGTTGTAAGCATTGAAATCGGTAACTCGAAACACGAGTTATCACAACCAAGGTCATACTGCTTGAGCCAAACGTGAAGCTGCCCCTACTGAGTGCTAAACAGCATATTTTTGAACCAGCGATCCTACGCAGCTCTCCACCTACCGCAGCCCATATACTATCGAAAAGCTGAGCCGCTTCGAATTGGCCTCAAAGCGTCCATGAAATCAAACGATTATCGTACAGTTAATATTCATGAATTAAAAATTACTTATGCATTGTTTACCCTCTAAAATGAAAAAATTATGAGAAAGAAGTACAATAAGATTTTTATTTCAAAACAAAATAACTGGTTGGTTCCTTATACCGAACCTCCACTGAATTACAGTAATAAAAACGCGAAATGAATATTTTAACAGAAGTTTTATCGTTGCAGTGGCACCATCTATACTCAGTATTTCTCTAAAAGATGTATTAGTCAAGGTTGTTACTGAAACTTTCGTATCCATTTATTAAAACTACCGGAATGTGTTGCCAGATGGTGCTGTGTAAAGTGAATAACCAAGGTTGGTAAAACTGAAAGCTTCAGTTTTACCAACCTTGGTGAATAACGCTATTTTTGCATCTCTACGGCAATCAGTGTTCACTAAAATGAAAAAATTTCCCTGTTGCTAACATCAATAAAATGTCATGTTTTAAGTCATATTACTGAGCTTTAAACTTACCGCTGTCAGAATTAACTGACAATTGCCTTAATGACATAAAGACGCAGCAACTCTGATTAATATTATTTTTCGAAAAAAATAGGGTATCTCTGTTGCATGAAATGCGTACGTTGGTCCACCCTGTATAATACTGCCATAAATAAGCTTATCTTATGGCCTTTCAAAGCTTTTCTCAATGCGAATTTTCTACTATAAATAACAGTAATCAAGTACCAAATTTTCTTTTTAAGGGCCTTCTTCTCGTCTACCTATTTAATTCTTTATTGGGTACCTATATAATTCTTATATCGATTTAGGAACAGATTACTAAAAAAAGGATACTTTCGTACCCCCAACCTTAGCGTTAGCTCTAAATATTCCACAGGAGACCCGCTGTAGAAATCTATTTTTATAACTAAAACTCAGAAGGATTTTACCCTCAAGCACTGAAACAGAAGTTAACTTTTCCTAAGAAAATTTCCAATTCCAAAAATTTTATTATAAATGGTCCTACCTTCAGCTGTAAGTAAAAATATCTTTAATTTTCTAAAGTGAAAAAGAGCCACAGAGCCTCTAGGCTTTCTTTGACTCTAGAATTTTTAAATTAATTAAAAGTAAAATATTTTTCATATTTGTCTCCATGTTTACTCACAGTACAAAAAGCCAAAGTTTATTAATTTTTTGTCAAAATTAAAATTAATCAAGGCTTACATCAAACCAACAGCTACATACAACTTAGTATACTAGTAGTATAGCTTAGTGACAGTATTTTCTGAAGGTAAAATGTAAAAATTGTATTTTCTATCAAACAAATACAGTACGTGGTAAACTCTAATTTGAAAGAAAAGAGTAGAAGCACCGACTTAAATTCTACATAAGCAATTCTGAGTCGATTTCAGGCACTTTAGTTTTTTCCGCGTAATAATGAAATATTACTATCCATTACAATGTAGAGCTGTTTACAAATTAAAATCAACCCGAATTCTGGGACGAAAGATAACAAGTAAACATTAAAAATCGAAATCGATTTTAGATAAACGTGTCCAAGCTCTTCCAAGCTGTAAGAGGATTAGATGTTTATAGCATACTCTATAAAAATAGAAGTTAGAGCTTTGTAGAAAGCAGAAATGGAACTTACTACGTTCTATTCTTAACTTCCATATATAATTATTATGTAGTTGATTTTTTTATAGAAAAACGATGCTGTTCAATATATCTTGCTTGATCAATTACAGCTGCTTTAATTTGTTAATAGTTGGCAGTCACTAGTTAATAATCCTCGCTTGGCATTTGAACTGCTAATTTTATATATATATCAATGAAATAATTAAACTCGTCTTTGTCTATAGAATGAAATCCAGCTTCTAAAACGCTTTCTTAAACACATTCCGTGTGATTTACAAAACGGGAATCATTCCAAATAACTAGGTAATCACAAAGTTAATTTTGATACCCCAAAAGAACAACCCAAAGCTTGTTCAGATTACATCTCCCTGATGAGTCATGCCTTGAAAATTTTTCTCTGAATTATCCACAACAGCCCCAAAGATGCCTTAATATGAATCAGGATATATTGTTTCGCCTTATTTCATTTTGGCGTTGATTGTGAACCGCACCTTCGAGTCTGAGTTCCCATCTCTAATTTCAATAGTCACGCGCCCCTCTTTCCTTCGAACGCCACGCGAAGGAATTTTTATTTTTCTGTAAAAACGCGTAACCTTCGATACAGGTACCTGGCTTGAGGTTTCCCAGATGCTCTTCTTCTAATATCAACTCTACGCGAAGGCAGCTGTGCAAGCGGGATTGGTCAAAACCTACTGTAGGGATTTAAAATGTTGATTCCAGAAGTAGGCTATGGATTCTTACTGCATATTTGTTTCTTACGAACAATTGCGGTGCGCGCTCCATGCAGCGTGGCTGGCGTTAGCTCCGAATTCCAACTAAGGAAGAGCTATTTCTTTTTAATTATTTTCTGTACTAATCAAGTTGTAATTAAGCCTCTATTTTCCGCTAGAATATTCGTGCTTCATTGTCCCCTGGAAATCGCTCGTGGGCGCAGAGTCCTGCGCGTGTTTTCGAGCCAAGGTCGTTTCCGCAACATCTTCAACCCAGAAATGTCTACTTACAACAAGCTGTGTTCACACCTGGTAGCTGCCTTCAAGATCACCCTGAGGGAGCATCCCATTTAAATGCAGTAAGTGCATGCTAACTTGCATATTTACTATTTTTTTCTGTCGATAAGGGCATAATTGCCTGCTATAAATTTGCGCAGTTATAAACAAAGGCCTTTGGGGGTAAACTCGTACGGTAACGTAATTTTATTAGCTTAATCAGACGTTATCACATAGGGAGTCAACTAACAAGTATGCCGTGTGTGCACTGTGAAACACCACTTGCGCAGTGTGACCTTGAACGTCCGCCATTTTCAATTTCATTTTAAAGTTTTACAAGCTGACGAACGTACGTTCTTTTATCATCATTATTAACTGTAATGTTTGCATAGCATTCCAGATGTCAATATTTAACATATTGATTGTGTACATTTTTCGAGTTTTAATTAGAATCATTTATTTCGTTTTACCTGACTTAATTGTTATTTACCATTTATGAGCTTTATTGAGCATCCAGCTTTAATTACATTTGTTAATTGTGACACTGTTGGTGATATTAAATTGTATTTACGGTTACTAGTATATTTTCTTTATTATATATACTCAACCCTTCATGAACCTGCTCGTATTCTTTTGAGATTTAGGTTGACGTAAGAGGCATCCAAGTTAGGGGGTAATTTGTTTTGGTAGCCTAATTTGTGTTTATGCCGTGTTTAACGACTGGCACCCGCTGGTATAAAATATATAACATTTTTCTTTAACCTAAAATCGCTGCCTAGTCCTTATTAACGCCACATTTTGCAGAGAGTTAGAGCTAGCTAGGGCTGTGCTACGCCTCGTTTAAGGGTTGTACAATATGCCGGTTAATTTTGAAAAGCCATTCTACAGGATTCCATGCCAAAAAGTTATATTTTGATTAGCAGAAACATCGACCAAAAGAACATAAAACTAATCGCGAACCGTATTTATATTTTCAGTAGTTATGTAGTATTCCCTAACCGGTAAATCCCCTAGTTCCTAATTTATATCATATTTACTGTTAGCTATAGTATGTAGCTGAAGTGGTCTTCGATTACAATTCGTCCTTTCCAATAGGTATACTCCTCTTAAATTTTCAAGGGTGTGATAGATATAAGTATATCTTAAAGGGTTTTGATGTTGACGCAGCCAGAATTCTTTGTATACTTCCCCTGAGAGAATCGTTTTACAACTTTTACCGTAATTTCGCATTTCCCATAAGAAATTCTGACAGTAACGACGTACATTTTGTCGACATCAATATTTTCCATGCATTTTCATAACGTGGTGAATGGAATAGTGTCCTAGTATCCTATAGGTTATTTTTGGAGTAATCGGTAGGATCGTTTCCATAGCATGCAAAAAGATTATGATGTAAAATTATTTACCAATGCTAAAACATTATTGGTAACGTAAGCACGATGAAAAACTACTAATAAAAAGGCTATTAAATTTAGAAAAAATAATTTTATGTATATAAAGTATACTGAATAGTTAGCAGTTGGTAATTAATCAATATACCAATGTTCTAAATAGCACAAAGATGCAGAGCAAGATAAACAGAATTAATTATATTTCTTTGACATTTTTTAAATTTAATAAGTTTAATAGATTTATAAGTCAAAATTAAAGTTATCTAAGATTTTAGTTTGGTAAATAAAAATATTATTGACGTAACATATTGTTTAATAATTAAAACAGTTTATATTTAAACGTTTCGGCAATTATGTTGGCTTCATCAGTAAAAGAGGGCAAACAATTACAAAATTATTCAAGTTTTAATTTACATTGTTGATATTTGAAGTTGGCGTAATTGTTTTCATCATAATGAATGTTATCAATTAACGTGTCGTAATATATTACGCCAATCTCAAATATCAACAATTTAAATTGAAACTATAATCATTTTGTCATTTTTGCCCTCATTTTGACGTTTATCTTGTGTTTGTTGGTTTGGTAATTCCCCATTTTTAATAAGTTGTCTTGGTGTGTCATTGAGTGATTCATTCCCTGTTCTCGTTGAAATAGGGTCCAGCAACGTTTACCACTAACGTATTAACGACTAGCCTAGTCGATGTTTCGGTCTAAACTGAGAATAATGACTATATTGTGGTGTGTAGTTGTGGAAAGATATTTGCCATTTCGAATTCTTACTAAAAAGTCAACGAATCATAATTTCTTCTGTACACATATTTTTAGTTAATTGAAGTACCTTAGGTAACTATAGAGGAGAGAATGATTGTTTGTCTGGAAGAGAAATTAGAGAAAAACTCTGTTATTCGTAATGGATTTAAATAGTCCACACACATCAATGCATGCACATAAGCCCCTAGTACTTCATTTCATTTGATAAGTTTCTTTAATTTCAGGTTATACAATTTTCAGAGACAACTACATCTTGTTACGTCACTCTGACAGGTAACCAAGAAAAATAGCAAAAACAGCCAACTTCTCAGCAGGAGATGGTCGTGGCTTAAACTAGAGACTCATTATTATATTAGCCTTAATAATAATAATAATATGAGCGCCAAGTGGCAACTGACCCAAGCGCTTTGCGTACATGTCGAAAAGGTGCTACTAAACCAATTCTTGAAAATGAAAGAGGGCAATGCAATAAGTAAGGAGCAGTATAACTACTTCTTTAAATGCTCGGTAGTGCATATACAAAAGCATAATTATACCAAATTTACGCGAGAAATTAGTATCGCAGTGCAACTGAAACTATGCACAAAGGTAGAGAGGGCGCTTAAAATCAATAATTAAATGTTACACATAGCTATGAATGCTTAAGAAAAGTGAATAGTACAAATTGACGGTAGTATAAGCAATTCATATTACCGAACAATTAATCGGTAATATATAATGAGGTCCCGATATTATTAAATAGGAGGTAAAAGCGCATAAAACATATCGTTATTTACCGAAAATAACATTTTGAGTTCAGATTGAATTTGGCCCAAAAGACATACATGCAAGAACGTTCTCTTAGTAAAATTATATTATTAACAAAAAGATCTTACAAACGCCAAGTACTTGGTACAGATTTGATATACATCATGGAAAACCCTCACTAATTAATTAAAATCATACTAAATTCAACGCAATGCCTTTCAACAAGGTAATAGTTAAGTTTAAGTGAACCGAGCTGATAAGTCACAAACTTGAAGTAAAAGCCTAAATATTGAATTTCGATAAGTAAGTTAAAGCTTGCGAAACTGCTTTACAAAAGAATATTAAAAAATAAAATACAATGCAATAAAGGCTACAATAATGGTGAGACGCATTTCGCTAAAGATAAGTTATAGAATGTTGTAAACCGTGACTTTAAGTATACTTGAAAGTTGCCCTACATAGTTAAGTACAAATAAAATCTGGTATTTAAAGGATTCATCAACGTTAGCACAAAGCAATAATCAAACCACAAATGATTAAATTGTTCAGGTTATGTCGAATAAAAGGACATTTTGTTGTAAGTCCATGTAGGTTAACAGGCAGGCAGTGGATGCCTCAGAAGGTGATGACATCTATAGCGCCAAGCTTGAGGAAAGTCAGAAGGGGTAGTGTCAGGTGGGGATGCAATATTTAAACGGCTATTTCACGTAACAATCCTCGGCTACAGGTAATGTATCTTGATGATGGGGCTCCAAAAGCGAACTGAACCCCGTTTGCAGAAACAGAATCCAAATACACTAACTAATCGCACACAACTGCGAAGTGCTTGCTCACGCTTTCATACAGCAAAGAGTTTTCGCCCGTAACTAAAATCACCTGCAAATCAAAACGCTTAAAATAGAATCAGAAATATAAAGGGTGAACGGAGCATGCCGTTTGAGATGTGCTGCTTCCACCGCCATTAAATCGTGGCATGTGCTTGGTATCAGGTAAAATCCCCAAAATTTGTGTTTTGGAGAAGTAACCGAAAATACTGCTTGCAGGAGCATCATCCAGTTTCCACAAACGAAGCGGAAAAAAACTAATTTCTCAAAATGGTTGCATAACGATATGCTCAACTTAATGGACATTCTAATTTAAAAAACTGGTTCACACTGCAGAAAATCAAAAATTTTGTAAATCCTTGAAAAATAATAATAGGCAACCACAATACGTCGCAGTTCTGTTGTTTAAGAAGATTAACTAAATTATTTGGGAATATTGCATGGAAATATGACTTATTCTTTAATTATGTTATCGGTATTGTCTTAGTTTATTAGCGATAGGATAATAAATTACCTAAATAATTGTAGGTTACTTTTAACTCCTAACAAGCTGCAGAATTAAAGACTATTACAAAAATTGAAAAATTAACTTTCCATTTAAAAGAAATTAGTTGATGCAATGAATGAAGGAGCGTGTGACAACAAATCTACTCGTACGTGTTAATAACTTTCATTTGTAAAAATAACACCCGATGAAGAAACAGAGTTGTGTTTTAACTATAAAGATATTTATATAACAACTAAGGCTAATTTCAAAAACTAGTAATAAAACCGTGCCCTTGCATAAACATGTGGCTACGGACCTGCACGGAAGTGAAATTTTCCGAGTGGATGTAATTCGCGCGATTCGCGCTATTTCCTGCGCAGATTGTTTGAAATCAGCATTATTTATCATGGGCGCCGAGGCATTTTTTACGAACGTTCAATTCCTCTAGAAAGCTCTTAGCAGCGGTGCACTCGCGGCCCAAAACGCTGATACGGCCTGTGTATAAATTCCAAGCTCAATTGCCGGGAAATTCGACCTTAAAAAGGAGTTCCACTTCTGCGGGATTTATGCTCGGTTTCCGAATTTTCCGGGGGGACTGCGACATGATGTCTGCTTTACATTTTTTAAGGGGTCGCGAAAATCCCGACTTTACATAAATCCATACTCGCTCTGCGCCGCGGCCCCCCTGAGCATTGCTTTGAGGATAACTAATAGACCCGCTCCCGTCGTATACTAAGCCCCTCAAATTTGGAAAGTCATTTCGCTTTCGTCTAATGACACGTGTCCAGGGACGGATTAGAGCAGTTCCAGCCGATATTGCGTTTCGTACTGGGTTCTTCTTTCACTTACAACAAGAAGTGGAAGAAAACAACAGCAAAAATGTACAGTGTGGCGTCAAAAGAGTTGGGCTTTCAAAAATTACATCTTTGTGCCAACATTTCCTACAAGTGTCATTACTAATGAACTAAAAATGTTTATAAATGGTTTAAAAATTAAACTTTAGAAAAAGTAATGGCTTCACGAAGCTGTGGAATACAAAAACAAAATCAAAACTAGCTTCTATAGTCGTGAAGTCAAATACATGTTCAGGTTTACATATTAAACAAATAATAGAAACTCATAGAAAATCAAATCTACGGTATATGGGAATACTCTGCACATACAATACAACTGAAAGCCATTCTGTCCCATCGCCGATCTTCTTCTGGGTTTCTGCTCGCTACTGCCTGTCCACTGTCTTCGTTCTAAGGTCATCGTGGCATTCTGTTTTCCTTTTTCCTAGATGTCGACAGTGGAATACCTTCCTGTGCCATCAGTTCTCTGGCATTCTCAATGTCCAAACCATTTAAGACTTCATCTTTCGACTTGGCTCCCATTCGGTTAGGAATGTCTACAATGGGAATTTTGTTTTAACTTTAAGCATTCCTAAATCTTCTTTATTGATTAGTGCACCCAAATATTTAAATGCATCATGTAACTTATGGTGAAGCCCAGCGACGCTCATATTCACATAGTAATTGCCCACAGCGCAGCCCCATTTTTTTCCCTCCAAAATATCGAAGTAAAAAGACCAATACCCGACCCGTTCAAGACAACTCGAATCGAGGGATCTTCCCAAGAAAACGCCCAGAGTACAGGAGCCATCCCGAGGTCTCAAAACCTGTAAACTTCAGTCCAGGTACCATCCTGATATCCCAATAATACTCTATATAAGCCGATTTTCGGTGGCAAAATAACCCCTGATGCGTTATCATTCCGATTCTTAGTGGCAGTTGTTTGCCTTTGTCGAGCTCATCTGTATGGAAAAATATATCTTGAATCCCGCCTTCAAGCCCATCTTCAATGGAACAGCTATCCTAAAACCGTTCCTGCTCGCGATCCCGAGAGGCAGAGAGAGAGAGAGAGGAATGTAACTTAAATCAAACTGACGCGGTAAAAAATTATCCAGGCAGAAAAACAACAGGCACCTTTGGGATACCACCCACACAAGTATCTTCGTAGAGCGGAGATACTGAGCACTAGTCCTAAGAGCATTAAATAAATAGCAACAGGTGTTATACCTATATTTTTAGTTACAGAGAACTGCCACCGTACTCAGAAAATGTTGCCGTATCAACTGTTCTGCCAACTGAGGTCACGGCGGCTACGCAACTGTCTTATAGGTTTCGTACCATATTTAACTCAGGCGCTGCCAGCATCCAGCAAGCGGATCCCGAGGCTTAAGAAGGATTTGTTTTAGTTACACTTCTTATGTTTGTACATGTACATAATTTGCTTGTGCATGTAAGTTTAATTTCTGAGCCATGTAATATTTATAAATAAACCAAGTTATATCCATTTTCTGTCTAAACATTCATGAAGGTATACATTTGAACCTCCCGTTATGTGACACTTGCAGCCCCATTTTCTATATTGGTTGGATAGCCTTTCCATCATCAACTCTAGAATATATGGGTGCTGTGAAAACACCACTTGATCTTCAAAAAAGCTCAAGATGGAAAATCGGCTCCCGGTTATGATAACGGCTATTCCCACGCCGTGCCTTTTCCAGTTTTGAAGAGTGGCTTCAGCATAAATGTTAAATAATAACAGAGACAGGTTACACCCCTGTATGAGTCCCTTATTACATATAACTTTTGTGTCGTTTATCTATCTATTTGTTCTTGTTAGTACATTGCCACGACTAAGACAACAATTAAACTCAAACCCAAAATAAATAGAACTCAGATGCTAAAAACTAGCTTCCAATCATACCAATAAAATATTCAGACTACATGGACACATTAGAGGGCCAACCATCTGCAGTGAAGACGGCGTGCGATTATTTCCTAAATTATGAAAGGGGAGTTCATATTACCAGGGTTCGCCAACGACTCTTTAAATACAACCGCTATGTCCATTCGGTTACGAGAATTACTAAACTCATTAAAATTTGCGTAGTCGAATTCGTTACCCGACCTGAAATAGACTGAAAAAGGTTGTTTACATGAATTGCTTGCATTACCTATACATACAACCAAAGATTCTGTGAATATAATTGCATTAGAAGCGATCCATCGGCAACGGTCAGAACCAACGCTACAGATGAGAAAATTAAATGTACAATCAGTTCAAATGCTGCAATCTTATTACAGGAGCTTTAAAGCATCAGTGTTATCAAGGTGTTCAATGGCGAAAAGTCGCCTAAGAAGTAAGCGAGCCCAAAAGTTACACCAATACTTACACTAGCGCAGCACCAAAATTTCATTAACACATTGGCTGACCCGTTGATTTGTGAATAATTACAAGCTCACGGTGACGCCGTAAAGCAAAGCACAAGGGATCAATAGAATCCACTACGATAGGCGGAAATTTATTTCAAAATTAACACAAGCACGTTCTTGGACAATGTGCGTAGACTCTCCCAGCGGAAGTGGCGCAAGGCTGTACCACAAAACAAGCGGCATAAGCAGCAAACGTTCAGCTACAACCTTCCAAATTTACGATAGGGGCATTAGCAATGGTTCCGGAATTCAGCAGCAAAACTAGCAGCCCGGTTTTGAGGGCTCCATAGTATGTAACGCGAGTACCTAATTATAACTATGAACTCAAACATAAACGAACTCATACTCCAAATAAAGCAGAAACCAGTTAAACACAAATCGATAAGCTACTTAGAAGAATAAATATAAATTACACTATGGAAAGACGAGTCCCATGACATGCGTTGAATCGCCCAATTTAAACATCCGAAAACTTCGGGAGTGGAGACAGGACATACTAAACCCATACAACCGATAACATCCAAAAAGTAAGGGTACAGGACACAAAGGGATTCTACATGCGTTCGGTATGCAAGACGGCAGTCAAGAGAAAGGACGCGCTCAAAACTAAAACATGCCGGAAAACCTTCAAACCAGAGAAACAAAAACACAGTGCTTGTGTAAGACTTTGGCCATATGACCATAGCAGTCGGTGTCTAAGGTACCTGATACTCCGCATATCTAGACATTGTCCATAACAAACAAACAAATAATAAACCGTTGCAACCAAATACAAGTTCAATGACCTCAAAACGTAAACAACCAGAGGCACATGAATGGCGTCAGCCAGAATAGTGCGCGATGAATGGCAAAACTAAGAAAACTTTGCATGACGAATCTTAATAATGAGAGTATATCTCCTTTTAGCATATGTCCTAGGTATTCTAGCTTGATTTTGTTTATGTTCATGGCAGCTTCACTATTCTTCCCCATTCTTATGAGCAGTTCTGTGTTCTGTCTTCACGTCGACCCACGATATCCTCAACATCCTCATGTAACACCACGTCTCATTATAAGTGATTTTATCAAAGCTCGTGATAGTCATTACGATTAGGATGCTGTTATAAGCCTTTGTTCTTTTATTGACGACATGTCCTCTTTATCTGGCTGTTGGATATTGCCGCTCCTCCAGTGTTTCCCTCATGGTGTAGTATTAGTTGGGCATTCTTCAGCTCAATATTTTCCGTGCAGTAGTTTATTGTTAGTTTTCCCATAATAAGCTGAAAGATGTTTATTCGCTAAAGCTATTAAACCTAAAATATTCCCAGATACTACAAGTGAAGTAAAATATCATAAAGAAAGGCAACTTTGTTTAAAATAAGATGTCATTGATATATGCAATGAACAAAAGTGGCTTGAGGACAGATTCTTGAGGCACGTCTTTATTCGTTATCAATATATCGGATTTACAGTCGTCAAATTCTATATAATGGTATATAACTTTTACACCTTTTCAAAGCAATATCTTAAACTCCATGCCGTTCGACTTTTCTCTATAAGTCAAAAGCCTTATTTAAGTCAGAAAAAATCACATGAACTTGTTACCTCTGGGTGTATGTAAAAGACATTTAGAAAATGGAGCACTTGTTGAATGCCCTTTCAAAAATCCGAACTGTTTGGGATTAAGTAATTTATATTTTATGCTAACTATAACTTTTCAATTATCTTATTAATACTGTTTTCTAAATAAATAAATTGTTAATCTGTTACAGTCACAATAATAACCGTAAGTAGCTACGCGCCTGCTTTTCTGTGAAAATCGCCCATCCTGGTCGCGGTGATTAGCCCCCGTTGTTGAATCATTAAACCGGAATTCAATTGCGTGATTCATCTGCACAGCTCGTCATGGCACTCTGCTGCAATCGAATTAAAGAGCCGCTCGCGCTTATGTTTTCACTTAGCAGTACGTGTGGCGATTTCGCCAATTGAGAAATAAAACGAGTGCTACAATGGTGCACGCGGTTATTTTTACGTGCAGTCAACGGTCGGGGCGCGTATAAATAACCCCGGGATTATCAGCCACGCGGGGGGTGGCGCGACATTAGCGTTGTTGATGTGTGTGATTTTATTTTAATGGCGGCGCTATTTTAGCCCCTTTGTTCTGGTTTGCACATTTCCTTGCACTTGAACTTTTTGGGTCAGAGCAATCAAGACAGAGACGCGACTTGAACGCCCTCGAACTTCTGGACGCAAATTCCCCACGAATGTTTCAAATTTAACCTTCGTCAGGATAAAGTTGCCCCGCTCGCGTGGTTCTGTTCTGGTCGGGAACGGAATTTCAGCACCGCGACAAGGACAGCATTGTTTAATAATTTTATCAAATGTCAAGTACAATGCAGAGCAAATTAAATTGAAAAATTCTAATGATGATAACAAAATTTACAGACTACGGTCCAGTCATTCATTACAATGGAAGCTTCGCCAAGTTATGACCTTAATATATAATCTACGATAGAATAGTATATATATATATTAAGTTGCTTACCTACTTAGTGGGTTTCCTTTTCTAGCGGGCGTTAAAGATGCTATCGTTACTCTTTGCTACGTTCCCTTCAAAGCATTCGCCATTTTTTCCGGCCTGTTGTTATTTCCTTCGCCTCCTGCCATCCTCTCCTTTACTATACTACGTAGTATTTTAAAGATTATGTTATCCCATGTTTTTAGTGGCGTTCCTCTTGGTCATTTCCCTAGTACTCTGGCCTGCCATTTTTTTTAGTTGTATTTTTTCTTTCATCTTAATGAATAATTTGATGGTTTTGGAGTTATTTTATTTTAAAGTTTTAATTACTACATTCGCCACTTCTGGAATATTTTGAGTCCTGAAATTTAATACAATCTTGACGAATGTATTAGGGGTTGGCTCGCGGTCCGTTGTTTCGGGGACCCGGACGACACGTGCAACTAATGCACCGTACCAAGAGGGCTCGGTTAGAACTGGAATGCAAAAATAAGCAGAACGTTCGCGGTTGTGGCAGAGGCTCGACGTATCAGTAAAGGTAGGCTGTTTTGCGTAGTTATTTCTTGGCGTAAGCAATTATATGCAAACCAATAATTATAATATGATAAGAAGCAATCCAGGCGAAGCTGCAAGCGTATCCTTAGATAGTGAATTATATTAGCTAGAGTAGCATTTACGTACTATCGTAGTCAGTTGAATGATATTTCGCAGTTTTTTGGCAATTCCAGCATCCGATAGACGTCAGAGGTTCTTGCTTGTGCTGGTCGATTATGTGATAATCGAAGATATGGATCCCGCAAACGCACCAGGTTTCGCACAGTGATCCGCAGAAGCACGTGGTTCCGCTATAGCTTAGCAATTCTTAGGGTAATTACTTTACTGTGAAAGACCAGTATCCTCCTGGCTATTACCGACTCTGTACTGTTTGTAACAATAGTTAATCTAGTGGATTACTATTGGGCAGTACAAGCGAAAAGTACCGACAGCTAACCCAACCAGTGAAGGCAGCGATGAGATGCCAAAGGGTTGATGCTGACCGATGCAAGGCCAAGCATGTTATGACGTCGCTGCCGGGAGTACGGAGGGGCCAGGGGAGAACACCCCAGTACCATTATCATTATCGATAAGATTTACAAGTTAGTAAGTGTATGGTATTTTACATTTAACTGCCTGCCTCCACCACTGGGCCAAGGAAGGCTCGAACCTGCACTGTTTGTACCCCGTCGCCCCTTATGATTGGGTGAGTTGCATCGACCACTTTGACACATTTAAAAAGTAACACTACATACATCAACCGCCATCTCAGCTGTTCTTACCACAAGTGGTTTTAAGGAAGTTTTACTTCGTTATTTCTTACTATATCTCTTCTCGTCACTTTCCCCACTATGCTGTTATCGGTTTCCCTCCTTTTATCACGAGTGCTTTTTCTTCTTCTTCTTATTCCTATGCGATGTCCGTACCGGACGTTGGTTATCATATCGGCCACTATTAGTTTATTGACGGCTGCTCTAAAGAGAGCACTGAACAAGAGTGCTTTTTACTTTTAAATGTTTTTCATTTTTTTTGCCTAGAGCATTGAATGACACTAAAATAATTCTATGATGATCAAATCAGATCAGTAGATTAATTAAGATTCTATTACGTGCTTCTAATCAGAGAGTTCAATGCAAAAGTAAGCAAACGGCAAATCAAGGAAAAATATATAGGATCACATTACATTGAAAAGCTTAACGACCGAGGAAAGACACACATAAATTTTCTAGAGCAATAACAAATGATGCTCGTAAACTTTTATTTGTATGAAAGGTTCCTAAAATGAACACAGCGAAGCCCACATAAAAACACTTACTGAAATAAACTGTGTTACTTGAAGAAATAAAGTAAACCTGATATTTGTGTCGGTTTTTTACATTAATAAAAATTTTTGTTTAAAAAATTTTAATTTTGCCTAATCACATTTAGCACACTCGGCGTACTAATAATGGTACAAACCCGGCACATGGTACATCATCCAATTTTGGTATTCTTATCGACATCGTGAAATTTAACAATTCCCAAAGCACAGCCTACATTTATGAAGTTTCGCTGCTCGTTTTGACCCCTGGTCGGATATTTGGAGAACGTTACGCTATCAATCGTTACTTAACCATTATGCAGAGCAACGCTTTCAGCCGATATAGTAGAGCCGAAAAACTTCTCATTCCACCGAATACCAACGCTTTGAACGTAAGCTTTATTCGACAAGCCCAAGACTCCAGATAAATCGAGCCGTTAATTTCAGCTATCAGATTATTTGCTCAGCCAAGTATTGAATACCTTAATTTTGCATTTAACGCTGCCAAATATACTTCTGAATTTTGAGCTAAATATGTCATAGTATTTAAGAAACGCATGTTGTGAATTACCGCCATACCGAATATGTTATATTGATTAATAAATCCGTGTAATATTAAAGGGCTGGCCACTTTAGACGAACCCAAGTTTTGAGTACATCCTTTTTGAGAACGCCTTAAGCAAGCTGATGTGTGCCTATCAGTAGATTATTAATATTGTATATACATAGTCTGGGTTTTTCTTGGTGTAGCGTAACGTGACGCCCGCCACAGGGCAAGTGGACAAATAATTTATAACCGACGGTTTTGTGTGTTATTTTAATATAGCCGTATAACTTATTTGTGAAGTCAAATGCAGTTGCTAATTTTTTGAAATAAGATCATAATTTTAGAATTACGAAATAAGGAGTTTCTTCTGGTCAGAACTCTACTTTATTCCAGCATCTACACCTATACGGTACAATTTGTTTTGACTATAGCGAGCGAGCATTTCTTCCAGCCTAAACCGCTCTCTTCGCATTTCACGCTAAGCTGTTTGGAGTAACTTTCTATGATTTCCTTCGGGGTCGGACAAAGTAGCACCATAATATTTAAAACAAAATGTTCGTAACACCTCTGGTTGAAACGTAACTAACAATAAATTCAAATCGCTTTGTATTTAATCCGAAATAGGTTGATATGTCGTCCTTAATAATCTCACATGTTTTTCAACAACCTGCAGAAGCTACCACAACTTTATCAGTTGCTGTACTGATCTGGATTTTAAGGATCAGTGACTTTAGTCGTAGTAAATGTTAATAATAGAAAATCACGGGCTACTAGCCTCAGATATAAGTACTTATGGCTTGGAAAGCGATCTCCTGGTAAAGTGTAGAGGGTTCTGCCCGTCTCCAGCTTGAGCAAATAATTATGGTTTAGAAAGCATGCCCTGGTAGATGATGAGTCAGTAATAATCGTTAAAGAACAATACTGAATTTATTGATGACGTTCGCTCTTTTTATGTACATTTTATACAAACTCAGTGTAAACCTTTCATTGTTGAAAGTAATCGAAATGAATTATAAGCAAACGCCGCAGTTCATTCACACGTCGTAGATGGATTTTGCTGAATAGTGTTGTGCAACGCTATACGCCATTGCTAATTTTATGCAAGTATAACGACTTGCTACTCTGAAACATTGTTAATATAATTAAACGAAATGAATTGCTTAAAATTTTAAGACGATATTAATGATTACCAACATCAAACAGCTGAGGTTATTAATCATAGTTTATTTTCACACGCCTTTATGTGGTTTGCTCTTTTAACGTAACCACCACAGCTTTGTAAAACATTTAGCTCAGTAGATGTCACCGCTGTATTTGTGTAATGTCTAAAATTCTGAATGACAAAGATCCGGTATTTTTACATTCTTTTAAAGGCACAGAATTTGATAAAATTTGGAATTCAAAAGTGAAGGCGTGGCCATATTTATAATACTGATAGTCGATCATCTTTTTTGTGGACATTATAAAATGTCCAGACTGCAATTAAAATAGATTTATTTTCTAAAAATGTTTAAACTGCAGCTGCATTCAAAACAATGTATTACTGTAGTTAGCTAATTCGCCGTGCAGATTCAATTGCGCATATATTTGATTACAATGTCTGTAGTACTTATTCCATTTTGTTACGCTTCAGTTACGTATCTATTCGATTTCAATGTCTATGGGACTGAGTTCATATTTGGCGCGCTTGTGCTCCGACGACTTTTGGCTTCCAGCCCGGAAAGTAAAAGTTGCGATTGTTTCCTCGGCGTCTTTCCGGCTTGTCTTCGTCGCCGGCATGAAACCATTTTAGGCGTTTTCAAGGTTTCAGTGAATGTATGGGCGTACAGTTTGATTTTTGTGTAATGTTTACCCGCGCCTCTTCGGCGGAGATTGTATTTCTGAATCACGAATAAGGGATTCTACGCTTGCTGACTTCCTTTTTCGCACGTGCCCAGAACATCTCGGGGTAAGTGAAGGAAGCCTTCTTCGGGCTGTATTTACATTCACCGTGTTCTTCCGTGGACTATTTTCTCCGTATAGCAGTTAGTGAGGAACCGTAAGGCAGTTTGCAAAGGTGTTAGCTTCCATTGCATTTGCATGCGGATGCGATATGACCTTCGCCCATATCTTCAAGTCGCGGCCCGCTTCACACCTCTGCGTAAACTTCTTAGAGTGCAGGAAGGGACTCGATTCCGGAATGCACCTCCAGGTTAAAGTTTCCCCTTTGCATGGACATTTACTGGCGACCAGTTTCCTGTCGCTTTGAACTCTGTTCAGGCATTTTGACGTTTGGATTTCTGACGTGCCTTTGGGAATATACAGTTCGCTCCGCGAGCTTTGTACCTGGGAGCACACAAAACGTTTCCTACCAATCAACGGAGTAGACACCGCTGTAACATCGCCTTGTAAACCATTGTCTTATTTTAATGTATGCAATAATATTGTATTGCTGTATGGTGAACTTGTAAGTGTGTATTAAAGTTTATGCGTTTTGTTTTGAGATGTCTTGTGGACCTGTACTTTATATAGAATTAATGACTATTATACTGTGATACCTGCTTTGTGGTTTTGATTTTGTTACTGCTACCTGTACTTGAATTGAGCTTGTCTTTCAGAATATTTTGTGCTACTTGAGTTTATTAATTTTCTTTGAATGCCTGGATACACTTCTCGTTACTTGGTAAAAATCCGTTGACGCTCTTAATTAATTCAACTAATTAAAGAACTACATACGCCGTCTCCACTTGAGCTAGTTTCGGTCGGCAATTGTATCCAAGTACTGATAAAGTTTGTATTGATTTTAAAAAATTAGCCACCGAATCGTTTAGATGCTAACAAGATATTCCCATCTACTAAAATGGACAATGTGTCTATTTATTTAGTAGATCCATAATTTCATGAATTAATGTTTTGTGAATTTTTGTCAACAACTCTTCAAATTGTAAAATCATGCAACTAACACAGCTTCACATTAAAAAAATACTAAAAACTTATATTTTGCAGCAAGAATGTCCCCTTGCTTCGGCTTTAAATCTCAATAATGAAGTTATTAAACCAAACTGTGAAAACGTGTTAAAAACTAATTACCCTCTTTAAATTTAAAAGTCCAATTTTCATATTTCTCCAACCCGAGATAAACAAAACCTAATTAAATTAGAGCATTACTGTCAGCCAGTGCTAAGATACACAACTTACGCAGCCCCTAATGAAATACCGGTCACTTTAATAAGCAAACGAACCCCGCTCCCGCGAAAATTGCCATAATCAGGTCTGGAGATGTTAATTACGCAATTACTTTGTATGATAAAACGGCCGTCATTTCGCCACCCCTTTCTCGATTTTATAACAGTCTTAATAGCTCGTTAATGGATGCTTAAAGATCTGGAAGTGCATCCGGGGGCGGCGGATTTTTCAACTCCCGTTTTAAAGACGAAGGTCTGAAAAGCCACGGAATCAAAACGATTCGCCAATTAATGCAGACGCACCTCTAATTGATGCTCTTATTACTTATGCAGGCGTCGGCTCTTGCAACAAAGTAAAAAGCGGCGGTTTCGTAATTCGAGGCTCGCCGATTTTCCAACTCAGATTAAGGCGGATTAATGAAGCTCGCAAGTAAAAAAATGTTCCAATTTCAGATACGAACCTAATAATTGGGCACTTCGGCCCATGTTGAAGTTTTGAGTAGTTTTGATTGATTACATCCCAAATTAAATTACCAACAAATTAAGTTCGTTGAGTTCATCGATCAGGGCGGTCCATGTGAGTTAACCGCCGGTTAACGCCCATAGATTAAGCTCTGCAAGTACAAAAATGGGCTTAGAAAAACGGTTATATTGCAAATTTAAACAAAATTTCTCCATAAAACCATCAAAAGTTTGCTGCGCTGTTTTAGTGGCACACAGCGGTTTTTATGAATTAATAACGTACATTGATCGCCCAACGTCGCTGCCGAACAAACGTTTTACTTAGGCCACCCGGAATGGGCGTATAAAGCGGAAAATTAATAAATGGATGTTAGTTACGTTGTTGTGTAACTTCATTACAAGTTTGTGAAAATATCTAATAAAATCCATTGCGCTGTTATAGTACCGCCAGCCTCACTTATATAAACATTTTAGTAGTCTACTTTCTACCTCCCTGAAGGCCATACATTTTTATTATTATCACACATCTATAGTTCAGTCAACTTCATGAAATATTTACAAAACTCATTAAACCTTCTTGCATTTGATAGCTACGGTCTACTGTACAAAACTGACATTAACGCTAATTAATTACATGCCAGTATCGCTGACTGCTGTTTAACCAATTAAAAATAGTTATTTTTACTATAACCACTATTACCTCGATACTAAGCTACTAAGATTACTACATTAGAAAGAGTAAAAACTTCATATACATAATTAGTCCAACAATGGTAGCTAGGTACATTCTATAGGAAAGAACCAATTCTTACATATAAATGCGTGCTCTACCTACGTGGATGTCCTAGTCACCAAGCGGGCGCAGTTCATTCACGATAGGTCTTGTCATTTCCGTGCTATTTATAATGCAACGAGTAGCAAGTACGCCAGGTAGCGGAATTTATTCAAGCGGGTAAAGCGTCGACTAGCTGTCGGATTCCCGCTGGGAGCACAGGTTCGAATCCTACAAATTGCAATATTTTTTTTTCTTTTCGAATAAATGCAGTTCGCATTTCTAGGTAATTACTTTTACTGTTTCATCATTATTAAAAATATTAAACTGTTTTACTTATTACTTTTCAACTGTTATTCGATCTAGGTTCGACACGTTTCCTTTATCCAAGTTTAGTAGAACATAACAAAGCTTTAACTCTGTAACACCTAATTAATACAATAGTGTTAACTAAGTGTATGGAAACAATAGCTAATCTCTACAACATCTAACTTTTACATAACTAGTAAATGACGTAGCAAACATCTAAATCCAGCATACATTATAATAGCTACATAGCTCAACATACGCTATACCCTTCTGTACTTAAATTATAGCACGTTAAATTAATTTTTAACAGCAGGTAGCCGTACTATGGGGTGTAGGGGTTGGATAAGCACAATTTATAGCCTGTCCCTCTTAACTACCAATTTCACATTACCGAAATGCACCCTATTTTCACTAACGAGGCTCTGACCATAACATACTATACTGTTATAGCAATCCTTAGTTAATTATGTAAAAAAAGATAAATTCTTATGCATTTAACTGGTAGAAACATTATTTGTGCTAAGTTAAGTAGTAAATAGAAAAAACTAAAACGCTGCTTGACTTTAGTTAGTCAAACAATGGTACTTAAATACATATACGGAAGCAGTAGATAGTTATTAACACAAATAAATAGTTATTTGTTATACTAGACGATAAAATTTTATTTTAACAATTTCAAAAAAAAATAAAGAAAGTTAATCACATTTTAAAGTCACAGTAGCTATATTGGGTTGCTAGAGTAATGCGAAATTAAAAATTAGATAATTAAATTACTTTATCTACCCTTGATGTTTAAGTGCTACTTTATCTACACTTGCTGTTAAAGTAACACTTGATCTTTTGTTTTGAGTCGATTAAAGCACACTTTAACATTTGCAATATAAAAAACATCTTTTACATCAAAAAACGGCTTAATTATTTTTTAGTTGAATTCTCAATACTAAGTTAACTAAATTGACAGAATAGCTAGCTCTAGTGTAGTAGTAAGTTGTTCTTACTTAGTATAACAATGGTAACTAAGTATACAAAACAACAGCTACTGTACTAGATTTTTGCGTGAATACTACTTAAGTTAACTATATAACAAAAACGAACATAGCAAACTAGAAACATTTAACTTAATTTAAAAACAAGGTTGCCTTTAAATTACGGGGGGGGGACGCTAAAAGACCGTAGATATCAATTACGTTAAACATACCATTTGTTTACTAGAAATTAAAAACTTCCTATGTTCGGTTTTGAAACCGGTCACCGGGTATACTAAGTTAAATGGTAAAGTAGTAAATGGGACAAAATTAAACTCTTCCTCACTTTAATGGAGAAACAATGGTGCTTCAGTAAATATATGAAGCCAGCAGCAAATTTGTACTATATTTCATTGCTAAATCGATAGTGATACCTTCAGAAACCAGCTAAGATTTTTTTTCACTTGAATTTGCATGCTAACTACTTATTTAAATATAAAGAACGGCTAGTTCTGCTATTACATCAACACTCAGTAGCGCACGGAAAGAACTACTCTCTGTTTTACTTACTTTGTACAATAATGGTAACTACGTATACAAAAAAAAACGTAAATACTAAGTTAATTATATAAACAAACAGATAAGCTCTTTTTTACTTAGCTGATAGGGACATATTTACTACGCTAAGTAGTAAATGGAAGAAAATGATCTCTGCTTGACTTTATTTAGTCAAACAATTACACTTCTGTATATACGTATATGCAAGCAGCAGCTAATGTTTACTCTACTTGAGTGTTAAATCAAGGGTTAATGACATTAAACATCTACAACATCAGCAAACATTTAAGGTGTTCTTACTTGACTTTTCCATGCTAGGTTAATTAAATTTAAAGAATAACTTGCTCTGCCGTACTTAATTATTATCTCAAAACACTAAAACAATACACCTTATACGAAATTATAAGCTCTTCTGTACTTAACTGATACATCTATACTCCGTAGCGATAGCTAATATTTGTACTATACTTAACTGTTAAATCCATAGTTAATGACATAAATAACATATCTAAAATATAAAATAACAACTAAATTAAATACAAAACAACTAAATAAAACATCTACAACATAAAAAAACACTCTCTACTTGACCTTTGCAAGCTAAGCTAGCGGCAACGACGGCTACTATACTAGACTGTTACATCAATACTTAATTAGTTATTAAAAAAACTTTGTTGCGCTTAACTCATACATCTATACTCAGTATCAGTATCTAATTTGTACTATATTTGACTGTTATATACATCTAGAACATGAAAGAACACCTAAGCTTTCCTTTACTCGACTATTTCATGTTAAGTTAATTAAATTTAAAGAAAAGCTCACTCTAATTAAATACATCAACATCTATTAATTATATAAACAAAAAGGACAACTTTTCTGTATTTAATTGATGGGTACATCTATACTAAGCTAAGTACTAAATTAAAAAAGCTAGTTAAGCTCATATTTAAAAGTAGTAACTGTAGTAATTTACTATTAAATCGCTAGTTAATAGCATAAATAAAACATACAGAACATAAAAAAACAACTTTACTTGACTTTGCGTGCTAAATTGATTAAATTTAAAGTACAGCTAGCTCTACTGTACTTAAATATTACATTAATACTAAGTAGCACACTGATAAACTTATATTCCGTTATACTTAGTTGGTACAACAATAGTAACAACGTATAATGAAACAACAGCTACTATATTACACTATTACATAAATACAACAAAACTAAATTCTTCTATAACTGTAGCAGTATCTAATTTGTACTATACTTGGCTATTATCCATAGTTAATGATATAAGTGACACATCTACAACGTCAAATACAGCTAATCTGTTTTTTACTTAACTTGTGTGTACTAACTTAATTAAATTTAAAGAACAGGTAGCTCTTCTGTGCTTAACTGACATATCTTTACTCGGTAGCAGTTGCAAATTTGTACTATACTTAGCTGATAGATTCATGGTTAATGGCATAAATAAAACATCTACAACGTCAAAACACAACTAATCTCTTCTTTGCTTGACTTGTACATGCTAAGTAAATCAAATTTAAAGAACAATTAACTCTTATCTACCTAACTGCTTTATCTATAATCAGTAGCAGTAGCTAATTTCTACTAAACTTGGTTAGTAAATAAACAGTTAATAATATAAATGACACATCTGCTACGCCAAAAAGCAGCTATGTTTGTTACTTGCCTTGTGAATTTTAACTTAATTAAATTTAAGGGACAGTTAGCTCTTATCTACTTTACTAATTCATCTATACTCAGTAGCAGTAGCTAATTTGTACTATACTTGGCTATTAGATACATAGTTAATGATATAAGTGACACATCTGCAACATAAAAAAACAATTGATCTGTTTTTACTTGACTTGTGAATGCTAACTTAATTAAATTTAAAGAACAGGTAGCTCTTCTGTGCTTAACTGACATATCTTTACTCGGTAGCAGTTGCAAATTTGTACTATACTTAGCTGATAGATCCATGGTTAATGGCATAAATAAAACATCCACAACGTCAAAACACAACGAATCTCTTCTTTGCTTGACTTGTACATGCTAAGTAAATTAAATTTAAAGAACAATTAACTCTTATCTACCTAACTGCTTTATCTATAATCAGTAGCAGTAGCTAATTTCTACTAAACTTGGTTAGTATATAAACAGTTAATAATATAAATGACACATCTGCTACGCCAAAAAGCAGCTATGTTTGTTACTTGCCTTGTGAATTTTAACTTAATTAAATTTAAGGGACAGTTAGATCTTATCTACTTTACTAATTCATCTCTACTCAGTAGCAGTAGCTAATTTGTACTATACTTGGCTATTAGATACATAGTTAATGATATAAGTGACACATCTGCAACATAAAAAAACAATTGATCTGTTTTTACTTGACTTGTGAATGCTAACTTAATTAAATTTAAAGAACAGGTAGCTCTTCTGTGCTTAACTGACATATCTTTACTCGGTATCAGTTGCAAATTTGTACTATACTTAGCTGATAGATCCATGGTTAATGGCATAAATAAAACATCTACAACGTCAAAACACAACTAATCTCTTCTTTGCTTGACTTGTACATGCTAAGTAAATCAAATTTAAAGAACAATTAACTCTTATCTACCTAACTGCTTTATCTATAATCAGTAGCAGTAGCTAATTTCTACTAAACTTGGTTAGTAAATAAACAGTTAATAATATAAATGACACATCTGCTACGCCAAAAAGCAGCTATGTTTGTTACTTGCCTTGTGAATTTTAACTTAATTAAATTTAAGGGACAGTTAGCTCTTATCTACTTAACTAATTCATCTATACTCAGTAGCAGTAGCTAATTTGTACTATACTTGGCTATTAGATACATAGTTAATGATATAAGTGACACATCTGCAACATAAAAAAACAATTGATCTGTTTTTACTTGACTTGTGAATGCTAACTTAATTAAATTTAAAGAACAGGTAGCTCTTCTGTGCTTAACTGACATATCTTTACTCGGTAGCAGTTGCAAATTTGTACTATACTTAGCGATAGATCCATGGTTAATGGCATAAATAAAACATCTACAACGTCAAAACACAACTAATCTCTTCTTTGCTTGACTTGTACATGCTAAGTAAATCAAATTTAAAGAACAATTAACTCTTATCTACCTAACTGCTTTATCTATAATCAGTAGCAGTAGCTAATTTCTACTAAACTTGGTTAGTAAATAAACAGTTAATAATATAAATGACACATCTGCTACGCCAAAAAGCAGCTATGTTTGTTACTTGCCTTGTGAATTTTAACTGAATTAAATTTAAGGGACAGTTAGGTCTTATCTACTTTACTAATTCATCTATACTCAGTAGCAGTAGCTAATTTGTACTATACTTGGCTATTAGATACATAGTTAATGATATAAGTGACACATCTGCAACATAAAAAAACAATTGATCTGTTTTTACTTGACTTGTGAATGCTAACTTAATTAAATTTAAAGAACAGGTAGCTCTTCTGTGCTTAACTGACATATCTTTACTCGGTAGCAGTTGCAAATTTGTACTATACTTAGCTGATAGATCCATGGTTAATGGCATAAATAAAACATCTACAACGTCAAAACACAACTAATCTCTTCTTTGCTTGACTTGTACATGCTAAGTAAATCAAATTTAAAGAACAATTAACTCTTATCTACCTAACTGCTTTATCTATAATCAGTAGCAGTAGCTAATTTCTACTAAACTTGGTTAGTAAATAAACAGTTAATAATATGAATGACACATCTGCTACGCCAAAAAGCAGCTATGTTTGTTACTTGCCTTGTGAATTTTAACTTAATTAAATTTAAGGGACAGTTAGCTCTTATCTACCTAACTCATTCATCTATACTCAGTAGCAGTAGCTAATTTGTACTATACTTTACTATTAAATACATAGTTAATGATATAAGTGACACATCTGCAACATAAAAAAACAATTAATCTGTTTTTACTTGACTTGTGAATGCTAACTTAATTAAATTTAAAGAACAGGTAGCTCTTCTGTGCTTAACTGACATATCTTTACTCAGTAGCAGTTGTTAATTTATACTATACTTAGCTGTTATATCCATAGTTAATGGCATAAATAAAACATCTACAACGTCAAAACCCATATAATCTCTTCTTTACTTGACTTGTATATGCTAGGTTAATTAAGTTTAAAAAGTGAAGTCTTCTCTACCTAACTGATTCATCTGTACTCAGTAGCAGTAGCTAATTTGTACTATACTTGGCTATTAAATCCATAGTTAATGATATAAATGACACATCTACAACATTAAAAAGCAGTTAATCTGTTTTTTTCTTGACTTGTGCATGCTAACTTAATTAAATTTACCGGATACATATTTACTCAGTAGCAGTTGCTAATTTGTACTATACTTTGATGTTAAAACCACAGCAAAATGGTATAAATGGAACACTTACAACATCAAAATACAGCTAATCTCTTCTTTACTTAACTTAAACGTACTAAATTAATTAAGTTTAAAAAACGGTCAGCTCTTCTCTACTTAACTGCTACATCTATACTCAGTAGCAGTAGCTAATTTGTACTATATTTATTTATTTATTTATCGGATGATTTTTGACTGTTAAATCCGTTAAGCACATACATGAAGCATCTAGAACATCAAAAACAGCATATATCTTCTTTACTTGACTTTTGCATGCTAAGTTAATTAAGTTTAAAGAACAGTTAGCTCTTCTATACTTGACTGATAAATCCATACTCAGTAGCAGTAAAAAAATGAATAGCCTATACTTAATTTTTGGATGAATGTTAAATAGAAGTATTAGTATACTAAACTGTGACATCAATACTAATTTAAATAGTTATATGGAAGAGATCCAAACAGTGCTGCACTTATCTGCTGCGCCTATG
The DNA here is from genome assembly GCA_940337035.1 of Agriotes lineatus. Lineage (NCBI taxonomy): Eukaryota > Metazoa > Arthropoda > Insecta > Coleoptera > Elateridae > Agriotes > Agriotes lineatus. The sequence continues at coordinate 45,831,267 of OW679201.1, read as the reverse complement.
TTAATTGAATGTACGTAAATACAAGCCTACCTTAGTACATTGTACTGAAACTATAGCGTCACTACTAAGTTACGTAAAGGAAAAATCGGTACGCCTTTACTATGACTTTAACTGCTAAACTGTTATGAAGAAGGGTTAAGTTAAATATATGAAACACATTTATCTGACTGTACTGATTATCATATATGTGCTATATTTTACATATATTTAAAAACATGTAAATTCTACTACACTTAAGTTTTACATCGCGTAAATGTGAACGCCCCAGATAAACCTTAGTATACTTTACTACTAACACATAGTAAGTGTATTATTTACTCTATATTGTTAGATATATGCTAAGTTAAACACGTACACACTGTACGTAACTAGAATACTTAACTGTGTTATCAAAGCTAAGTTAGGTACATGGAAAAACAATTAAAGAATTTAACTGATACATCTATATTAATTTCAGTGTATCCAAGACCAGAAGTCTAAAACTTTTACCTCAATAGCAAGTATAACTCTACCTAACTGTTTACCCTGTAACTTTAATAATTCATAGATAATAAATTAATAGTGTGTTCAGTATAAATGTAAACATTAAGTCGACTACTACACTGGACTCTTACATAGTGTTACGTTTTTACGTTTCGGGCTATTTAAAAATTATACGCCGCTTCTTGGACATGCATTTATTTACAACGATTTATTTTAACTATTTACAAACACAAAAACTATTAAGGCGGAACACAAATCATTTATAACTACAGGAACTATTTCTAACACCGAATACACGTATTTATTTATACACTACTTAACATAAATGATTTATATGGTTATATTTATTTGTTATACACGCATTATTTATATCGCTAGAGTTATGTACACACGGGTCTATTTACATTGCAGCTTACGCGCTTCGAGTAGGATGAGAACTGTGGTTTTTCCCGCTGCACCGGTTTATATATTTCCGGATAATTCCTTCTGGAAAACGTCTCGATCATTCCGGCAACGCTGACTCATCCGTCGCACCTGGCTCCAAGATCGTTTCTCGAATATTCGGGGCACTGGCTCACGCGTCTGCAACGGCCTGATCCCAAGGTAGTTAAATAGTATATTCTACGTAACCTTAACATCAACGCCAAGTTAAGTACATCACAGCTTATCTCTACCAAACTCAGCTTTGCTAACTTTGCTAAATAAGGTAGATAAAAAGTCATAAAATGCATTATAGTCAAATATGTAACGTTAACTACAAGGAATATCGTAAAATTATGTGTAATTAATAGTCGTATCAATACTAAATTACCAGTATGCAGAAATCATTAGATTACACTATACTTAATTATTGCTTCTATATCAATGTCCTTTCATAAAACAAATAATCCCCGCCTAGCTACCACGTAACTGCTAAGTTAAGTAGTTGCAAAACAGCTAAAATTTACCACTTCTGTGCTAACCTAAGTACTTATACAAAACCGCTTTAGCTCTAGTGGAGAAACGATATGTTAAAGTAGGCTATTCAACTTTACCTTAACATCAGTATCGGGTTAAGTACATAAAAAACTAACTCCACTGAAATCTACTGTATTTAACTATGTAACGAGTGCAACAACTATGTAGAAATGCAACGGAACTGCACTATGCTTAATCGTCGTATACCTCCTGCGTTAAATACAAAGGAAACCTGTCATATTCTGTTACACTGAAGCTAAGATAAATACATGGAGAAGCAGTTATATTCGCTATTAGAAGACAGCTAAGCTCTACTGCATTTAACATCCACATTAAGTGCATGCAAAACACTTAATTCTACTGCATCTACCTGTTACATGTAAGCTAAGATAATACAAGGAACAACAGGTAAAGTCTGATATACTTAGCCGTCATATCAATACAATAACATTGTTAAATGATACTTCATTTAGTACTACACTTCTGTTACATGCTAAATTAGTAGAACACAAAAACGGCTGCTATACTTAACTGCTTAAAAATATTAAATTAGTTAATATAAAGTCAAAACTATAAAAAAGTGTATACGTGGCAATTAAAAACACCTTTTATCAACAAAACTACATGCAAACTTATTAAATAAAATGCTTTACGAGTTCATTCCTTAATTAAAGTTAAATGAAACCAGCGACAGTACAGTGCAATCAGAACAGAACAGAACACACTTAATTTTTAATTTTAGGTATTTACTGCGTCTTTAATGTCCGCAACTCTATAACACACCTTATAATTAACAATACTGTTTCTTGGAGACTCGTCGATGCCTAAAGACAAGAATTAATAGAACGTGTGAAACAACACCTGAAGCGCCAGCCAATACAAATAATAAAACCAGCAATTGGGGATTGTCATAACAGGCGTCGCGTTATTAAATAATGTGATCCTATTCTTAACAGCGCTAATTGAAAAGTAATTACGATTTAATAGCCAGAATCTACAGTCGATCGAACAAATGCTGGCAGTGAGTAAGGCCATCTTCTGGTTTAAGACGTAAAAGCTGCCTGCAGTCTGTGGCGACAGTGATAGTGCCACCTACTGACTATCGATTGTTAGAGACAAAAACGTCTTAATGTAAACAGAGGTAGGTGCGAGGAAAAAGCGGAACTAATCCATATTAGAAATGTATACAAACAAACACCTTCAGACGTGTTTCTTCTCACGGAGTCTTGCCATTGCTTTGGGTATCATTTTGATAGATTACTGTAATTTGAGGAACTTTATTTGCATTTCTGCAATTCAGAATTGTGATAATGATCGCACTAAGTCTGAATTTTATAGCTTTTTTATATGCAATTAGCAATGTATAGTTGCCCTTAGTAGTTCAGATGCTTCCATTAAATATTTTATTTAATTGCAAAGGTAGCACTGCGCCATCTAATGATTGCATGTCTCTTAATGACTCCTTCCTTTGTAAGCCAATAAAGACGGCAGGATAGAAGCACTTGATAGCTCTCATACAGTTTTTCTAGTTCTTTATCAAAAACCAATACGATTCCTGACGACTTCACTTAACTTCACTCCAAGAAACCTAAAAGATAGTTGGCAATTAGACTTAAACCGCCAAACGAAACACAATAATGTGAATCCCATTTGTTCACAAAGAGAAAAAATTGCAGTAAGATTCGAACCTACATTCTACACAGACACTAAGTAATACACAGGCTTATCGTTGCATTACAAAAGGGAAGGTGACGACGTAAGGAAGTAATCCCTATCGCGGACGAATCAAGACTGATTGCTGACGATCCAGCGTAACGGACGCAATAACACAACTTTACCCACTTTTATAATATGTTATTGAACCGTGTTGAGCTTTATAATAAATTTCAATAAATAAAACCAAAAATTCAAAATCAAAACCTATACAAGACAAATAAAACTCAGCTGTGTTTTATTACGCATCGTTTATTATACTCAAACCTTTATAATGATTACAATCTCCAACTGTTATTTTTACAAACTGCAATGGATATGTTTTGAAAATGGGAATATACTAAACAGACATTTTGTAGAAACACAAAAAAATTGTACCTCAAAAGCCTACGAAAGATAAGTTGCCAAACATCCATTTAAGATTTAATCACTGGTGATTAAACTTTTATTGATAAAAAAGAAGCTCATTTAGATGTCGTTGTTAAATGAATGGGCTTGAGTTTATCAGTAATTTCTGTAATCAAATTTATACCTCCTTGGCTCGTTGCTTCAATCACACGAAATAAACAAACTGAGTAGGTAAATCAAAGTAATTTGTATTACAAAGGTATGTCAGAATTGTTGAAACAACCACAGTAAACGCTTGTGCGATTGCTGATGAAGTGAGAGTGTAACTTTTATATATTTTCAAACTCGCAAAAATGGTAAGTCCAATAATAGCACGCACTTTGATTCATCTATAATTTGACTTAATTTGGCATAAAGTTATTGCTCTCTACAACGTAAAAACATTTGACCTTCATCGGTGTTCTTATCAACTATTAACCAAATTAATTTTAGTATCGTTAAGAGCTTCATTAACGCACTCAGTGCGGTAATGGATATTACCGCACCCTTTTTATATAAAAAATACATTGAACCAGAATTTATTAATGAAGATAAAATACTGAACAATACACGTTTGCTTACGTCACTTAACGAGACTCGTTTCGTTAAGATGCTTATAATTAAACTTGTATCGTTGATACATTTTTAAGTTTTGAGTTGTTTAAACAGTACTAACGTTTATCGCAAAATTTTAGTTATCGAGCAAGCATTGAAATGAATCAAGTAATTACTTATGTACCTGTATTAAAGATTTGCATAAATGAAAAGAGAAAAACTTCTCTATAAAATGAGCAGGATATAGAGATCGTTTGCTATTTTAAAAAAATAGTTGCGTTTTTATTTTTGAAGGCTACAATCTTGCAGTGTAATGGGAGACTAGTTGCTAAACAACCTTTATTTTATACTCGTACTTATTTACTAAAACAAACACTATATTCTATAATTTTCGGACACCCTGTGTATGCGAGATTAAACCAACGTAATTTATTTGCAACTCTGCATTTGAAACGAGCTGGATGTAAGGAAAAACGCAAGTTATTAATTAAATGGAATTTATTTTTCAGTAAATGGAAATACACTGTGAGTTTCTTTTCCGTTTAAAGACAAGTTGTCGGAATACTAAACTTTATAAAATTTTATATAAAATTCTGTGCAAGTTTAACAATCTGGAAGAATACTAAACTTGATTTCGGAGGCCAAGTAACAAACGACTTCCAGGATTGGACCGTGTCATTATTGAGGTCGAAGAACTCAACGTTTCGCCCGCTTTCGTAAGGGGCTTCTCAGGAGGATGAGAAGAGTTTCGCCTCTGGCGTGGTTTACACGTTGAGTTACCGTGCTCGTTTGCTTTTCCTCCTGATTAAACCTCTTACGAAAGTGAGCGAAACGTTGAGTTCTTCAACCTCAATAATGACACGGTCCAATCCCGGAAGTCGTTCGTTACTGAATACTAAACTTTTACAAAAATTAAAAAATTAAATTTATAATTTAACCGAATTAAACTATAAAATATTTATTAATTTAAAAAGAGGCCTGTGCGATACATTTTTGTAATAAAATTCTATGCAGAATTCTATACGCTATTTTAGGAAAATATAAACATATTTTCAATCCTGCATTTAATTTTTAAAGAAAATTTTTATAGCGTGTAGACGTCGGATTAAGTTATTCGAAATCTGAAGTTTATAACTTAATAGAAATGAACTAATTTAAAAACAATCTGTCGCGGTCACAAATTTGCATGCCCATAATTTTAGAAAAAATAATTTATTTGCAACCCTAAAAAATTGCTGCGGAAATATGGCGGTACATTATTGGAAAACTTAAGTTTCTAACGAAAACGAACTGCCAAGTCTTTGTTAAATTAGAAACGTTCTCCCAGGAAACCAAACTTATAATATTACTAGTGTATAAACAAAATAACGAATTTAGTGATTAGAAAACTTAGTTTATAACTGAATGAAGACAACCTTTACAATCTTTGTTGAATTAAATACAATTTTAATGTAAAATTCTGGGCATAATTTTATAAAAAATGAAACCTATTTTTAAGCTTGTTATTTTTAGAAAAAAAATGTAACCTATCTTTCAAGGGTTGAAGTACGTAAGACAAGTAGGCACAACTTTAATAACTTTTATGTAAGAATTAATTATGTAACCCTCCTACAAAGTGTTAAAATATGTCGCCGAAAGGTTAGTAATTCTGAAACATAAGTTCGTAACAGAAAAGTACTGAATTCCTAAATCTTTGTTACTTTAGAGTCAACTTGACACAATACTAAGTCCCTCTTCTGGAAAAAATATTACCAACTTAAAATGTATACATGAAATTTAACAACACAATAATTAAACCTTATAATTTAACTCATATAAGCCTTCAATATTTGCTACTTTAAAGACAAGTTAGCAAAACACTTTTCTGCGAAATCTGTACAAATTTAAAAAAATAACCTGTTTGCAAGATGTTAAAATGTATAGATTAAACATCGGGTCCAGTAATTAGATAAGTAAAACAACTACAAAACATTAAAAGTTTAATTTGAAAACCAGTTTGCTAACTACATTTTTATACAATTTTGTGCAAAATCCCGTAATTGTGCATAATTAAAAAAAAAGTGTGAACCATTTGCAACCCTGAATCTAAAGAGTTTTGAAATTGGAAAATTTTACCTATAAAAGAAATTGGAAAAATAAGTTAACGGGAATGGACTTGATATTATTTTTATATAAAAAATCTACCACGGTTCTGAACTTTTGCAAAATCCTCTAATAATTTCTGTGCGTAGTTTAAAAAAAATTTAAATTAATTGCAACCCTAGATTTAAAAAATTTTGAAAAAAAATTGTTAAGTATAAAGTAAATGTCGAAAGCTCAAGTTTACGACGATCACATGTTTTTCTGCGCAGCTGCTACCTACTTAAGAAGTATTCAAACTGTATAAATGAAGTGTCGAAATTAATAATTGGAAAACTCAATTTTATAACTTAACGAAAATGGGCCTGAAATTCTTTGTTGGTATAAAAGAACATCTGGCACAAACCCAAATTTTTCTAAAATGCGCTGTTAATTCTCGTGAGCAATATAAAAGTGTAAACTATTTAGGACTCTGAATTTAAAGAGTTATAATCTCTGAAACTTTTTTGTGGTCGTTTTTTTGGATATTTCGCCACACTACAAAATGAAAAATATTGAAACATGAACGTTTCGGAAGACAATTATACTTCCGTTATCAACATTAACTAATTAATTTAAAAATCAACAAGGATAACTTAGATTATTTTATTAGAGATCTAGCAGAATACCAAAATACCAAAAAAATAGCATGATTAAAGCTATTAAATGAAGAAAATGTTACGTAAGTATATAGAAAATGTCGAAATTAGTTTTTGGAAAACTCGGGTTCAATGCCGCACTAAGTTTCTATGCATTTTCTACAAAATTATATGCAACTGCAACCTACTTAAAAATTAAAAGTATATATAGATCAAATGTGTAACTTAATAATTGGAAAATCCAACTTTATAATAGACTTGAAATTCTTTGTTGATATAAAAACATCTGGCACAAACCTAAACTTTTCTAAAAGAATAAACTATTTGCCTCCTTGAATTTAAAGAGTTGTGAAAAAAATTTTAGATATAAAAAGAATGCCGAATTCAGTGGTTGGAAAATTCAAGTTTAATACGGCACCAAGTTTCGATGCTTTTTTTGGTATATTCTCTACAACTGCTATCTACTTAGTGTTAAAATGTATAGATGAAGTGTATAATTAATTATTGGAAAATCGTATAACTTAACACACATGAATTTGAATTTTTTTGTTGATATAGCAAATCTAGCACGAACCTGAACTTCTGTAAAACTATCTGCTAATTTCTGGGCGTAATTTTAGAAAAAAATGTAAATTATTTGCAACACTGAACTTAATAAAGAGTTATGAAATGAAAAAAAATACGTAGGTATATAAAAATGTCGAATTTAGTGTTTATAAAAACATCTGGCACAAACATAAACTTTTCAAAAATGCGCTGTTAATTCTGGTGCGTAATTTAAACGTGTAAACTATTTGCAACCCAGAATTTAAAGAGTTATACAAAATGGCAGCACTACTTTTCTATGCCTTTTCTGCAAAAGTCTGTGCATCTGCAACCTACTTAAAAAGTGTTGAAAGTGTGTAATGTGTAAAAATGTGTAATTTGATAATTGGAAATTCAACTTCATGGAAATGAACTTGAAATTCCTTGTCGATATAGAAAGTCTGGCACAAACCTAAACTTTTATAAAATGCTCTGCTAATTTTCATGTGTATTTTAAAAGTACAAACTATTTGCATCCTAAAATTTAAAAAGTTGTAAAATGAAAGACGTTAAATATAAAGAGAACGTCGAATTTAGTTCTTGCAAAACTCAGGTTTAATAGCAAATCTAGCACGAACCTGAACTTCTATAAAACTATCTGCTAATTTTTGTGCGTAATTTTAGAAAAAGTGTAAACTATATGCAACCTTGAATTTTGAATTTTGAAATAAAAAAAAGGTGCGTATAAAGGAAATGTCAAATGCAGTGTTGAAAAGCTCAGATTTACGACGACAATAAGTTTCTGTGCTTTTTCTGCAAAAATTTGGTCCAATTGCAACCTACTTAAGAAGTGTTGAAAGTGTATAGATGAAATGTAGAATGTAATCATCAGAAAACCCCATTTTAGAACTTAAAACGGACAAACCTGAACATCTTCAAACCTCTCTGCTAATTTCTGTGCGCAATCTAAAAAAAAGTGTAAGCTATTTGCAACCCTAAATTTAAAAAGTTTCAAAATGAAGAAATGTTTCGTATAAAGGAAATGTCAATGCAACTGTTGGAAAAGTCAAGTTTACGACAACACTAACTTTTTATGCTTTTTCTGCAAAATTCTGTGCAATGGCAACCCACTTAAAAAGTGTTAAAATTGTATAGGTGAAATGCAAAATTTAATAATTTGGAAACTCAACTTTACAACCTAACGGAAATGGACTTAAAATTCCTTATCGATATAACAAATCTGGGCCGAACCCGAACTTATTTAAAATTTTCTGCTGATTGCTGTGCGTAATTAACGAAAAAGTAGAAACAATTTGCAATTTTAGATTTAAATAGTTTTAAAATGAAGATATCTTACATATAAAGGAAATATCGAATGCTCTTGTTGGAAAACTCCGGTTTACGACACTAAGTTATTATTGTTTTTCTGTAAAATTCTATGCTCCCTAAATTTACTCAAAAAGTTGTAGAACAAGTGTATAGATGAAATGTAGAAATTCAATAATTGTAAAAGTCGATATTATAACTTAACGGAAATTGACTTGAAATTCTATCTTGATATAAAAAAAGCTGGCGCGAACCTAAATTTCTGCTAATTATGTACGCAATTTAAGAAGAAAATCTGAACAATTTGCAACCCTGAAATTCAATGATTTTGAATTGAAAAAATTTACATTTATACCTACTCTTCCTGCAAAATTATATACAACTACAACCTACTTAAATGGTGTTAAAAGTATATAGATGATACGAAGAATTCAATAATTGGAAAACACAAGTTTAGAAATTAAAGGAAATGGAAAAATGTTTCGTAACTTGAACTCGTTAATAAAAATTTTCATCATAAAAGCTTACGCAATGTATTTTTATGATGGTGCAGGGGTCTAAAACAATTCACATTAATAAGATTAAAAGAAAACAGTAATTGAAAATAATGGGGTTGAATTTATATGTAAATTGGATATTAAAATTATTAAGATGCATTTAGTAAAGAAAGGAAATAAAATTTATAATTTAATAAACAGAAGGATTCTAACTTAATTTAATATCTAAAATGAAATTGAAAATTGTAGACAAATACTTTTTCGAAATATACTATTGAACATAGTAGGTATTAATCAAATAATAAAGCTTTTATAGTGTGTTGGATTGAAAAAAGTAAGCTCAATCGCTTTTATTGATACAGACAATTTTGGAACGAAAAGCATGTAACCTAATTTTCTAATTAGAAATTAATCAATAAACACTTTTAAAAAGTTTATAAAACATATAGATAGTTTAATATAAAATTAGCGTGGTGTAAAAGAAATAAAATAAAATGTTAAATGGATAGAATGTATGCAGTCTATATGAATAAAGATAAAGAATGTGGTAATACTAAACTAAAACAGTTATAATCTACAAAAGCACATAAAAGAAAGAGGAATACTGAATAAAGTTTATTGTAAGATTACATTTTATATTTGCATCGATTGAATTGGATAACAAGGAACGATTTACAAGAGAAGAGGATCTCATAGAAGTTATTGGCAGAGTGAGCATGTTTGTGGGGCTTGTTAAATGATGTCTGGTGGCTTGTAAAGTACTTCAAATGAGTAATTTGGATTTAATATTAAAGAAACACAACTACGACTGGGGTCTATTTGGATCTGTGCTGTGATGAGCCTGTGTGTGCTGATTCAAGTGGGGGACTGGTTTCCTGTGTTAATGCGAATCCTTATTCTGGACATTTTGGCAGTTTGGTTGTCAGTTGAGGTCTTCACCGTGATTTTGAGGGGAGCAGTTGTGGTGTGATCAGTTGCAAAGTTACATGAATTGGATTCAGCAGAGGAGAGTACTAAGTTCAATAAAAGGTAAATCAATCCAGGTAGTAAATAAGAACTGATAGAAAATAAAGATTAAAGTGAATTAACTTAATTAAGGGAGTGCTTACTATTTGAGATTGTCGTAGGACCAATGTAACGATGAGGTATTGAATTTTTCAAAAACTGGTTTGACGTACCATTTGACAGAAGTTTAGAATTGTCATAATTAAAATAGGAACATCAAATTTCAGAATAAGCAATCTAGATCAAAAGAATCCGCTCTCATTTTCAGTCAAGTGTATCTACAGGAGCTAGCAGAAAATTTTTTTTTGTCCAAAATAAATAAATAGCGCAATTAAATGGATTAAAATTTAATTATAAACAAAAAATTATAGGCAAAACAATGGGGAGCCTTAACCTTAACAGTATACATAACTTTATTAAAAAATTGCTTTTCCACAATTCCGAATTTATATAATATAATGTTGGATTTAATAACTGAAAAATTAGATTTCTGATATAACCGAACTGGACTATAAAATATGTATTAATTTAAAAAGCGACCCACGCCACACAATATTTTTGCATAATTCTATGCAGAATTTCATGCATTATTTTAGAAAAAATTAAACATATTTGCAACACTGCATTTAGTTCTTCAAGAAAATTGTTGTAGTGTGTAGACGCACTGTCAAACTAAGTTTTTGAAAATTTCAAGTTTACAACTTAATGGAGTATCATTATAGTTAAAGACAATCTGAAACGATCATAAATTTGCATGCGCATAATTTAAGAAAGAAACATAACGAGTTTATAACCCTGTAAGTTTCTAACTTAACTAAGACATACTGGAAAATCTTGGTTAATTTCGAAACGTTCTCGTAGGAAACCAAACTTTAATAATATTATCTGCAAAGTTATATATGCAAAAACGTAACCTACTTGCACAGAGTTAAAATGTATAAACAAAATATCGAATTTAGTAATTGGAAAACGTATTAAAAGTTCATTACTTAATGAAGACAAACTTTACAATCTTTGGTGTAAAATTCTTTGAATAATTTTATAAAAAATCAAACTTTTTTAAACTTGCATTTACATAACATTTTAAAACGAAAAAAAATCCTCTACACCTTAACCGGTAACCGAGGTCAACAACTAAGTTTAAAACTTAAAATATTATAGCCCAAATGTGTGTCGGATTTAAGTAAGGAAAAATTCCAGTTCATAGCGAGAAACAAAATATAAAATAATATTAAGTTAAAAAAGTTTTACAACCAAAATTAATGTTTATAGAAAGTTCTATCCTTATTTTTTTTTTAAATATAACCTATCCTCAAAGTATAAGACGATATAAAGACAAGTAAGTACAACTTTAATAACTTAATAAATGTGCCTAAGATTGGAAAAAGATGATTAACCTACAAAGCGTTAAAATATACAGACGAAAGGTCGCCTTTAGTAATTCTGAAACTCAAGTTCGCAACAGAAAGATACAAAATTTTTAAATCTTTGTTAATTTAGAAAAAAGCTTGACACACTAATCTCTTTTCCTTGAAAAAATATTACCAACTTGTAATGTTTTAGTGTATACATGAAATTTAACAGCGCACTAATTAAAGCGTATAATTTTACTTATATAAATTTTCAATGTTGTCTACATTAAAAACAAATTGGAAAAACACTAAACTTTTCTAAATTTTTATATGAAATTTGCGAACAATCTTCATAAATACATATAACCTGTTGGCAAGGTGTGAAGACGTATAGATTAAACATTGAGTCTAGTAATTGGATAACTAAACTACCTTTACAGAAATATACATTATTAGCTTAATTTGGGAACAAGTTTGTTAACTACAATTTTTTATACAACTTTACAAAAACTCCAGTAATTATGCATAATTTAAGAAAAAGTGTGAAGCGTTGAAAGTAAATGCCGTCTGCAGTTGGAAAACTCGGGCTTACGACTACACTAAGTTTTTATGCTTTTTCTGCAAAATTTCGTGCAACTGCAACCTACTTAAAAAATGTTAAAATTGCAAAAACCAATGTAGAATATAATAATTTGAAAACTCAGCTTTATAACTTAATGGAAATACACTTGAAATTATTTGTCGGAATAAAAATCTGACACGAACTTCAACTTTTGTAAATTTATGTGCTAAGTATTGTGCCTAATTTAAAAAAAAAGTGTAAACTATTTGCAACCCTGCATTTAAAGAGTTATCAAATAAAAAAAAATGTTAGGTATAAAGCCAATGTCAAATGAAATTATTGGAAACCTCAAGTTTACGATTACAATAAGTTTTATGCTTTTTCTGCACACTTCTGTGCAACTGCATCCTACTTGAAACGTGTGAAAAGTGTGTACATGAATTTAATAATTGTTAAACACATTTTCATAACTTTTCGGAAATAGGCTTAAAATTCTTTGTTGATATAAAAAATGTGGGGCGAACCTAAACTTCTGTAAAATTCCCAGATAATTTCTGTGCGTAGTTTAAGAAAAAATTTAAACTATTTGCAACCCTAAATTTAAAGATTTAATACGACACTAAGTTTTTATGCGTTTTCTGCAAAATGTCGTGTAATTGCAATCTAAAACTTAAGTGTTAAAAGTGTATAGATGAAATGTAGAATTGGAAAAATCTATAACTTCACCGCAAATGCATTGAAATTCTTTGTTGACAACCTCAGCTTCTGTATAATCCTCCACTAATTTATGTGCATAATTTAAGAAAAAGTGTAAAGTATTTCCAACCTTAGGTTTAACTAATTTTGAAATTAAAAAATATTACGCATAAAGGAAATGTCGAGTGCAGTTGTTGAAAAATTCAGGTTTACGACGATACTAAGTTTATGTCTCTCCTGCAAAATTCAGTGACACTTCAACCTACTTCAAAAGGGTTAACGCTGTATACATGAAATATACTTTATAACTTAACCAAAATGGCCTTGAAATTATTTATTAATATAAAAATCTGGCACGAACCTGTACTTTTGTAAAATTCTCTGCTAATGTACATGCATAATTTAAGAAAAAGTGTAAGCTATTTGCAAACCTGAATTTTATAGGGTATCCAAATTAAAAATTGTTAGGTATAAAGGAACTGTCGAATGCAGTTATTCCTAATACCTAATTTTGTAACAATGCAACCTACTTAAAAAAGTGTTAAAAGTGTAGCGATGAAATGCCTAAACTGAAATTCTGTTAAAATTCTCTGCTAATTTCTGTTCTTAATTTAAGAAAAAGTGAAAACTGTTTGCAACCTTTAATTTAAAGTTTTTAGATGAAGAAATGTTACGTATAACGGAAATGTGTAAACTACTTGCGACCCTGAATTTTAAGTGTTTTGAAAAGAAAAAACTCTTAAGTATAAAGGGGAAGTCGAATTCAGTTTTTGAACTCAGGCTTAATGCCTAAGTAATACCTAATGCTTAATTTTGTAACAATGCAGCCTACTTAAAAAGTGTTAAAAGTGTAGAGATAAAATGCCTAAACTGAAATTCTGTCAAAATTCTCTGCTAATTTCTGTTCTTAATTTAAGAGGAAGTGAAAACTGTTTGAAACCCTCACTTTAAAGAGTTTTTAGATGAAGAAATGTTACGTATAAAGGAAATATCAAATGCAATTGGAAAACTCAGATTGACAGGGACCAAGTTTTTATGCCTTTTCTGTCAAATTTTGTACAACTGCAACTTACCTAAAAAGTGTTAAAGGTATGTAGATAAAATGTAGAATTTGTTAATTGAAAAACTCTATAACTTGGATGGACTTCAAGTTCTTTCTTAATATAAAAAATCTGGCACAATCCTGAACTTTTGTAAAATTATCTACTAATTTATGTGCGCAATTTAAGAAAATGTGTAAACTACTTGCAACCCTGAATTTTAAATGTTTAAAAAAAAACTCTTAAGTATAAAGGAAATGTCGAATTCAGTCGTTGAACTCAGGCTTAATTCCTAAGTTTGTAACAATGCAACCTACTTTAAAAAATGTGTTGAAATTGTAAAGATGAAATTCCTAAACTAAAATTCTCTCAAAATTCTCTCCTAATTTCAGTTCTTAATTTAAGAGAAAGTAAAAACTGTTTGCAACCCTAAATTTAATGAGTTTTTAGATGAAGGAATGTTAGGTAGAAAGGTAACGTCAAATGCAATTGGAAAACTCAGGTTGACAAGGACACTAAGCTTTTATGCTTTATCTGCCAAATTTTGTACAAATGCAACTTACTTAAAAGGTGTTAAACGTATATAGATAAAATGTAGAATTTAATAATTGCAAAACTCTATAACTTCGTGAAGATGGACTCTTTATTAATATAAAAAATCTGGCACAATCCTAAAGTTTTTTAAAATTCTCTGCTAATTTCTGTGCGTAATTTAAAGAAAATTGTAAACTCTTTGCAACCCTGAATTTTAAGTGTTTTTAAATGAAAAAGCTCTTACGTATAAAGAAAATTTCGAATTCAGTTGTTGAACTCAGGATTAATGCGTTTTCTGCCTAATTTTGTAACAAACAGACCAGAAATTGTTTGTTGATATAAAAAATCTGGCACAAACCTGAAATTTTGTAAAATTCTCTGCTAATTTCTAAGTGTAATTTAAGAAAAAGTGAAAGCTATTTGCTACCCTGAATTTAAGTACTTTTGAAATGAAAGTAGTGAGGGTGTGTAGAAGAAATATCCGATTCTGTTATTGGAGTGTTCAAGTTTATGACGATGCTGAGCTTATATACATTTCTCCATAAAATACTGGGCAAAATTTTGGAAAAAGTGCAACCGATTTAAGAAGTGTATATTTGATATGGAGAATTTAGTAATTGGAAAACTGAACGAAAAAGAACTTTAAAGTCAACAAATCCTGACACGATAACTTATAGAAAATTTTCTGCTCTTTCACAACAAAAATATTACGTATAATTTCATATTAATTGAATTTTTAACTTAACCGAAACGTGCTATACAATCTTTATTAAGTTAAAAAAACACTCTGGCACGATCTTAACTTGTGCACACTTTCTGCGAAGTTCTATGCTCAATTTACAAAACAAATATGATTTACTTTGTTTCTTAGAAGATTACATTCAACTAGTGTTTAAACTAAGAATGTTGTAATATATTGACTAAAATATTTGTTGATAAACACTATACTAATTTTTTCTGAAATTTTTGTCAAAATGCTGTCCATAATTTTAGAAAATATAAAAATGGCACGTTTTAGGCCAATTTTGAGGAAACTCTACTAAATAATAAAATACAATGATCTCATCAAATTGTCAAAGCTTGAGGTTCAAGGTTGTTTAAATAATAGTTATAAACTAATTAACTTTAATGAGGGTTGTTTGAATTTAACTTCCGAAATTTCTCACATGTAACTTTTCAAATTTTAAAGAAACAACCCTAAAACTTCGAAAGCTGCCACCCTTTGCAAACCGTGGCGATGCAACCGTTTGTTTCTTTTAACAAGGCGGAAGGACGTGACATGCACTTAAAGCCAGCGCTAATTAGAAAATAAAAGGGTCGGAAGCCTCGGGGCTGGGCCGACATGTGTACCCTAATTTTTACACGACTGATCCGCACTACGCGCTAATTAGCTCACCTTGTAAAGCCAGGAAGAAGATAAAAATCCCAATCTGCACTCCCTTAGCCATCGCAAATTAGCGCCGTCTTCAACTTTGAGAAAATCTTACATCCCGCGCACGCAACTCGTCAACACAGAAAAAGGGCCCCACGCGGCCGCCGGCACAGCAACTCGAAAGCTATTGTCAAAAACTATCGCCGCACAAACACACCAAAAGTACCAAAAAAGCGCAACTTCGCCGACTGTAATATTCGGTGAAATGTGGGCCAATTAAGGGCGACGTCCTCAGGAACTGCGTTCGGCGAAACTTCGACGCGCACCGGCGTCGCGGATCCTGAAACGCGGCTTTCGGGACGACGCCGCGCGTTCTACTGAGCGCCGCTGATAAGCGCGGCCGCCCGCGATCCGATGGACTCGCGGCCGCTCGGTCGCCGTCGCCGCCTGCGATTTTTTGTGCTTATCGAACCAAAAAGCCCGGCACTCTAGGATTTCTTTGAGGCTGTTTGGTCCAGTTTTTCTGAAATTGGCGAAAGGCTGCATTGGCGCGACGTAAGAGCTGCAAGAGGGTGCAGTTGCTGGTTCTCGAAAAGCAACTAGAAAAGAGGTAACATAAACTTTGGGGGGATGCACTCCGCATTGGAGACAAAACCACATCACCTTCACTATATTAAAATCATCAAAAGTGGCATACTTGGATCAACCACAAAAAGTAATCCAAATGTACAGTGTACACCCCAACATCAGACTCAGACGTTGAAGCTGACTATTCTAAATGCCAACTTAAAGCTATGAATACGTTCTTCCAGAACAAAAAAATTACCATGCTACAACCCTAATAGCAAAACACTTTTCGAAATACTCCACAACCGTTATCGAGTCAGTCATCAGCTGCCTATGATACGGTACACCCCATTTCTTAGAAACTCGTAGTGTTTGCTTCGTTTTTTGAGACAGCAGTCTTTCTTACATCTTCCGTTAGAGGCAGCAGCCTCCTCTCTCATAAGGGCGAATTTATAGTTGGCTGTGATCAAGGCTTGGTACCGTTCGGAATCGCACTAATCGGTTCTGTTTTTAGGTAACAGTAGCGCGCTTTGTAAACGCGGGGTTCTATTGGTTCAGGGAGAACCAATTATCATTCCCCAGGCGGGTCGTTAACGTTACCTTGGTCCGTGAGGACTGTTCCATGAACATTCTTTCATTAGCTGTAAAAAAAGCAAATTCGCTTAGTAATTGAACATCGAATACCCTGTTGGGGTATGTTGGGCTGGGAATAGTTCTATTATACATATATTCGGTACATATTTGAATACCAGACGATGTCGTTTACTTGATTCTGAAAAGTATGTGTGCTAGACCCTGTCACGATACGCCTAAGGTCGGGGTAACTGGCAAAATACACTTGGACACGAAGACCAAAACTCCTATTGCGAGATTAATAAAATCACTTAAGTACAAATACTTGCATTTATTTTC
This sequence comes from Agriotes lineatus, assembly GCA_940337035.1. NCBI lineage: Eukaryota > Metazoa > Arthropoda > Insecta > Coleoptera > Elateridae > Agriotes > Agriotes lineatus. The sequence goes on along the minus strand of OW679201.1, from coordinate 45,814,067 downwards.
TGCCGTTTACAGAATAACTTAAGTTTAAGACCGTTACTTCTTAACTTTACTTATTAACTTTTTCTTATTAACTCCCTAAATTCCAGTCCAGTTTTACCAAGAAAACTCGGTAAGCGTTTACAAAAATCCAAATAAGCCTATCAGAGCAGTTCTAAATTTTTAACTTTTGGCACGTACATTCGGACGTGACAGTTCATAATAGTTCTATAAATTTGACAAATTTCAAACTTTCACACGCTAAAATTTGTCAAGCGGCGACACCTCGCAAATTATCGCTAATAAAGTTTTACAATTCTCTAAAGGAATTTGCTCCAGCCGGCTCGTAATTTTTATGACGAGTTGCTACAGTTGCATTTCTGACCACGTACTAACCATATACCTTCGCCCAATATTTCGGCTTACGAAGTAAACCCTGCCTAAATTTACTCTAATCTATTCCGTGAAATTTGAATATTTTCATCTTCCCAGAGAAAGGCACGTTTCGAAACGTCGGCTAAATATTCCCCTGTTGTAATTGTAATATACCATTTTGCCTACAAAATTCTACCTTCAAATATTTATGATACAAATGGCTTATAGCTAACTAAAGTACAGTCTATTCCTACACCCGCGTATAGTTCATTTCATTAAAGAACGCAAATCGTAACAACCTTTGCAAGTTTTGGATTTTACCATGAGTTAACATGTTTACACCGCTAAATACCTGAAGCTACGTTTTCTCAATCAAAAACTATCTGATAAATTTAGAATAAGAAAGTGTGTTGGACAGGGTTGAATCCAGTCTCCACTTCTTTTTAACATGTATGGAAAGCATATCATAAGACGAGAAACGAAAAATAGTATAGAAGACATTAAACTCAACTGTGAGCTACATCAGAAGAACAACTGATTTAATTTATACAAGGGCTATTGAAAACAAATATAGAATATGGTCTCCAACTCAATAAAAATAAAACTAAAGTTCTTATTGTTGGCAGATTTAATCGGAACAGACCTAACATTAACCAAATTGGAAGATATGAGATAGTCGATCTGTACAGTTAATGTAGATCGTATATCATCAATAAAGGCGGCTCAATAACTGAAATAGACGTATAAAAATTAGTAAAGATGCCATGCCTATACTTCACCGAATATGAAAAGATATGCAAATAACTAAAACAACAAAAATATAAATAGTAAAATCAGTAGTTTTCTTAATACTATTGGACACATCAGACACTTAGACAATAAAAGAATGCGACCAAAGAAGAATCGACGCATTTGAGATGTGGTGTTGGCATCGCATGTTGAGAATTCTCTAGACTGAAAGAAGAACGAACATCGCTATCTTAGATGATCTAAATATACAACGTCCTTCCTCACAATATACAGTAGCATACTAAAATATTTTCGACATATTGCAAGAAGAGATAGTAGTGATTTAAACAAATTGATAGTACAGAGTCGCACTAAAAGCAAAATACCTCACAAAAGGTCACCAAAGAGATGGATTGATCAAATTAAACTCTCCTAGAAAGCCTCTTCATCAACTCACGCATTATGTTACCGACAGAAGGAAATGGAAACAAATAGTCAACTCATCGATAACCTTACAAAGCAATACCATATGATTGCGACACTGCTAGAAAGAAGTTAACGACTGCAGAAGGAAAGATAGAGAGAGAGCGAGAGAGAGAGGGAGACGTTTTTCTAAGAATATATCACGGCAGAACTCGTAAATTCTCTATTCCACTTTATATTTCTTTATGTAGGCATCGTATGCTGTCGAGATTTATGTCTACCATACCTGTTGGTTACATTAGATTTAGATGCACCATTCGAATATCAGTCATTTGTTACTTATCAAAAGCGTAATTAACTTGAGAATTATTTGAGGTATAATATATGACAGTGTAAAAACTTCTTCATTGGAACACGGTAGTTGTGTAAACGCAGTATTAGCTTTTGGAATATAATCTGTTTTACCGGCTGAAAAATATAGCGTGCTTTCCGAGGCAGGATTCTGTGTATTTGTGCAGCAAGTTTATTTCGTAGCTTTAGATTTCGTGAATTACTATGTGAGGAAGCTTTACTGGTATGCAGATTAAAGAATTGGACACATTTTTGGGACTTTCGTACACGTATTAGGTCGGGCTGTTCGCCTGTATGAGTGTAAATTTCTCATATTTCAAATTGTGATGACGTAATTTCAATGAGCTGAGCCTTATCTGGAGTTTTTGGCGTCATCTATGAGGCGAAATACTTTAATTTCCAACGATTCCAGTTGCTTGCTAGAGCATCCTACTACAAACGTCACCCAAAGCTTTAGGGGTTTCGGCAATCAAAACAGCACCAGCACGCTGTTGTAAGCTGTTTGGGGTCCTTCGCTTTACCTTTTCTACGCTTCTTCGATCCCGTTTGGGGCCACGAATCATCACCTTAACCACAAACGTAACATTTTCAGATAAGTAGTGAAATCTTATAAATGGCGTTTAATGATTTTCATACCACAAACTCGATCAAATAAACTGTAACTGTATCTAATATGGATCGGCACCTTCTATTGGTTCTACATTTAGCTGTGTAAATGTAGCCTACTAATTACTAAATTGGGGTACCCCTTTTTAGTAGGAAACGTACGATAACAATTTATAATATTTCTGTACTGGTTATTATATGCAATTTTGTTTAATAAATCTAATGCACATACTTATATCTCTCCAATTTAAATCTAGTCATTTGAAGTTTCCTTTTGGAAAAATGTCTGTTTTAGGCAAACTTCATAGTGCTCGTTATTTGGGTGTTTGATAAACAATAATCACAAAATTGGGAATTGAGCCAACCTTCAACGAATGGTTTAGGCGTTGCCCCTCCCCTTCTAAAATTTCTAGGGGTGTAAATTCTAAAACAGACAGCGTGATTTCAGTCAGAGCATTGTAAGAATCCAGATCAATTTCGATCTGCTGCACTGTCAGTTTGCACCAAGCTAGGTAAACTTCTTGTCCTAATGGAAGGGCTTTTCCCAGATTATAATGTACTCCTGGGTTGCTATTCTACAATCACTGCTACCTCTTTTACTGAGCTATTGAACCGCATTGTTTTGGTATCTCAAATCGATTTTAAACTGTTAAAATTTAATAAACAGCAAAGACAGAAGCACCTACAAGCCCAAGTTATTAAAAACAGGTGATAAAACTCAAATTAAATATATTACAAGATTATTCAACAGCTGGCTGAAGAAAACATACTAACTAAAAGGAAAATGCTGAAGAGCGTGAAGAGCACACAGAATTACAAATCGTTTAACCGCCTTTTAAATACCAGAGCAAGAGGTATTCTAAATCACAGTCATACTTTGCTACAAGATGTAGAGAAGTGTAAAAAATAATCCACCACTCTGTCTGGCATTTAAAAATTTCGAAGTTTGCAATATCGTAGAAAAATTGACACTGCTTAATATATTAAAGGGATGCAGAATAGACATTAGATATATTGTTACAACATTTTAAAACTATAATCACCGCGAAAACTTTTGGGGCGGACACCTATGATCTTTAATTTAATTGTTTATTCAACGGATTATCCCATTTACAACATTATACTAAAAAAACAGCCAAATACAACAAAAGTTAATATTTACCATATAAAGAAAATAAAATAACAGTAACGAAAAAAAAAAGCATGCAGGGTTGCTGGGTTACATATCAAATAAAGATTTTATATGCCTAATAAAAGTGTTAAATGGTATTCCAATAATATCAGCTTTATTTGTCTTATTAACAGTTCTTACAATTCGTTGCAGCGGACTATTATTACAATAATTGGTACGGCGATACTCTTGTAGCAGCATATGCTGTAACCTGACATTGAATGCAGGACCTTTATTAGCTAACCGGACGCGCGCGGTTCGAAGCTTCGGTGCCGGGCCGTTGTTATTTGTTCCATTGGAGAAAGCTGGTCGCCATTAGTTGTGATCGGTATTTTTGCCGGCAGAGGGAAGCAACGGCCGATAACGGAGACAAACGTACGAATGCGGCGCTCTGGCCTTACGTTTCATACGCCTGCAAATCGACCGTAACCTGGGAGATAATAAAAACTTCGATCTGCTAACATAGGTTGATCGAGTCCTCATGGCCCCACTGAAAGACTGTCGAATTTTTCTAACACACAAAACAATACATTCTCGACCTATCTGGTGCTCCAAGTTAGAATTCTCTAATTTTTCTTGTCCCACCGAAGATTTCCGTTGGTCCTCGTGCCGCAAGCCGAAATTTCTATCATTCCAACGAACATCTGCAATGATTGTTCGTGCCCCAAGTCTAAACGAAGTCCTCCCATCCCATCAGGTGTGCCTCTAGGGCTTCAGATTGCAGGCTTACTGTGCCTTCAAGTGGATATTGTTAACACCTTCAGACAACAATTTCCGGTCTTTTTAAAATAGTTTCGACAGAACTTATAGTTCGTATATGTTTATACCTTTCCTTCTAGTAGCCAGAGCTTACCTACACATATAACTAAAAATAAATCGCATATTATTAGCAATACATGTATGTGCCTTATTCGAGTGTTTGATATACGAACAACAATTCGAGCTTTTCATCTTCTCAGGGAGGGTTTCGAGTTCTGCCAATAGATATGTTGGATTGTAACTAGCCTAATAAATTACATAAAGTAGAGCATAATGCTGATAATTTTCCTTCCAATAATAACAAATTGCATAGCAATCAGTGCCGGTTGCTGCTAGATATTTTTCTCTGTAGTCTTGTGTGTGTTTAATATACATTATTGTTTGTATCGTACAATGTGTTTAACTGAACTTTGTACTACTGCAAGTATGTGAGGTATAAGCCACTTAAACGTGGAGGCCCAGGTAAGTCCACAGCGTTACCAACTTCAACGACTCACCAACATACACAGAAAAATGCCAAATACTCTTGGAGTAATTGCATGATTCATAAGGAATTGCTAGCGTCAATAAGAATCAGGCTAGGACACCATTCAGTTTTACCAACTATTATATTTGGTTTTTAAAAGCGAAAATATTTTCTTCTCTTTGGCGAAGCAAGATTGAACACATGTCTATAGGACTTGTTTTTCTTATTTTGAGCCATAAAATCTGCCCTTAGTCTTTTTAAGGGAAATGCCTATTTTAAAAACAAAAAGGTTAGATTTGGAAATAAAGTTATTGCCATAACAACGAAACTAGATATCACTGAAGAACGAACATATTTAAGCTCAATCCAATATGAACAGCAAACTATGGAGCAACTTTAATGAAAGTCAATTTTTAGTTCTTTATACCCGTAGATAGTAGTAAGTTTAATGGTATGATATTTTGTTATTTTCTTAGCCGCAATAACAAAAAAAAACGTTCTGTATTAATAAAAGCCCTCTGTTGTAGAATAAATAAATCGTAAATGTTTTAGAAATTCTAGTTAAAATGGTTCACTGAATCTCTCTGATAGCTTTTATTTTTGTTATATCCCCTGAAAAAACGTGTGTCGGCGCTCATGAAAGGGTACAAAGAAAACTTTGAGAACTTAAAATAAATGTGACTTGTAAACTTGTTGTAAAAGACATTTTTGGCGCTCAGCTTTAATAACACGAATTACGAGTTCTATTAAAGTGGCCACAGATGGTTTCTGCTGTAGAGTTTTACCATAATTTTACAAATAGTGCAATTAATGAAGCAGGGTTCACGATAGAGTTCTAGGCAGTTCAAAAATAAAAGCTGATTTTTTCATTTCACGCAAAGAGAGATAATTTACTTCTAAAAATTTGTAGTTAAAATTTAAAGTTGTCATCTAACGAAACGAATTTCTCATGCTAGCTAAATTTGAGAGACCAGTATTCTGTAAATTATTGTGCTACGCTCTAACATGTAAGGTGCCAATTTTGATACACTAGCGTTAATTTAAGCGTAAAATTAAAGAAAATTTCCGATAGCAAACCTCAAACCAAATGCCAGTAAGAGGTTGTGAACATCAAAAGATAAGCAATTAATTCACTAATCACTAGAAACAGTGGTGCCAAATTCAATAACGTACGGATTTGGTTTCCGTAGAACCAGGCTAAGCGAGTGAGCTACGCCGAAACTAACTGAAAGAAATAACAAACACCTAAAAAATTTCCGGTTTAATGATATCAGTTAAGTTAAGCGGCGAACTGACAAAAGAATTCAAATTTACGCTAGGCCCGTCTATACAAAACTGGCCCGAAGGAAGAATCATTAACATGACAGCCAATACAAAAAGTTAAGTGCGCGAACAGCACACGAGGATCTGCTAAAAAGTTGATCAGGCTGATCTCGTGCGGAAACGATCGAGCGAAGATGTTCGGGCTTTTAAATAAAGTATTACGATTAAGGCTCCAATATAACTAAGGATAAATTCGTTTGAAACAATAAAGAAACCGACCTGCGATTAATTAATTAAAATAATCAATGGTAGTAAGAAAGGTCGCAGATCAATCCGCCTATAGTTTGTACACCACGGTAGCTCTGAAAAATCGTCACTTACCGCGATGGCGAGCTAACTCAATTTCGGCGGCCTTGGATTGTAGGTTCAAATCACCAGCTGTGCACCCTGTAAAGCCTTCAAAAAAGGGAAATTGGCGCCAGAAATCAAAGATTTCAAATAATAAAGGATAAACTACGAGTGACTAGCGTTTATTTAATAGAACTGAAAAACTTGTAGAGTCAGTAATAAATAATCAGAATAATTAAAAGGCAAATAATGTCATAACAAAATTGTGTACGTCAAATGAAGGCTGCAACACCCACAAAAATCAAAAACCCCTTTCGGATTATTAAATTAACTGTAACATCAAAACCAATCGTGGGATATGCATACCTCAGTCATGTGATAAAACCTTTCTGTTTAGGCTATTGAAATAAAAAAGCGTGAATGCTCCTTTAACAAAGGGTCACTACACATCATAATTGCAGCTTTAAATATTAATCATAATTAAACATATGCGTAAAAGTTAAAATATGAAAGAAACAAGAGCATGTATGAATTTGAGCTTTACTGGGTAATAATAACGGTTTTAGAATATAAATTCCAAGTATCGAAGATAAGTTGATATAATATCAATCCCGGAGTAGCACTAACTAACCTCGATCGTCGGCCGGGGGTTGCTACACCCTGCGGTTAAACATATGCTGGTCGTAAACTGCTACACGCATTGGTCGAAATCGCCGTGGATGCACCGGTAATTGTAGCAAAGACACCCTCAAACGGCAGCAACTAGGCAGAACGCCAGCAGGTGTCGAAAATGAGATTAGGCTAACAACTTTGCTTCCGAAATAAACTCTTGGATGAAACTGTTAATTAAGAGCTAAAGAAAATACATTTAATACAAAAAAAGCAAGCAGAAACACGCCATCGTACCTGATCATAGTCAGCCTTTGGAAACACAATGCTCATAAAAATTGGTTAAGCGCACGTAATTTGACTTAAACAATGAAACCTCAGCCGCCCGAAATGCGCCGCCCGAGGCGAGATGAATAAGTGCCTCGGACGAAAAATTCGTTTCCAAAGGAAAGCTCACATTACAACTGCCTGTGATAACAGATAGCACGGGTCAAAAGTGCATCGCGCGAACGAAAGGAACTCGATCCAGGTACAAAATAAGCTGCTTTGGAAAATTTAAGAATTCGGAATGCAAAGGATTTATAATTCGGATAAAAATATACAGGTTAGGCCTAAAATAATTGGATAACTGGCAAAACAATTAAGCAAAGCCAAAAAATTGTTTCACGTTTCGCAAATAATACTATATATAAGACCTTGTCGAACGCAATAATTTTATATGAAAATTCATACTCCTATCGGTCAAATGCCAACGTCGACCTTCGCTATGATCGCCAAATAATATGGACAACTGAATATTATCAGGCCGACACGTTATTTCTATTGCGATTGCTAAGCAGAAGCGACGAACTGTCGTCTGTCAACAATAAAATATATTCGGAAGCAAAAAGGAGAAAGGAGTTTGCGTCAAGCAGCTTTCACTGGTGGAAATAGATTGATGAACTCAGAGATTTTCTAGCTGAGAGAGGTGGGGTTCAAGCGCGCCACTACGCGACTGCAATTGGAAAAACTGGACATCGACAGTCGTGTAGAAGCTATCTTATATGGGGTTCAAATGAAGTAGTGTATACGCAATACATGACGCTGCATCCAGCTAGTGTCACCAAGCCAATCATATCCAATTCCGATACTCACCTCCAAGAAACGTTTATATTAAAATAGAGGTGGCGAACCCCTCCGATTCTCACCTCCAAGAAAACTTCTATATTAAAATAAAGTGGCCACCCTAAAAACTCGGGCAACCCCATCGGAGATCGAGAAACCAACGTCGGTGGAAGATGGGATCGGGGCTGACGAGAGCGGGAGAAAACGTCCTCCGAAAAGAGAGTTGGTCAAGGGGCCAACTACCCCTGGGTGTAAAAACCAGCATCCCGGAGAAAACCCTAATTACGGAAGCTCAAAGTTCTGAATATCGGACTGATCAACGAAAACAGCCCCAGCTGCGAAAAAGGAAAAGAAAAAAATACAGAATATATACGCTTGTATAGACTCGCAGCTGTGCAAGAACTAAAAAATTTACTAAAAGGATATAAAATACACATAGTGACACTTAAAGAAATTCGATGGAAAGAGAAGGAGGTGTTGGGCCTCAAAGAGTTTGCCCTCTTTAATACCGATAACAAAAACAACACGCTAGGCACAGGATTTCTAGTCAGTAAGAAGATAATATACCTGATAACAAACTTCACAGCAATAAATGAGCGAATCAGCTCATTACGAATAAAGGGCAGGTTCCACAATACCACTTACATAAACTGCTACGCCCCAACAAATGAAGCAGAAGAGAGAGAAAAAGACAACTTCTACGACACACTAGAAAGAAGATACGAATCAGTACTAAAATACGACGCCAAAATAATCCTGGGAGATTTAACGCGCAAGTACCAACCATAGACCAACACAGCAAATATGACATAAGTAATGGAAATGGGTTGAGACTTATCGCTTTCGCATTGGAAAAATATATGATAATTTCGAGCACCCGATTTCCACACAAAATCATACACAAGGAAACCTAGATATATCCAAATGAAAACACTCGCAACCAGCTGATCATTTTCTCATAGATAGAAGACACGCTTCAAACATCATTGAGAAGTTAGAAGTTACCGAGGGGCAAATATTAAGCAAATAGTATACGACAACGAGAAGTGACTACAGAAAGAAGAAAATCAAGCAAAATACCAAGAACGAATCACAACGCCGAATATTTATACAAACATCCAAAAGAAATGGGAGAGTATACTAATAACAGTACATACTGCGGCAAACGCAACCATAGGGGAAAAAATAAAAGCAAAGCGAAACAAATGGTATGATGAAGCATATAAGAAAGCGCATACAAAGAGAAATAAAGCTAGAATGAAAATGATCCAAAAAAAAAAACTAGGGCCAGTGCAGAAGAATACCAAAGCAAGAGAAGATATTCCCAAAACACGAATACCAATCAGGATTCAGAAATGCAAGATCGACCATCTATCACATATTCACAATTATAACAATACTAGAAAAATGCTACGAAACCGCAAAAATATTCACCAAATATGCATGGATTATAAATAAGCATACAACAGCATAAAAAGGAATTACATAGAACAAACAACGAATGAATTTGAAATTCCAGAAAAACTAACCAACCTCGTGAAAATTACAATATGCCAAACTAAAAACAGAGTAAGAAAACAAGGAAACCTTTCCAAACAATTTGAAATAAAAAAAGAGTTAAAGCAAGGCGACCCCCTATCCTAAACCTTGTTCTACTTAGTATTAGAAAAATGTATAAAGAAAATAGACATACAGAATAAAACATAAACATAAACCCTTATTTTCGAGATAGCGTGTTTACATCCAACTGGAAAAACACCTTCACTAAACTGCATTTTCCGATGTTCCTTTAACGCCAATGCTGTTGATATTTATACAAACATTATTCAGTTTCATGAGGCCTTTCATATAACTCTGGTTTAGTAGTGATTGATTGAGCGGTAATATTTACGTATTACCTGATAAAACGAGATTATGACAATATCGGCTATTTACAATAAAGGATTGCGGGCTGGCTTAGTCGAGAAGGGCGTAGTTTATTCTGAAATTCGTTGGCTACACCGGGCAAGGGCTCGATAACTTATAATGGGGGATGTCATGCCTTGAGCGCGACCACTTTTCTGTCAGTTATAACGGACGGTTTCTTAAAACTGGAAAGAGGAACTCATTCTCATGTGTGTTGTTAACTGCTGCAGAGACGTCTTTCTTAGGGCTGTCCCGGATGCAACTTACCTTAAGTGGTTCCCTACAGCTAGAACCTTTTACACTACAGAAAATATTACATGCAACAACCGTCCGGTCAAAAGAGAACATGGAGTAATTATAGTTCAATCTACATTTTGGCAATGACGTTAATAATTCTGGACTTCTATACCAAACCTCAAACGGTAACAGTTAATATTAAATATTAATATAAAAAGGTTTAAACAAATTACATCCAAAAGAAAAATTTTGTCGGACAACAAGAAATAATGTAGCCTAGAAAAACCATGGCTTCTTATTGTATATTGTAAAAATGTATTAAGTGTATTTTGAATCATGGCATGTTACTTCGCTTTTAAAGATTAATGCTACCACTGGTTTTATGTCCGCGGAAAGGGAATTTGCATTGAACTTCTTTACGCGAACGCTAGCTCAAGGAAAGTGATGCATAAGCGATCGTGCGATGTAAGGACAAGGTATTCAACAAGTGAAGCAATAAAACAAAAAAACTGAATATCAAACAAAACGTACAAAGGAACTAGCGCATATAAAATCATCTGGATCTGAACGCGTTAACTGAGATAATTACTACCGATATCCGTACCACTACGAAAAAGGTAACCACAAACAATACATAAAAAACAATGTTAAAGTGCTAAGGTTTACCTGATAAGGTATAATTAATAGGAGAAAGAAGGAAAGTAATCCGAGAATCTGCAGAATACACAATAATAAACAGAAAAATAAGCAAAAAAATTAGGAAATATGTATTATACCCAACAAGATAGCACAAATATGAGAGTGTGTAAATCTAAAATAGAAAAAGAAAGACCGAAAATCAATAAGGTGAAAAACATACATAAAATGATCAAGACCAGTAAGAACGAAATCTTAAATATAGTAGAAGTCTCTTACAAACTTCAACTATCCCGAAACCAATAACACTTAAGAAAACCGTAGTAAATATTAGCTAGGAAGAAATTCATACAATAGATAATGCGGAGAACAGCACTAAAACAAATGACAACTAGAAAAGCTCCAGAATAACAAGCGAAATATTAAAACTAAGTGAAAAAATAATAGAAGACACTCTTAAGATATTATTAGGTAAACGAATGCCTTAAGCACGAAAAATACCAGACACTATAATTCTGTTCACAAATGGAGACAACTCAAGTATTGAATTCTATTGTCCAATCAGTTTACTATCCCACCTTTATAAATTATTAACAAAAATGGTAACCAATAAATATTACTTTTATCAACCGGTTGAGCAAACGAGTTTTGGAAAGGGCTTCAGTACAGCAAATCATATACAGTCAGTTCGCACATTGATAAAAAATGCACAGAATATAACAAAACTATGTAAGTAAAATTAGACACGGATATGATTACTAACAAGATCCCTATACATAAAGATGTTTGCCAAAGGGTTACAATATCTCCAAAGCTGTTCACCTTGCCGCTGGGAGATATTTAAAAAAATATATTACAGGAAAAGAAAAGCAGTAACATTTCCGGAGAACTTTTAACTCATTTAAGATTCGCAGACGAATAAGCAACGATGTAGACGAACTGTTAAAATAGTTAAATCGAGAATCTAAACAAGTTGAACTTGAGATCAATCTAGAAAAAAAGTTAAGAGCCAAGAACCAATAAACTTCTAAAATAAAGTCCTTTAAATAGTAGTCGAATATATGACATATTGAATGGAAAGTACAACTCTTACACAAAGAAATGCGAACAAACTTGGAACTGCATACTATGGAAAGGAGATAAGAAAAAAATTAAAAAACATGGGAGACGCCTACGTCCAGGAGGAGACAAACATGAGCTGAGAAGAAGATGAAGAGCAAGATGTGATTGATATATTGGAGTATTTTAGTTCTTTCGTTGTAACTTCGGTATGTCAGCCGGATCTGAAAACTTCCCAAGCATAACCTTATCCTTGAAATTCTGTTCTCGTTTCGTTGAAGTATTGGAGAACTTTATTTCCGTTTTGTACCGTATATCGCAAACATTTTACTAATTTCACCAGTAAATCCGTTTGATTCTGACACCGTAATCTGCAGCTACCATTTACAGCGTCTTCGAGCGCTCACCTGCCGATTCGGAAGTCCTCGGTTTTCGTTCTTGGTTTTCGTTCGAAAACCTTAGCCGTCAACGCTGGCTCGGTTTCTGTTAACCCGCTTCTTCTCTGTCCAGAATTCAGTCGACCACCCCCCACGCCTCCTACTGTGATTATAGGTGATTAATTGTGAGTCTCCGCATCTGTAGCAGTGTCCGGCGACAACTGTACTTATTTCGGTGTGTTGCCTAATATAGTCGTATCAGATTTCACATACCTTGATTTCGTGTAAAGCAAAATGCAGTAGGCGTTTTTATTTCATTTCATTTCAAAGTGAGAAGAAGCCCTTTTCAGGGAACATACGATGCAAGGTAAGTTGAATTTGCGCGTTGCTCTCGCACATCCCTCGACACAAAGAAACAAATTTATTGCAACTCAATGCGAACATATCTAACACATTTTTATATAAACTGTTACATATACATCTTCAGACTTTTTTCACACTTTCATGCACATTACTTAAATTTGCAGTCTCAACAAAAGATATTAAATTTTATATTTATCTCTTCTTTACATAAACCATTAAGTCAAAGTCATTCTTTTCTAGAAAATGTTTATTCAACACAAACAGAGCACCCTGTTTATTACCAGCTGTCGTTTTACAAATGTGTATATTTTGTGCAAAATTGAAAATGTATGTACGGCCCCAAGTAGCTTACGTCAGCGACGCACAGAGCTGCGAGCAGCCAACCACGGCGTATCCTTACCTGAATTTTTCCCAGGAGAAAATCCAGATGATAGAGAACCCGCAGAGTATAGGAAAAGAGTGCACGGCATGTTGAAGACACTTGAGTACAGTGACTTATGAGTGTATCTCTACCAGCCAACAGTCCTCAAGTCTCCCTAGGAGCCGTTTTCACCAGCATAATAAACTCACCGAAATGACCCGGACGTTGCCTTATCCTGCAAGGTGAGTCTCCGCCGGTCCGAGGCACGTAAGTCCAGATCAAAGCCAGAAAAAGCTTTGCACAGATTTAAATACCCTCCTGAACTCCTCCAGGATTATCTCCCAGGCCGTCGCTTTCGATACCGATGTATTTCCCTAAAACAAGCCTTTAATGTATTCTTTAGGGCGCTGCTTTTGCTACCGGAGAATACCTTCAAAACCCGTCCCGAATCCGTTCTCTAGGCCCCCGCTTTTGATGCTTGAGTACTCCCCTAAGTCCGGTCTTTATTCGATTCCTTAGGTCACCGTTTGCGATACCGGGGAATATACCACACTCTCTTGAAATCTACCAGCTCAGGGCAATATAACTACGAAGTTAAAAGATAACTTTCGTATCCCAGAAGGGCCCTCCACGATTACCTGCTCGTGGCGACATAAGCGCGTTCCAGTAATAACAACCACTGTAGTTAATTAAAGACATAATTTATGTAGTCAGACACTGACCATCGCGGATTCTTAAGAGGTCTCCTGGCGAAATAACAACTCAAACTTCGAATCCTAGGACGGAACTAAAATCAGTCTTCGGAAGAAAATTCGATAAATTTGGTTTACACTTCCACGCCCGAAAAGTGGTACGAGTGATTCAAATTACCCCTAAATAGCTGCACGTCACACCGATGTAAACAACAGACCTGGATCATCATTTAGTATTGTTGTTCCATGTTCGGCCCCCAGGCAGCACCGTAGCGAGAAGCATCAACTCAGAAGCCGAAAAGACGTGGGAAATGGGTCCCAGTCCTATAGATGCTTAGCCTGCGACCGGCGTCTATTAATTTGAATTTAATTTATTTAATTTTTACACTGTACATACGTTATAACATTAAGTTTAGTTACAAAAATGAAAGGTAATAACTACCAGAAACAATATACATAACTTAGCCGAGGTGTTCTGGAACTAATCAATCGAAGTGATCAACGAAATCTGGCAATTAGCTACCTAATGGCACTTACATGCAAAGAATCAATTGAAATACAAACATTGTGTCACATGTTGCCGCTCCTTAATAAACACTTAATGATTTATCTCGTGTTGCGCAAACTAAAATAGCAATATCGTGGGGGCTGTGATTGCATAATCTTTATACTCTGTGCGAGATTAGAAATTTATTTACAACCCCAAGCAGTGCAAAGTTTAAAACTTATGTATAATTTGTAATATTTAACTTGATTGAATCAACAATAGAAATGGGAAAATAATCCTAATATTGCGTAGTTTTAGACATTATCTAATGTACAATCGTTGGCTAGAATAAATACTTGCTAAAATTGTTAATAGCGGTTAAGCGTTTTTCTTTCGGTTCTATTAGTGTTTTAGTGTGTATAGAGTCTCAATGCAGCTAAAAATTATCGTTTACAGCAATGACAATGGTCATAGTTAAATGCTACATCGAAAAATATTAAGTAAATCTTTTTTTTGAGAATGTAACATATCATCAAATCAAGTTATTTTCAACAACAGTGAGATTTAATACAACGAAAATTGTCTAATTGCAAATACCACCTAAAATTAGTATAATCTATACCCTATACGGAAACTTTCTAGTAGCATCAGTATTGATTTCAAAATCAATAACTGGCCTTCCTTAGTTATTAACTCACTAGAAATTAAAAGGACTAGGGCAAGCTCAATGTTTCTAAATAAGTTGAGAGTTGTATTTTAGGCCAAGTAATTCAATTTTAGTGAAGTAGGTCGTAAACACTAAAAAGATCAAGCGAGGACACCACTAGCAGACAACTGTCATCTCAGTTCCAATTAATACCAACATTTCGCATTAATTAAGCAGACAATGGCGATACATCGAGGCAGCATTCAGCTGTGTATGAAACAAGTTGTCCACTTTGAGGCAGCGTTTAGAAACTTCCTAACAATATGTCACTTGCAAGATCCGCTCTGCGCTGATCTTTTGCCCTCGCCAGCCAATGTAACCCTAATAGCGCCCCTGGAAACGTGCCTTTGTTCCACCGCAAATAATTTGTTGTTCATACGTTAGCCGGGTGCAACATGCACCAAACTCACACGATTCATACAAAATAGAGACTCGAGCTAACTGCTCGGTTAATTAAATCAGGCATTGCTTCGTTAAATCCGTGTGCAGTAGTATAATTTAATGTTGCCTCGTTAGGCTGATAGGGATTTGAGAGCAAGCATTCAAATTTTCTGTTTGCATTGCTGGCTGCCGACAGCTCTGTTTCCATGTGAGCTTCCTAACTGGCGGAGTTCGCAGAAACTACCTTCTTTTTGGTTATTTGGGAAGGTTGTTAGTGATGGAAAGCTTAGCTAGAGCGATGTATTAATAATAATAGTAATAATTGTGGGTGGAGTTTTCCAGTTACTAATGACTGTCACCGAAATGACAACTGAGACCAACGACTTCACTCACTCTTACTACTACTACTTACTATCGGTCAAGTATCGTTATTCAAGTAACGACCGCAGCTAATGTCGAGATCGTTTAACCAGCTCCTATAGTGCGTGCACATGCAACCAGTTAAAGCAATGTTATCAAATATACATAAAATATAAAATTGTCTATTTTATTAAACAAAAAAAATCGTATTATTTCTTTATTTTGCTAGCTACACAAGCAATCTTCTCCATTTGAGTAGCTTCGTATTTTTATGTTGTGTTGCGAACCACACCAGCACAGGGGCGTATCCAGCTCAAAACTGAAGGGGGGGCAGCTTTATGAATTCAACCTCTTTTATGAGGGAGGGGAGTCTATAGGGAGAAGGGTCGTGAATTGGTGCACAATTAACAAAAGAAAGAACAGTGAACACCATTTATTTTAAAAAAAATTAACAATAGTTTGGGAGGATTACTTACAAATTTTCTAACTACAGCTTCCACTAATTGCTCCTTGTTTTGCGAAAACCCATTGACGGTGAACACTTAGCATGGATAACCCATTTAACCTATTTGCACTACTAGTGCTTCTTAGCCATGTTTTAATTCGGCGAAGGGAGCTAAATGAACGCTTTATGGTACTTGTTGTGCAGGGCTGTGAAAGCAATATAAGTAGCCTTTCTAATAGTCGTATAACCAAGGGGTTTTTTTCCCAACCCCCTGGTTACCAGTTTTACGTGCTGCCACGTTTGTGTGATATAGGGGATGATTCAAACCCGTATATCACTAATTGCCCTAAGGGGTCGAAATCTCATCTTCTGATCACTGTGCGGTAACTTAGGGGTTTAAGTTACGAGTTATGGTTAAATAAAACACCCACAAAAGAATAAATAACTTATATTAAAAGAACTTAAAAATTTGGATAAAGTACAAATTAATTTTACCCTATCTGGTCAATGGTTAATTAACTGTAGCTTCGTAAATATGATTGATCAGAATTACGCTTAAAGTTTATGACATCAATTTACTTCGGAAGGAAAGAATAAACATAGCAGCCCTGGTTTTAGTTGGTTAATAAAATACACATAAATGACTGACCTTCGTCCAGGTGCCGTTGCTAGAACTTGGAGGGTGAATGTTAATTTTATTTATTTGCGGTACGCCCAAATTGACTTAGATAATTTAAATATGTTCGGCTAGATTTTAGATCCCCTGGTCAGTAATCCTTGAATTTTGAGTAGCTTATCACATGCACTAGTCACATAACGATTTGAATATAACTTTCAATTTTGACTTAGGTTGATTCGCGCTTCGCGCGGCGTCGCACCGGACGCGGTACGCCCGAAAACGGCTTTTGCCGGTAATTAGTTTATTATCTCGCGGGATACGGGAAGACTGCCTGTCCAGTTCGCGTTCCCCAAAAGGTAATTTTCTTTCGGGTCAAAAACGAATGTCTTTCGTACTCTCCCGTTTTGCAAGATAGCATTTTTGAATTAGAACTCGCGCGCTCTGGGATTGCAAATACTGCATATCCCACGCGGTTTTGCACTGCCTGCCAATTCGGCACTTCTTTATTCTGAGAAAGCTTTTGGTTAATTAACACCGGATGTAATTCAACCGCTTCTTGGATTATAACGATGTAGCTTTCCGTTCTTGGCAAATGAACTTTCGCGTTCGCTATAATTGTAATTTATGCAGGGGCGGCTTTGATTTATTCTTTCTTCTGACAACTTAAAACCTATAAGTCTTATAATTATAAACGCAATTTCTTACGGGTTGTTACAGTCGGAAAAAGAATTCGCTTTTTCAAAACCTGAATGATGTCTGGTGCTACCTGTACCTCATTCCACATTTTAAACCACAATTCCTTTTCTCCTTCAATGCCTTTCAAATTGTAAAAGGTTGCACAAGATGAAGTACTTTCATTCCATTCTTCCAAAGAAACATCTCTCATGTTACTCGAATGGAAATGTGTCAATGAAAATGCAGCAGATTTGTCTGCAGAAAATCTTACTTGTAAAGATGATATGATGGAATCCAAGTAAGAAATTATTAGAGGCCTTCTCCAAAATTCGGATGGATTTTCGGATGGAGGGTTGCTTCTATGCTTTTGTCGGCCAGCAGCGTGTGTGACGGTTATATCAACATTCAAATGCGTTGCAATGTCGCCTGCTTCTTTTAAAACGTCAGCTGTGACGTTCTCCGCATCTTTCCGATGATTTCTAAGCATGTCGAGAATAGTTTTAATGTGCTGGTTGCCTTTGATTATGTCAAGTGTCTTCAGTTGAAGTGTATTTGCTACGGGTTCCAGTATAGCGGAATACTTTGCAATTAATGTTACTGACACAACAAATGAAGATCTGCACGCCGCTGCATGCATTTGATATGCATTTTTTCTTGTTGCTGCATTTCCCTTTTCAGCTAATGTCTCTAATGCATCAACAATATCAACGAAGTGATTCTTACAAACACGGATGCTCTCGTACTTCTCTGGCCATCTTGTTTCACATAATTTAGGAATATTAGCAATAAGCTTGCTTCGTAAAACGGACTCGCGACAAAATATGATTATCTCCTTGATAGTTCCAACGCAGTTTCGACTTTCTGGGATAACGTTTGAGTCGTTCACGATAAGGTTTAGTTTGCGCGAGGAGCAATAGAAGTACAAGGCTTTTTTGTACTTCTGCCTCAAAATCGCCTGCACACCCCTTTCTTTCCCAGACATGGTGGAACATCCGTCGAAGCCTAACCCCACACACTTATCAGGGTCTAGGTTTAAGTTTGCCACAAAATCTTCAATGGCTTTTGCAATACTTATAGCATTAAGTCCTTCAAGCTCTACAAAGCCTAAAAATTCTTCTGCGACTGTGTTGGCCTTTTCATCGAAGAAACGTAATCCAATAGACAGCTGCTCTTTGCCAGAAATATCCGCGGTTTCTTCAGCCAGTATGCTGTAAGCGCAAGTTTCTTTAACCCTTGTGGTGATATGTTCCCTGATTGTACCACCACATAGATCAATGTGTGATCGGTATGATGCGTTTTTCGGTCCATGCTCAAAATGGTGTTTTAATTGTGAATCACCTGCTTCGATGCGAAACGGCATAAGTCTATAAGTACGCCTTCATCCAGATTTTTGCCTCTTAGAGGTAAATCATGTGTACCGGAAAAAATGACGCAGGAAACAACTGAGAACAGCAGTTTTTTGTTTTTTTCTATTAATTTTTGGGAAAGACTTGTGAAGTAGGATATCCACTGGAACGGCCTCCATAAACGATTTTGCAGATTCCATTGCAACCTGGTGTCCCTGGGTCTGTATATGTGCTTTGCAATAATCGTGCACATCCTTGTACTTAGTGAAGGGTCTGTTGCTGGTATTTTTCTTTCGTTTTTAATTCACTGTAAAAAAATAAAATATAACCTTTACCCAACATTGGTGTGGAAGCGGCATAACACATGCAAGCATAGATACAAAAAAAATACTAATAAAATAAATATTTAAAGTAACATGCTTTTAAAGCGTAAGCCATGTTTTCTGTACACTCTGTGTTTGATATGTGTTACGTCCTGTGAACCATACGATAATAATAATAATAAAGCATAAGCCTCGCTTATGTGAATTTACGATACGAACGTTCCAAGATAAGTAATAGTAGTTTGTATACCAAGTCACTGAAGTTTAGCTTTATATCACGAATGTGGGTTTAGTTGCCGAGGCCCGTAGGGCCATGGAAAAAAACCACATGAGGGATAAAAAAGAACTTCAGTGCCGAGGAGTACATTATGTTTTTTATGTGATGCCCTCCTTGCCCCTCCCTGTATACGCCCTTGCACCAGCACCTTGCTGAATATAGCTTTAGCGATCTGTAAAGCACATTACCCCCCCCCCCCCACTTCTGTCACAGTGAATTACCAAATTACCCACTTGCTAAGCAATATTTTGCCTTTGTATCTATATTTATTTGTGTAATAATTTTTTGTAACTGTTTTTGGTTAAGTGCCTTTTGTTCTTTTTTCAGATTTTAATCAAAATACAGTTAGGTCTAAAAATTGCCTTTACTCCAACAAAGCAGACATTGTTGAAGAAATTACTGTATAGAATATTAGATAAGGATAAAGATTGAAAACATGTAATCAAAGATTTTTAAGAAACCAACCTTAGTGATTTTGAGGGTAACGCAGAAGAACGAGTGGAGAATTTTGCATCAGAACAAGAGGAGCATGAAGATCAAGAAATTGACAATAACGCGACATATTTCCTAAGGAATGGTAAATCTATTAATTAGTTTCCTAGCATGACTTTGGAAAGACGCGGACCGAAACTTATGATTTGATAAGTCATTTTCCTGCAGTTATAGGCGAAGTAAGACTAGTAAAAACACTAATAGATAGCTGAAGATATATATTTACTGATATTTCTAATGCGGCAGTTTGACACCCAGCGGATTAGGCACCAAATCTCAATACTAATGAGATCTCTACTATTTTATTTATGTCAATTTGTGGTTATAGAAAGCTCATTTTCTAATGAACTTGAAAAGTGACCTGTACTCGTGTTAAGCTAAAATTAGTAGAACTGAAAATCTACTTCAATTTTATTACACACAAATTTGCAACAAATCACTATATTTCCTGTAAAGACAACGCTAACTAATAATAGACCTAAATACCAAGCCACCTCATATTTATATGAACAAAAATATCAATCTATATACAAAAAGCTGTTTCTACTACGCAGTTATCTAACAATGATTAGCTCATACATCGACTGCTTTTTCTATGGCATGTATATGCTGTTAGTCTACTGTCCATACACATATTGACGCGAAGTGATTTATTCGACTCCTTTACTGGCCCTTTTAAATCGAAAAACATGGTATTAAAGCAGTGATGATTAACAAAAGCCAGTTGCGAAGTACCTAAATATAGTTGTCGCAAGTCTCCCGGACGATGCTTCCACTATGGGGCCGCTGCGCAAAAATTCGGCGTTTTCTTCGATCTAAGGCTGCTCTGCTCTCGTAGTTCACCAGGAAATTTAGAAACGCTCACCTTCAGCTGGCGCTGGAACCCACCTTGCAAAACTTGCTCGTCCGCATTTTACTTCCGGCGCAAACAGAGTACAAAATTTTAGTACCTACAGCCTGTAAAAACACATTGGCGAGATAAAAAAACAGCCAACAAAACAAATATAGAAATGTATATATCAAATGTGATGGCAAACACACTCAGATGAGCTAGGTCAAGCCAGTTAAATATTGTCAAAAATAAATACACCTATGAAGGAGATACCAAACTTTCAGATGTAATTGATATGGAAGCATTTATCGCACTGCTGTATTTAGCAGGTGCCTACAGAGGAAACCGGCGGTCTTAAAAACTTTAGAGATGATGGAGTAGAAAAATTCATGGTGATGAACCTGAAAGCTTTAAAATTTCTAAAGCGCTGTATGCGCTTCGATGATCGAAATGCCCGACAAAAAATAAAACAACGAAATATATTCTACCAACTTGGTCTTCCAGCAGAATATTTGCAGATTTTAGAGGAAAATGACAATCCCGCCAGTATATTTCCACTCATGGATTCTAAAATGTACTAGGTATTTTATGTATTATTCGTATAATTTGAAAATTTGCGCCTAGAAACAACCTGCTGGTCTATATGCCACTAGTAATAAACCTGCAGATATATTAAAAAGGATGACTGAGCCTGTGTATGGTTCAGGTTGTAACATCGCTACAGACAACTGGTTGGGTGAAATAACCTTAACGGAGGAATTGAAACAAAAAAAGGTGTTCTTTGTTGGTACATTGAAAAAACAAAAGAGCCTTGCATCCGGAATCTGTTACAACCGAAATAGAAGTGTGAATTCAAGTACTTTCAGTTTCAATAATGGCACTACCTTGGCGTCATACATTAAAAAAACAGAACAGTCATTCTTATATCAAGATACATACATACTTAGTGATAATTCAATACATCCGAAATCAAGAGATAAAATAAAAGTAATGGTCTACAATGGAACAAAAGGAACGGTGCAAATAAAATGTGTGCCACTTTCAATGTGATTGGGATATAAGATGTTGGTCTATGATAAAATGTTTGTCATGCTAAATGTTATTGGAATAAACCAGCAAGTAAATTATCTTGGAAATAATTTTAACCAATGAAGAGACGTTTGCTTCTCAAACAGTTTTCCCATGAGCTGCTGTTAGAAGAACGTTCGAGAAGAAATAAAAAGGCAATCGGTATGCCACTACGCCTTTAAGAAAATTTGAAAAGCTTTCACCGAAAAACACAGAAGATAGGGGAGATACTTCATCACTATTAACAAAAAGAGGAGGATATATAACATATAGCACAGAATGTGAACGGCGCGGCGGCGGCTATCAAGATATCAACGCACAATATATGTCATTTTTGCGCAATAAATGCTCTATTAGGGGTTCACCTGTTGTTGCTGAAGGGCTACAATAAGGAATATATGTTAAATTGTAGAAATAAAAGTATTTTGTCAAGTTATTTTAAATTGGTATGCCACTCTGATGGAATTTTCTCTTTTCGGACCGCGGTGGTCGAAATTATTTCTGACCTGTTTAGCTTGTGCACGTAAGTGAGGAAGTTTCCGGGAGGATTGCAAATTCCGACATGCGTTTTTCAGTCGGAGGTTTTACATCTGAGCCGGAATGTCGCCACATGCTGCCTCCCCGGCTCAAGCTCACATATTAAGAGAAAGCTTACGGTTGATACGGGATGTACCAATCATCTACTCAACGTGTCTAAAAGAAAACGAGTTATATTCTACCACTGTGTTTTTTCCGACCTCCGATTCACCGAGTGGATGTTGACCATTGCCGAACTTATTTCCTTCACAACGGCACAGACGAAGCTGTGAAAATCTCATCGTTATTCAACCACCTTCCCGCGGACACAGACGTCGTGGACGCCTTCTGCAAGGGTTAATTTTCCCCATTTTTATCTGTACGCATGTGTCGTACCACAAGTTCAGAGACTGTCAGCTGTCATCTAGGTTAGAACTAGCATTTAAGTTAAAAGTAATTTTTGTTAGAAGACTAGTCAGAGGACTGAGTCACACATTCCTCTCCGTGTAGGCAAAAAGCTAGAGGGTTAACACTTTTTATTGCTACTAGGAGGTTTTTGACCTCAAGCCACTCCCAGGCACTCACCGTCCACGGGGGTTTGACCTTCTTTTACTCTGTGGAAAGAAGGCCCTACAGGCCTAGAAGTAACCGTTGGATCCATTCCAACGTTCGCTTTTACCTTCGCGCTTTTCTTTAGCGTTTGGCCGAACCGATTGCAAAACAAGACCGTTTATCGTTTGCTGAGAGGACAGAACCTTCTCAGCATACAGACTGCTATCTTGCTTGCAACCCGCTGCTGATATCGGTTGCGATGTAGGTGATATTGTTTTATTTTTATTGTAACCCATCCTTAAAGGGAGAAACTCAACCCCTAAATGTGGTAATCACTTTTTCTCATCCAACCTTCTTAGAAGCTTAGGGTAAAACCTTTGGCTCCGTTGTTTGCTGTGATCGGATGGGCACAGGTTTCGTCTCTTGATGTTCTGACTCGTCAAAGCACCGACATGCGCTCCTAGTGACGCAAGGATGTGGAGACAAGACTCTTGACTGTCAACTTTCTTTACCGACTTCGCGTCGGTTGGCGTACAACGATGTGTATGTTTTTGTGGAAAACGTCCACTGAGACATAAAGTAGGCGAGTATATTTACTCTACCTACTATGGTACCTCATGTAATTAAAGTACCACAGCAGGTAGAGTAAATATACTCGCCTACTGTACGTCTCAGTGGACGTTTTCCACAAAAACATACACATCATAGTATTTAAGTTGCTTGTAATAATAGTACGTACTCAAAAAGTACGCTGAAGGTTAGTCCCTGACTGAGTAACTGCCAAGCCTCCAACCCGAATACATCTGGTCTACTTACGTTACGAAATTTGAGTGAATCGAGAGTTGTTTAAGCCCTGAAAACAAATTCTAGTACCGTCCTAGCATGCAAATGTTGAGACCCACGTATCGCATATCGTCGAACCGACCCTTCCCGGCTGCATCTAGCTGGAGCAAGTTATTGTTGCAGGGCTGATTGAATTTCTGGGTCACGATCATATAGGCGTTGTTATCATTGAAAATAGCCCCTGCCGATGCCGTAGCAAAAGTACCACGTCATCTTCTGTCTTATTCCCAATGAAATTACCCCTGTAGCCAATGTATCATTGACATTATTGCCTGAATTGTTTATTGACATTATCATTATCACTAATTTCCCTGTAACAATTTTCCTAGACGTACCTTCTCAGGCACTTTGCCGAATGCATTTTTAAATAAGATGGTTAACAAGTATACCGAGAGTATCAGCATAAATATTATCAATCAGTTAGAAGAAGGAATGTGATATTTTAGAAGAGACCAATTGTAGCCAGATCAAGCAACAAAATAACAGGAGGTTAATGCTGAAATATAGTAAAATACAAATAAGATAATCGACTAATTGTAATGTGAAAGTTTACCTGAAGAAGTAAAGGCTCATCTGAGAAACTTAAACAGATCCATTTCGTGGATCCATTTTGTGGATCTGTTAATTGGCCACCTCTTTCGTGCAATTTGACGCCGTGAGATTATTTTCTTTGAGGATATGTAAAGTCGCATGTCTACGTCGATAAACCGGAAACAATTGAGCACTTGGAAACCAACATTCGACGCGTTATTGCCGAAATACAGCCTGATTTACTGCGAAGAGTGTGTGAAAATTAGACCTCCAGATTACGTCATTTACACGCCAGCCGCGGTGGTCACATGCCCGAAATCATATTCAAACATAAATGCCATAAAATTATCTTTCAAATAAAGCCAATTTCATGGATATTAAAAACATTTTTCTGTGTTTTATTTCAATTTAAAGTTCTCCCACTCTAAAAAAACACCCTTTACATTCGGTCTCCATTGTATATGTTTTGTCCACCTCGTATTCTCTTTGTCTTTGTCTTTGTCTGTACTGAGCTGCCCAAGTCTATTTCGATGTAGCAACACGTTTCATTACATCCTCTACCTTCGTTTGTCGTCGTATTTCTTCGTTCCGTACATGGTCCCTAAGACTTACACCAAGCATTAGTCCTTCGATTGCACGTTGTGTAGTTGGGAGTTTATTGGCGGCTTTAATCGTAAGTGTGGTTGTTGCGAGTCCATAGGGAGAGAATGCAAGAGTTAAAAATATTGGCTTTCGAGCTTTCCAGTAGCTACTAGTAGTAATTATGAACCTATTTCTTTTATTTAGTATACTCATTTGTCTTTATGATTTCTATCAGTGTTTTCTAGATTTGTTTTGTGATAGGTCTACCCCAAATTACTGCATTTATTTGTTTTGTGAATATTCTAGCTCGTGGCGTTCTGGATTTCTTCTGGTGTATTCGTTGTTCGTTAATACACTCCCTGAAGAATTAAATTTGTACCTTTCTTTTATTGTTTGGTCTTCGCATCTTGTTTTGCTGTCAGGTATTCTATTTTACCGAAGTGTATTTCAGGAACTGTTTCAATATATTGTGTTCATTTTAACCCTCCATGATTATAATAGCAATTAGTAACATTTTAAGCATATAAAAAATTATTTTATAAAATGTTCGAGAAATATGCTAGATTAATTTTTGTAAATAGTATAAAATAGTATTGGCCTACATAATAATTTGTAAAACTGTAGTAAAAATAGTATTAGCCTTGATTTGAACACAATGTAATCAGAGTAGACTTAGAAACAATGTAAGACCAAAGAAAAATAATTGGGGAAAGGAAGCCAAGCTGAAAGGTGTTGTTAATGTGGCTTCCCCAATAAATAATTCTTAATTTGTAAATAAATACCCTTTTCCCAATTCAGTAAATTTTAAAGTTGTATATCCTGTGGATACGCTGTAGCAGAGTACATTGATTCTTGGTACCTCTGCAGAAGTTTGAAAAACTGTTTGATTTGTGCATCGAGTGTTAGCTAGTATTTCGGTGGCTGTTTTGTACATTATAGCAGAGTAATTGAAGCTTTGTGAACTGAAGGTATGCAATGATCTTCATAGAAAGCAGTGAAGCCCTAGGTGTGGGCAACGGCGTAAACTGGAAGCAGTTTCTGGTATCGCAGCGGTAGAGCTATAGAAGTCATTCTGCGAGAGCATTCAGCAGCTTGGATCGGCAAGCCAATGGAGAAAGACGGGGCCAATCATCGTAGAACTTGCTAGGAACTCGAGTTAAGTCCTAATTTTCGTTTCAAAAACAACAAAAAAGTCAGAAAACTTCACCCTAAAAGATTTTTCTTGGTGGTGTCGGTTTTATGAGCACTTCCGGCACAAGCGTCCTCTGAGTGTGTTATATTTGTAACGTGTATTTACTTACGGCAACTGTTATCACCTAGGCCGCGATTTTATTACGTAATCACAGATAATTGTCGTTTAATAGTAACTTGTTTTTTAATTTGTGAGGTTGGATCGCCATATTTGAGCTAATTTTCCTTTTAGTTAAATAATATTCTGTACGGTAGCAATCCCATTAGTTAAATCGTCATTGCACAAAGTTTTTATTTTTAAATTATTAAAAATAATACCACGATCATTAAATTGGATAGCAAATGTATTTCTCATAATTTATACAAATCAAAATAATACTTGCTAGGATGTAAAGACCCGACCCATATGAGAATATAAAGTTATTTATTTAAATAAATCCTCTGATGTATATAAACCTTTCGTCTTGTATTTGTTTTAATGCTTTCATTATTACTGTACCTCTTAAATTCTCTTCCTATTTTGTATTCTGAGGTGTCTCGTGAAATTCGTGTTAGTTTAGCATTGCTGTTTTGATTTTTTATGATGCTATTTTTGTATTCTACCTTCCACAAGGCTGCAAAGGTGACCTGTTTAATCTGAGTATTGCGTGCGCACATTTTTCTTCAATACTGGGCAACTCCCAAATTTGGATTTCTACTATTGAATTTTAAAAAATTAATTTAAAAATGTATTAATACGATATACAGTTGTATATTTTGCAAAATTCAAAAGTGAATAGCATTTAAATATGTATAATAAATCATTTCCGCAACAATGCCAACGATTTTAAAAAATATGTTAAAGTTTCTTTCTATGCTTCAGACAAATTGTCAACTTCCTCGAAATGTCACCTTCTTCCACACCTAAACGGTCTAGATGACAACAAAATATATTTATCTACCTGAAACTCTGCTGTTTTAACCACACAAGTGCAGAAATCAGGTAAATATCACGAGCCATCGTTCATAACAATTTCAAACAGCTTCTTCCGGAGTTGATTTGTGGGCCCACCGCATGCAATTCCTTTACATTTCATGCTCTCTTTTTAATACTCCCCACATTCAAGCAACTGGAGCCTCACCTTTATCATGCCAGCAAGTCTAAACTAAAGTAAACACAGCCCGTGAGGAACAACACTTGGAGCCCTGGTATGCATTATTTATGAAATTAATAGGGACTGCAAGATGTCTAATAGTAATGGCGCGGGGACACGCAAATTCCGCTGAAAAGTACAACAGCGGCAGTAAAGCAACTGTAATTTTATCAAATAAACATCTAAATTTGTAGAAGTGGGACGCGGCACAAGAGTGCTGTTTGCTTCAAGGGCTTACATATACCTTTTTGGGGTTTTTTAGTTAATTCCATTCTTGATACAGATTTAATTAATTGGCTTTAGGTGTTTGGTTACATATTGCTATAGGTGTGAGCCAACATAAGCATTTTATAATCGATTCAATATTAGAAAACAAGATTCTGTCTAACAACACAATAAAACATTTTTTATTAGAAATATGACAAGAAATTCAAATTCGAAGAATGTACAGAAATTCCAAAGTAACGCTTATAACAACAGCTTTTAAAATTACTTTAGAAGATAATAATCCTGTCGTTCTAGATTTTTTTGCGTTCCGAATATTTTCACTCGAGTTATTTAGCAAATGTAAGTGGCCTCTCTAATTAAAATTTGGGAATGTAGTAAATAACATCATG